>NQMI01000052.1:55667-220162 GCA_002270565.1 Stenocarpella maydis
ACTTTTTAGCCTTATTATATTTATTTTAACTTATTAAAATTTAAAAAGTTAATTAAAAATAAATAATTAAGTATAATCATTATTACTTAGTGCTAATTTTCATTAAATATCTAGCCTTAAGTTAGTATTAAGGTAGCTTTAAGTTAATAAATTTATTAAAAACTAGCTACTTCTTAATACTTCATATTAATAACTTTTTAATACTTTATATTATTATGAATTATACATTATTTGATTCAAATAAATAGATACACTTAAAGAACATAATGAATCTATAAGATATATAGAAAATTCAAATTAGTATATATATAATTCTCAAATACGTAAAATGATGCAAAAATACAGACCCGCCCGACGGGGGACTCGAACCCACAGCCTTCCGGTAGTAATCATAAAAGCCGGACGCTCTAGCCATTGAGCTAGCCGGGCCACATTGAATCTCCAGATTTCTTCAATCTCTATACGATTAAAATCTTTGTATTCATGAAAATAGAATATTTATTCAAATACTTTATATTAAAGCTTTGTAGAGTTTACATTCTGAGTAAAATAATATATTACAATCTTCAAATTAAGACGTCATATTCTCATTATAAAATAAAGTTAAGCGGTTTCTTAGCGCTAGATATCTGTGGTTTCCTGGTTTACTGCGGAGGCTGCCACTTAGTAATCAAGTTTCCGAGTCGTTAATAAAAGTTAATACGCACATAAGATACCCAATATTCAACTCCACCAGCAGGGAACCCCTAGACGAGTCAATAGGTCACCTGATCAGAGATTGCTCGAAGGATCATCAGCATGGCGAGCAACACCGATCCGACAAACCCGCGCACTTTCAATCCGGAAGGGGTGTGGACACCTCCTCCAACGTACAATCAGGTCGCCGTTACCCCTCTCCTGCCGTCATCGCGACTTATTACGCTTGCTGGGATGACCGGGTGCGACCCCGCGAGGTCAGATAACCCAAGCACTGTCCGAGAACAAGCCCCAATTGCGTATGAGAATATTCGCAAGGCCCTTGCCGCTGCAGGTGCTACGCCACGTGATATTGTTCAAGTGAGACCTCTTACACTGCAGCGCTTTCCCATCCCATTTGCAGCACAGAGATTGACTTATGGGCGTCCCCCAGGTGAAGCATTACATCGTGAAGGAGACAGGCCACGCAGAAGTCGATCGCCTAGACGTGGTGGACCGTGGTTGGGCTGAGCTTTGGATTGAATTTATGGATAAGACTGCTGATGGTCACCGCCCTCCAGACACGGTCGTGGGAGTTGCAGGCCTGGCAAAAAGCGACATATTATATGAATGTGAAGTGTGGGCCGTTGTGAGCCATTGAAGTGATAACGCCGTCAATAGTCAGTCAGGGTTGATGTTCTTCAACGGAAAACAGAGCCCACTGCTGCGCCGTAGCGTCCTTTACACGCAGCGGGTTATTTACTTTGCATGAAAGTCAGGCCAATACTGGTGGCTACCATTCTAGAGTCACACAATTAATAAGCAATCATTCCTATATTTTCAGCTTTTGGCCTAATATTTAGCCTGACCGTTTGATGTGTAGAATTATGACATGGAGACATCTCGACCAATAGACGGGGGGAGGCGAGGTATCCATGGGCTGGGGTGCGTAAGATGCTTACCTCGCTTGAGACTATATACACTCCCATGAAGAACCCACCAAGCTTTGCGCCGTTAATATTTGATACCAAAGTACTTGCTAAGCTTTCTGGCTCCTGGTAGCACAGTGCTCGAAGTCATATAAAACAAGCATGGATATTTGTTGCAGTGGTTACTGTAGCGCAATGGTAATCACCCATTTCATTCGCAATTGTTTCTAATTATATGCAAAATAAGAAGTATATAGGTTGAATTTCGCAAAAATACATAAGGAGCAGTTGGTTGGTTCTGGGAATGACTCTAGGCCTAAGACCACAACTGCTCAGCAGCAAGATTATGTTGTTAAAGTCAATGTACCAGAAAGTCCATCTGTGCCAAAGCTATGATCGGACACATGCTGACAGAGACATGAAAGCCCCTTACGAAGACAGCTGTCCCACTGGTGTAGCTAGCTTATGTCAAGTCCCTTCGCCAGCCCCCACGCGGAATGGAAACAAGGTTATCAGATCGACATGTAAGGTGTGACAACCTAAGCTCTGAAGACCATGAACCTCTTTGGATGAATAATCTTCAAGCTCTCATCGCACGATCCATTCCCTCCACTCAGCCAGTACTGCTGACTGTGCTGAAGGCCCGCAAGGAGGTTTGACCGATGGAGAAGTACAGGCACAGTGTATAGAAAGTATGTGATAACATAACCTAATCTTTGGAAATAAAGGTAGAAACCTTGACGAGTATAACGTAGCTTTTGAATATCTACAGGATAAGTACATCTACTATAAAAATAAGTGCCGAAAAGCCTAAGCTTCATTCAATCTAATCCTAGACTCTAGTTGGCGATAATCTATCCCTAGATGTTTTACAAGAAAAAAAAGATAGTTGACTCAAATTACGCTTTAAATATGCCCCATCATAATGAAATATTGAAACAAAAACTAAAACCTGATCTTTTATATTATTTACTATGTAATTATAAACTTTGCTCGACAGCCTGCCTTGATACAAGATAGCTCCATCTCTCCAAGACACGACTGGCAAGAATGATAGCCATGGATTATTCACCCTCGATAAATGTAGAGTTGTGCATCCGGAGAAGCTGTCAATGTTCCTTTGACGTTCACGCTATATGTGGTATTGTACGACTTGCTCTTGGTTTGCACGAACGTCCCGCGAAAACCGTTCGTAGCATTGGTGCTCAAGGTGACCGAATGTATGCTTCTCCCGGGCACTTCAAGATAAATCCTGGAGGGCGCACATGAAATGATGCTCGCTGCCCACGTGAACGGCGCGGTCTCTCCGTTATCCAGGCCGACCGTCACGTTGAGTGGATCATTGAGCATCGGGCCCGCGTTCGTCGTGGGGGCCAGGTTATCTGTTTACTGCCAGACGGGGAACTCGATGGCCGCGGACTCGGCCGGTGAGAACTGCTGCACGACTGATCGCCAATTGCGGACGCGGCAGTCTAGATGGTATGGAACGGGGACCTTGGGCGACTCGGTGACATTTGCCACCAGTGGGATGCTCACCTTGGCCGCGCAGGTTAATATTCTTGATCGTGTAGCCGGCAGAATGGGGGGGGGGGGGGCGACCGAATTGCAGATGCTGCCTGCTGGTTATCAACGTGCCATATCTCCCCGTTGTACACCTGGTTCCCAGGGCTGGTCTTGTAGCCTAGATTTCCCGCCAACACTACTGGGCCGCCTGCGGAGGGAAGGATCATGACGCCTTTGTTCTGCCACCCGCAGCCATCTTCACTAATGAAACCTCCGTCCGTGTAGGGCCCAAAAGGCGGCTCGGCGTAGTAATAGAAGATACAGCCCAGGCAGTTCTGGCAGGTCATCCTGAACGTCAAGTACCAGTACGAGCACTTGAGTCGTGGTAAAAGAAGCCTGCGGCTTCCGGATTCAGTCCCTGGGCGAACAACTGCTTAGCGGTGCGAATTAACGCAGACGATTCATTGGTTCCAACGGTGCTTGTGAGATTGAGCGCAAGTTGCTGTACCAAGATATCCCACACGGGACTTCCGTACTCGTTGGGCAAGGACTAGGTGGTGGTGAATACGTCGCTGAGAATGTAGTGCATGCCATCGGGACCAACAGCGACCTCGAAGTCGTGGTTTATATTCGAGCTGGCCATCATTGAGGGTGGATTGCTCCGAGGACCGCCGGGTAACTTGGACGTCGCGTAGAAAAAGTTGTCAAGAGCGTTGCCGTCCATTGACATGACATAGTTGCCCGTTTCATTACTGTACCTCACCAGGAGCTTTGTTACGTTGGCGACGTCGATGGCGGGCTGGTAAAAGGTCTCGAGCGTCCACTTCGTGAGATCGGGAAACGAGTACGACTTGACACCGCAGTTCCCGTCCTCCCCGTAGTCGCCCGGCGGGTATTCAGGGCTCCGTGGGTATTCGCTGTCGGTCAAGCGGCCATAAGCATTAGAAGTTGGAGCCCCCGCAGTCCCATGTAGCTGTGTACATCCAGTACTTGCCCTCAAAGTAGCTTAGATGTGCCTCGACCTGCTCGCGCCCGTTTCCATCCGCGGTGATGGGGTACGTGGCTTTCCTGTAGTTCGGCAGCAATGGGTGATCAGGGAGTCCATCACCGCCGCTCAGGATGTCGTTTGCTACAAAATTGATGTAGGCTACGTAGGCTGTTTGCGTACTGTGTTCCGCATGGACATTGAATGCGGCAGCAAGTGGCCCTAGGATGGACCAGACCCCAAGGGCTTGGTCGAGGGCAGAAAGCATTGTAGGGACGGGCAGCTGGCAGTGACGCTGGAGCTTTGGTTAAATATGCTTGGGACGTTTTGTTGCGTATGACGTGTATTGAAGAGGAGAGAGACAGGGAAAGGCCTCCGGGGCAAGTGCTTGTTTATATATATTCTGAGAGACAATGGCCTTTGGCATTCCACACACATAGTGTCCAACACGTTTCGGTGACCGCAACAGCAAGACCATAAATCGGCCTAGGTAGACAGCTCTTAACCATGGCATCATCTCACTATTAGCTGACGGATACATACTACCATAAAGCCCCACTTCATGAAAAGAGGCCCACGAGTTGTATTTAATAATCCAGCTAAGCAGAGAGACGATCAGCGATGTCTTGGAGAGAAGCTTCTCCGTCACAGGTCCTCTCAGCGGTGGTCGGCGACATTGAAGCGAGAGCGTTGAGAGCTGATTGTAAACAGACGGTGGTGTCCTAACTGGTGTTAGCAATGGGGAGAACAGTGGTACGTTTGACATGACGGTTGGCTCAGATACCATCAATTGACCTAGAAGCAGACACGAACGGCTTTGGGCAATGGCGTACCTGATATCCGGGTAGGGGTTATCCTCGCCGAGGCCATCAACGCTTTGAACGAAAGCGGATGTCTAAGTAGCCTTAGAGCTGCTCGGGGCCCTGTAGAGTTGATGTTGAGACCGTCGGATTTGTTTGGTGCCACTGCGATTCATCCGGACCCACTGAGTAAACTAAACCACTGCAAGCCGACTTGGCCATCTTATCTAGAGAGCATGGTCCAATGATAGAACTTCTGAGCCTCATGGAGTATACGTGTAGCATGCATGTGGGCTGGGTAAGAGATAGCAATAAGTATGAAAATATGGATGGCAGTTCGGACAGATGATGACAGTATGGCTTGTGGGCTGGAGACCTGAGTGGATGAGAGGTTAATGCCGACTCCGTAAGTAGGTAATATCTGGCAGGGGCGAGGCTCATCAGTTTTTTCAATACGAAGATCAAACACAGAAAACGTAGCAAATGTCGAACAGGGATCCAGCGAAACCACCCAACATAGAGCCACGCAGCCGCGCTCTCATAACCCGAATACCAGGGTGGGTAATACTATCGGTGCGATTTCCAGCCCTTTACAGCGGCTGCAATATGTCATCGCCGTGTCTGCAGGCAGAAAAATTCGTCTTACTAGACTAAGCAGTGACAATCGCGTCATGACCTGCGGGTGCTGGTCGGTGAGCACGACATCTAACCTGTTCCTCTGACGAGACACCGCTTACCCTTCCCGCCACAACTTGATGGCGCGATCGGCGGCTTCGGCTGCAGTGCAAATAACATCTTTTCAGGGACAAAGTCTCATATATCGGTGTAGCAGGTTGCTGATGGGTTGGGCGTGGATGGCTACGGCATTCTTGCGCGTCAAAATGTGTGTTAAACCAGCAGTGATACGATGGTAGTCATCCCGTAGGCTACTTAGTTACATCAAGCCAGGTCTTTCTGCCAATATGCGCAGAAGCATGCAGGTTGCAGATTCTTGCGCTCCCTCACCAGGCCTTTGAGCTCCCTGAATCTCACAATGCGAACCTGAACTCCAGCAAAGCAAAGTAGAGGTCTAGAAGAGTAGTCTGTTCCTACCGTTGGGAGGCCACCAGCAAGAGACGTATGCTTATGGAGAGCCGGACTCAGAGAGAGCTGGCAAAACCCACCGACACTAGTCTCGAATAGATCTTGGGGGCTGATCTTGACCAGTCACTGTTTGGAAATACATCTGGCGAGGGCCTGATCGAGCTACGAAGCTGCTTGTGGTGCGTAAGGATATGCCTCGAGGGCCACACAAGCAGCAAATCGGGCCTGCAAGGCGCCTCAAAACGTTCACAACAAGGGATACTTGGCCGAGTATGTGTGAATTCGAATTCAGGCCGCGTTGCAGCGACTTTGGTTATGTGAGTATCCCAGCTCCACAACTAATTATATGTCATTGGTACTTTACAATCAACCACCGTTTATTTCCACGGACACGCCAGCGAGCCTCTTATCTTTTCTCTTGCATGCCACTCTGTTCCGTCTTTTCCTTCTTACACTCCTCCGTCCTGAACCACAAAGACCAGGCTGACTTCCTGCTGTCGTCCGAAGAGCCTCGCTTGGATTTGAACAGGTCCAAGGGTGGCTGCAGGAGGAAGGCAAAAGAAAAGCGGCTTTCCCTGGGCGATGAGCCGTCGCACGTCGTGCATGACGAAACAGAAGACACGCTGCCCCGGTCTGCTGCCGGGTGTCCGCTATGTTTCGTGCAGGGGCGCGGGTCAGTGGAGTTGTGCAGGCGGAGTTTGTTCTGGAGCCTCTGCACCGGGCAGTTCACGGAAGCCGCAGGCTCGGCTTGCTGCGCCAGGGGCCGCCCCGGCTCGGGGGTCTGTAGCACTGGCGACGGCGGTACCACGGGGGCCGGGCCGGCGGGCTGTGCCATGGCCGAACGGGCCTCGGCCGCTGAAGACAGCGTGTTTCCAACAAAGAAGCCATCCAGGTCTCGTTCCGCCGTCTTGGGCATTTGTCCGCCACGGCTGACAAGGCCCTCTGATGAGTTTTGGGCTATTGACAGCGGCATCTCCAGGACTGGCTGCGAAGCCGATGCGTCATTTTCATCATTGTTCCAGTCAGAGGGCGATGGGACCCTGCTCGGTCTTCCTATTGAGCGTGTTGCATTGTGCATTTGCGGCTTGCTCATGGGTGGCTCGGGCGTAGATGTCCTGCTTGGGAGCCTCTTCCCGCGTCCCACGAATCCGCCTCGGACGCGCCTGAATGGCCTCTTGAATGACTGCAGATATCCTCGCCTCCTGAGACGGAACAGGAGCAGGAGGAGAGTGCCGATCATGGCCGCAGCAGAAACGCTGCCAACTATTGAGACGGGTCAGCCACTTGCTCGAGTACCTGGGTTGATGACTGAACTCACCAACTATCCCCGCCATCTTCCCAGTGGACATGGCTGGCCCAGGCGATGAGGCATCACTGTTGCCGGCTGCAGCAGAAGATTGAATAGGGACTGTGCCCAAGGACGGTGTAGGAACCAACTCGGAGACCGGAGAGCTCCCAGCGGGAGTCGGTACGAGAAATGGTAATGGCACAGGTGGAGGAGTTGTTTGTGGCGAGAATGATAGTGAGACCTGGGTCTGGGCAGCCAGAGGAACTGATGACGGGACTGATGAAGGGCTTGGCGAGGAAGAAGCTGGTTCCTGTTGCTGGGGCGTGCTGGCTGGTACTGTAGGTGTGCTGCTCGGAGTCGAAGAGGTGGTCGTCGTCAAGGTCGAAGAAGTTGCGGTCTGTTCGGCGGGCGGAGGCGGTGGCGGCAGCAGCGGCGGAGGTGGCTCGGCAACGGCAGGCGGTGCTTCTGGTGACGGAGGCGGTGGAGGAGGCGGTGGTTCTGTCGGTTGGGCTTCCGGGGCGGATGTGGCCTGTTCGGGCGTCGAGGTCTGCGCCTGGGTGGTCGAAGTCGACTCTTCTGACTTGGACTGGTTGTTGTTTCCATTATTATTATTGTTATTGTTATTGTTGTTGTTGTTGTTGTTGTTGTTGTTATTGTTGTTGTTATTGTTGTTGTTGTTGTTGTTGTTGTCCGGAGCCTGTCCTTGGTTTTGTGTCTGCCCTTGTCCCTTATTGCCGCCTTGGTTCTGCTGTCCCTGACCTCGGTTTCCATCTTTGTTCTGGCCTTGGTTGTTGTTGTCTTTCTGTCCCTGGTTGTTCTGCCCCTGACCTCGGTTTCCATCTTTGTTCTGGCCTTGGTTGTTGTTGTTGTTGTTGTTGTCTTTCTGGCCTTGGTTCTGTTGACCTTGGTTGTTCTGGCCTTGCCCTCGGTTTTGGTCCTGTCCTTGATTTTGTTGACCCTTGTCGTTCTGGCCTTGGTTTTTCTGATCCTGCCCTTGGTTTTGGTCCTGTTGGTTCTGTCCTTGGTTTTGTTGACCTTGCCCTCGGTCGCCTTGATTCTGGTCACCCTTCTGGTTATTCTGCCCTTGGCCTTGGCTTTTGTCGCCGTCGCCGCCGCCGCCGCCTTGTTTCCGGTTTGGATCTTGAGGGCCTCCTTGTGGCCCTCCTTGTGGCCCTCCTTGTGGCCCTCCATTGGGTGGACCGTTGGCTTGGTCTTTTTGTCGCGCGGGACCTGGACCCGGGTCACCTTTTGAAGATGGTGGGCGTCCCTGGCCTTGGTCTCGCCCCTGATCATTACCTCCCTCAGGACCCTGTCCACCACGGCCGTCGTTGTTGGGATCGGGCCCCCCTCGTCCACCATCGTTGGGTGGCTGTCGACCCGGGCCACCGCCCTGTGGAGGGCCTTGCCGATCGGGGCTGCCTGGTCTTGACTGACCTCCGCCTCGCTGGCCGTCTCCGCCGTTCCCTCCGCCGCCGCCGCCTCCGCCTTGTTTCCCTCCCTGTCCGTTTCCTTGCCTATCGTCTCCCTCCTTGTCTTTTTCCTCTTGCCGACGTTGTCCGGGCATGAAGCTGCCCCTGGGCCGTCGAATGACTCCCATGCTCCAGGTCGACATGAATCGCGGCTGGTGTGGCGAGCCCCGGAGATATAATGACGGTAGATGCTTGTCGATCCTCGGATGCCGTTATCTATCGCGTCACCACAACCGAAGCATCGTGTCCGGTGATGTGAGCGCTCGGAGGCTTAGAAGAGAGGCCGGCCCGGGAAACACGACTTGCTGGGGACCAAGTACATTAATGGCTGGTGTGGCGGCAGAAAGAAACATATGAGAAGCCGGGCTGGCCCTGCTTCAGCAGGCATCTGTACTTTCTGTTGGCGACCCCGGTGGTGAAACATCCTCAGCGGGCGGAGGGTCGGCACCGGGCACATCTTGTTGACGTGCTCGCCTCACCCTGCTCGCCAGCATTGCCATGCCACCTTTAAACTCACGTCAACTGCCATGTGTCCAGCCTCTTTGCGACCCAACCTGTCCCACGGGAAATCTGCCGTATTGGGATAAATCCTCAGAGCTGACTCGGGCGGGAGGCTGGTGATTGGAGGCTGCTGGGTGTTGGACGCAACTGGCACAGCTGCGTTTCGACTTTCAAACGCCAGGCGCCGTCTGCAGCCCCGACATTGTATGGGGTAAGGTTTGGCCTGGGGCATCGGGCCAAACGTGGAATTTTCAGTCCAAACCAGACCAAGCACTAGCCACAGGCACGGATGTGCCGTGTCCGAGCAGGTATCAGTGTGCACAGCCAGGGCCGGGTCTCACGGCCGCCATAACACACTCCAATCTGGGGCTTCCTCTCCGCGCGTTGGTAATAAAAGCATCAGTGCCGACTTCAGATGAGGTGCTGCACCCACGGCGACATCCTCAGCTCAGCTGATCTTGGACTGGATGCCGAACTGGTGGCTGAACAGGCCAGGGTTTCTCATTGACCCAAGCATTATTAATCATTTGATATCCGTGACTTTGCCCCATCCCTGCTGGTGCTCGGTATCGGGAGATCTTCTATACTTATTCTCGAAGTAGTAGGGTGCCTACCATGGTGATGATGAATCATGATGAGCTAAATCCTTCCCCAGGAATGGTGCTGGAGCGCCGAAACATCCTAGCCCACCCACCAGTCACCATATCACCAACGCACACCCGACCACAATACCTAGGTGCCTAATGTACAGATGCTCAGGCAAATGTGTAAAGGACTCCCCAGGGCAGGCTGGGAGAGTGATCGAACACTAGATAGACCCATTTGCCGGCAGATAACCTTGATTCGAAAAGTGGACCCGTGCCCTTGGCTACGTGCAATTCCGACTGCCGAGGCTGGTCTTGTATCACAAATTCGGCTCAAAACACCAGGGTCTTTTTTTTAAGCTTCAATCGCCCCTGCTCGGGCATTTCCCGCTGTACCCACGGCGAGGACATGACAGGAAACAACAAGGATTGCGTACGACAGGTTGGGCATGTCATATCCTAAACTGGCAGGCATATAGTTTGCGGCAGGGACGAAATCTACATACCTAGGTACATGTCTACCTACGAGATGTATGCGTATGCCAACACCACGCAAAGTCCCGCAATCGTGTGTTTGCTACAAGGGCTCCAAGCTCCAAGCACAGCCCCAGAATTTAGGTCTGTGCTGAGGAAGAAGAGGGAATCACGCTCATCATCTGTACTACAGCAAGGATGAGGTTTGGGGGGTGCTAGGAGGATCTGTTTCAATCACCCTAACCCAACCCACTCCGTATTTGCAGCACCCTCATACTGTGTATACCCCCGGGCTTGACTAACACAAAATCTAACGCGGGTTTAAAAGCCCCTAACCTACTCTTGGCTTTCTTGGCAGATTCTGAACGTCAAAAAGTCACTTTAAACTACTTTGAAAACCACATCTCACTTATTTTAGGAGCAAGGGTGTACTCAGGGGCACCACCCGCCCTCACCTGTCCGGTCCCTAAAGCTGCTCTGAGATATGGGTCCTGAGACGCGGGACCGCTAGACAGTATTGGGCGACGATCTGACTGATTCTTTACCAGGCTGGCAGAGAAGGAAATAATAAGCCGGCTTCTGCAGACCACCGCTCACCACCACCCAGAGCCGGCTTATTTTCTCAGCTGCCAGCCAGGTCATATGCTTTTCATCAGGTCGTATTTCCCAGGTTTACCCGGGCTTTCAGACAACAACTCTTACGCGATCTGCCCTTGCTACTTGTCGTTTATGGATCCCGACTTTATGCCCCATTTCAAGCTATGATGGTCCTAGATGTAAATTCTCTCGAGTACGTGCAGGCCTGACGCGGGCGGAAATTGTTAGAGATATTGTGCTACTTGAGGCCGACCTCGACGGGAGCGACAGCACTGACTAATTCGGGGATTACAATGGTGGAAGGGAAAACTTCCGCCCTTGGAATGGACCATCTCAACGGACGAGGTCGACTCTGCTTGGGTAGGGTCGGCCCCAGAAGACGGATTTCAAACATTTGGATGGATATTTCGCTGTGTAATTAGTCGGCGTCATGGCCGATCACTTGAGCGAATCGCATGCTCCACTCGGCGGCTGGTCAGCGGGTCGTACTGTGGAAGCCCTCATGAATTAACATGAGCATAAATCTGCAAATCAGCCTCGTGCCTTGCGGTTTAACAGTCGGCCCTTCTGCAAGGCCTCTGTTCTGGTTGGTAAGCAACTCATTCCGATGAATTGGTAAACAAAACATTCTGGTATCTACATAATCCTGGTTATAGATGGAGCTCAGAAACTTGTATCATCGATGAGGATTGTTTACTTGCCCTATACTCGTTTGTTATGTTGACTAAATCCAGCTCTTCATGAAAAAGACTTGATCATTTCGCGTCCACGGCATAATTGCCTGTTTCGACAGCACACCCGGAAATGCCTGTACTGGTCGTCTTCGGAGCAACCGGTACACAGGGTCGCAGTGTGATATCGGCCTTGCAATCCTCTGAAAGTCCGTCGGATCGCCTACGAGGGCTCACTTCCAACAAGGAGAGTGACGCGGCCAGAGAGCTTTCGAGGACCGGTGTCGAAATGGTAGAGGTCGACCCGGGATCAGAGGCCAGTATTCTCGAAGCACTGGATGGCGCGAACGCAGTCTTTGCCAATACCGCTTTTCCTCCAGCCGTTTTCCTTTCTGACGGAGCCACTGCCGCGGAGGAAGCTGAGTCCAAGGCTGCATTGAGGATTGTTCGCTCGCTCGCCCGTGTCACGACCCTGAAGCACCTGGTATGGTCCACCCTGCCCGACGGCGAGAAGAAAACCGATGGTAGGTTGCACAAACATCACTTCCAATCCAAGGTGGCCGCAGCCCAATCCATTCGCAATGAATCCGCGCTGGCCAGCAAGACCACGATGCTGTCTGTCGGAATGTATGGGTCGAATTTGAAGAACCCGGGATACGTACCGGTATACGATGTGAGGTCTGATTCGATAGTTACCTCCACTGCCCTCGCTGACCGAGCCCAAGGCATCTGCAAAGAAATTTGTAGTGAAGCTACGCCTCCTCCCAGATGCCCCATTCTCAAGCATTGGAAACGAGCGCAAGAACATCGGTGTTCTTGTTCGTGCCATCCTTCGCGGTGGAGAGAGGAGCTACGACAAATGGGTCGTAGGCGAGGCGCACAAGACGACCATGAGTCAAGATGTGGAGGCACTCGGCAGAGTCGTCAAAAGGCAGCTTGGGAATGAGATGCAGATTGCGTATGCACAGGTGTCGCTGCAGGAATACGAGGCTACCTGGGGGGCTATGGGCACGAACAAGGTTCCCATGTTCCAGTATTATGAGTGCCAGGACGATGCCTTCATTGATTCAGGGCAAGAGAGCAAGACCTTGTACCCACGCGATCTGGGCGTCACCAGTGATGAAATGGCGACGGTGGAGGACTGCCTCGGCACTTTCAACTGGCAGGATATCCTCTACGGGCAGGGAAATTGAAAGTGCCATGGGGCCTTGTCGTGGGGATCTCGCCTGCTTTGCCTCTGGCTTAACTACTTATCAGAACTGCTGTCAGTGCTATGGGCAGGTGAGGGCCGCGGGGATTGACGTCGATTTTTCTTGTATTGTTTGAGACACACGAGGTTCTTCCTCGGTCTGCACCACCAATTCACGGGCCTTTCTCGAAATGCAACGGGATATTTGTCGACCATACCTAGGCATGCATGCCATTCGTGGTTTGCCATCTGTGCACGTCACATGGGCGAGGGCGAGGTATTAACATTGGCAATAGACAGGGAGAGTGGATACAACGTTCCATTATATTCCGAAACATTGGAGCAATGTATTGTGAATACTCAAGCCGCAGTCGCCTGGAGGCACTAACAACTTCGCCACATGCACTCTGTAGCACCCGGCCAGCGGGAGCGCCGGAACTCGGCAGCGCCGTTACGAGAATCATTGATTGTGCGACCAATAACACTGGTTCCCCCGTGCACAACAGCTATCATAGTGACAGGGCACTCACGACTGGGGTCTAAAGTCTAGAATAGAAGACGGCTGCACAACCAGCGGTACACTAGAATAGTGGTCGGCAATCACTGGTCCCGTGCGACGACATGTGGACGTAGACGTGGTCTTGATCGCACCATCAGGGGGGCTGGTTGGTGATGCGACTGATGCAGGCGTGGTTTATTATGGGCCGTATAGCGACTAGTCAAAAAGCATCCAAGACATGCATCCACCGGGGCGGTGTCGGCAGCTAAGTGTACGAGCCCAAGAGGCTGAGAGGACGGCCGACTGAGAAGGGGCCGGGGAATACGAGACCTTGGCACCAGCGATCACCGCGCGACGTCACCCCCGCTCCCGCATGTTGGCACCCTCAGCGGCCCATTACGAGCTGCGACAGCTCACTCTTCATCTGTGTGGGCGTCACGATGGCTGCGGGCAACGACTCCAAACATATTTAAGCGCGTCCTCTCGTCAAAGTCCAAACAGCCCGTGCATCCTGGCGCATGATTGCATCGAGTCTAACTGCTGCGATAAACTACATTTTCCCCGCATCGGTCGTATCGCGCGTACCTACGAGCCCCCACCCCCTTCGTACAACGCTCCCGCAATGTATCAGGCCCTCGTTGCCTTCCTGGCCTGCGCCGCCTACGCCTCTTGCACACCCCTAGCGAAGGCCACCCGAGACTCAGCCGGTTGCTCAGAAACCTCGATGGGTGACTTCAAGTGGACGGTACAGGACTTCGACTACCACGCCTCATACATCTTCACTACTCCTGCACACCAGAACTCCTGGGGCTATGTGAATTTCAACCTGTCGAACCCTGCAGTGCCGGATGTCCTGGCCTCGTGCCAGGCAGCAAGCAGCCAGCTTTCGAGCTTCTTCTACGGCACCATTCACTATAGCTGCACCTTCGATGAGCAAGTGGTAGAGCCAGCACCGGCTGGGTTCACCTTTGACCAGCCCACTGGTGAGCTGAAAGTCGACCAAAAGTGGGTTTGCCGTGACCAGGACCCTCAGTACCCGTAAGTCGCCTTGGTGCTCTCCTCGTTCCGTCATACCTTGGGATTCTCTAGCTGACGTGCGACGGGCCCAGTGCCACCTTCTCTGCGTCTGGCCAGGTCAACATCACGTTGGAATGCACTGACGTAACCTGGCAAAACACAAACTGGACCCTGGGCGAGTTTTACTCAACCAGGAACGTCGATTGTGCACTAGTGACGCTTGACCTGAAGCCGTCTCAGATCTCAGCAGTGGCATAGCATCATCACAAAAAGCAAGCACGATGCAACAATTGAGCCGGCGTTATGTTTTTGTTTTGTTTTGTGGCCAGCCCTGGGGCGTTGCGTACTTGGACCAGTTGAGAGGAACATACTATTTTAATTCATCCCTCTTCTGTTCTGTGTGGAACCGTGCTCGCAACAATTGCTCCACCTGGATAAAGCTTGCAAAATATCCCATCAGTGGCGAGCAGCCAACTAGCTCGTTGGCTTGGACACTTCGCTGATTCGGCTCAAGTGAGCAGGGGTCCGCTGCATGGCCAGATGCCAGTGATGCATGAATATAAGGACCGAAGGTTTGTGCCCGCATCTCAGATGGGCAGCGGTTGGTATGGCACGTTCTTGCGCTCTCCTTGATGTATATCCTCAAGCATCTCACGGAGGGCCAGAGGAGCAAGTCGGAAGAGCACGACGTACACCAGTTCTGCTCCTGGTCTGGCTACGCTCTTTCCCCCGGTGGGTGGGAGGCAGTCGGTGTACAGCAAGTCTGGAAGGAAGGCCCATACTGCAGCGTCAGCAGCTCAGGTCATTCTTACCCCGGAGTCCCTCACAGAAATTTCCGAGGGAGAAGCCCAGAGACAAAACAAACAGCTTGAGGCAAATCACGCACCATCACTATCATCAATTTTTGCAGAATCATCTACCACCGCTTGCTTGACGACCTGGAAAGCGCTCGTATCCCTCAGTCATTACAACTATATCCATCATGCATTTCAGCAGAGCCCTTACACTTGCCACGGCGATTGCTGCGCCTGCCGTGTCGTTGGCACCTCTCCGCCAGGGCCTTGAATCCGCTGCCAGTTTCGTTCCGGGCAAGTTCATCGTCAAGATGAAAGACACTGTCAAGTCATCCGCAGCACACGAAATCGAGTCCCTCATGTATAATGTCGACTACATCTACAACGTCACCTCGTTCAAGGGCTTTGCCGGAGGGATTAAGAACGCTGCCCTGGAGTCTGTACGGGCGCATCCTGATGTGAGTCGGCCCTTGACACGTTTTAAATCAGTCCCCTGTCTGATATGCACGATTCTGACACAGCAGCGAAGGTCGAATACGTCGAGCGAGACCAGGTTGCTTCCATCACCTTTTTCGAGTCACAAGATGAAGTCCCACCGGGTCTCAATACGCTGGGAGTCAACCGCGCCGACTACGAGCAGGTTTCCCCCGACAGCAACTATGTGACACAATACGGAGCCCCTTGGAGCCTCGGGAGAATCTCTCACCGGGGCTCTGGGACTTTTACAGACAATACCACGTACATCTACGAAAAGTCTGCCGGCGAGGGCGTGTGCGCCTATGTCCTTGATTCGGGCATTCGTATTGACCACGAGGTGAGTGTCTCCAAACCTCTCTGTATGACCGCAGTCTGAATCATTTCCTCCTAGGAGTTTGAAGGCAGTGCCGAGCGTCTGGCGAATTTCGCAGGTGCAGGAGACGATGGGCACGGGACTTCCGTTGCCAGCGCCCGTAAGTTTTCAACAATGGGATGGGCGGACTCCAATGCGTGGAGGCTATCAGGTAGGCTAATACAAAGATTAGTTGGTGGAGCCACCTGTGGTGTGGCCAAGAAGGTCAAGTTGTACTCTGTCCAGGTCTTGGGTAAAGACGAAGAAGGCAACAACGCCAGGAGCAACAAGATCCGGAGCATTGGTGGCAGGCTTTCCAACTCTTTGGCGGGGCTGGAGTTCGTTGCGAAGGACATTCAAACGCGGCACTGTCCAAATGGAGTTGTTGTAAACACTTCCTGGCTTAGCGGTTTCCAGCATGCCTTCAACGAACTGGCCGGGGCCCTCGTCGACGCGGGCGTCTTTTTCGCCGCCGCCGCTGGCAACGATTATAAGCCAATTGGCAACGGGACCCCTCATTCGGAGCCGCGGCTCTGTGTTGTGGGTGCAACAGACCGGTACAACCGCATGTCTGATTTCTCCAGCCACGGTCCGCTAGTCGATATTTTGGCCCCTGGGCATCGTGTTCTTGTTGCTTCGTCCAAAAACACAACTGCTTTAGTAAGTCTCTGGCCGGTTGAGACCGAGCGGAATTGTGCGGGTCCACGTGCTCGACTTTTCAGCACTGACACGTCGTCTCTCAGGCTCATACTAGCGGGACTTCCATCGCCGCTCCTTATGTTGCTGGCCTTGCCGCATGCCTCCTCGCCTCTGAACACAGGGACTCGAAGACCTTGTGCGAACAAATGGTAGAGATGGCATGCCCATTGATCAGCCAGCATAGAAATGACACCGTCGATCGTGTGGCCTTCAATGGCAACCCTTTGGGTTGAGCAGCACTGAAAATCTTATCAACTTCGGTCGGAAGCGGAGGCTCACCCTCGCTACACCAGGACCCGAAGATACATTTCGGTTGAATAATTTCGACTCCGTGGGTCTTCTGAACTGAATGATACGGATCGAGCGGCGGACGGTGATCGAACCTATGTACCTATGTCACAATTAGCATCATGTTCATGGTATTGAAAGTCCTGAGGCCGCGATCAAACTTGTGGAGTCTTGTATAACTATGATGTATTCGCCTTTTATTCCCATGGTTCAACTTACCACCTCATTGGATACCGTGCATGACCGGAACGGTGAGTATTTTCGTTTTGTTGATGGAGTTGGTACTGACCTGCAGTTGACTGTTCGCATCATGCCTAGCTATGCATATTACCCCTTGCGGTTTTAAACTGAGTGGATCCGACTTGAGTGAGGCAGAGAGTGAGACTTTTTCAAGTCAGCTCATAATTTTTTTAATAAGATCTGTGTCCGAATCTGCTCTCTGGCGGACTGTCCAGTTGGCGGGTGTGATGCAGGACTTCGACGACAGTTCCCACATGCAGCAACGCATGCGGTTGATTACCTCCTTAATTACCTAGGTACTTCTGCGGTTTCCCAGATCAGCTCGGGCATCCTGGAGTAGCTGTAATCAGTATGGGCTTATTACCATGTCCATTACAAGACTTGAAACACTGACCACCTGGGCTTCTTAATATGTGGCGAGCTGCACATCTCTAACAGCAGCGGGTAACCTTCAGGCAACCATTGAACAACCTATACTCCCAAATAAGCGTTCCAAACGACCAAATCGTGGCCAAATGAGTATTTATCATTGCTGTCTTCGGCAGCCTCGTCATCGTGGTATGTGTCTTCTTCCTTAGGCCTACTCGCCTATATCTATAGTCGTTGCCCATGAGCACAACTTCTAAATGTTTACCTAGGTAGCGACTAGAGGATCATGTAGGATGCTGTAAGAATATACACACAGTTTATACCCAGCCGAGGAGGGTCATCCAGCCATTTGATGCGCAAGATGGAGGGGCGGGTGCTGCACGCTTGACCGGGTGCACATGTGCAGGTGACCTAAAACCGTCATGGGTCCACGCCAAGCGTAAGCTCTTTGACAGCCATTAATATGCCAGCGCTCGTCCACAAGCTATTCGTCATAATACCGAGCAGGCCCTGAGAAACACATGCGGTAAAATGACCACAGCGTGAGGGCCCCCGTGCTGTGTGCGTGACCCTTCATTTTATGTCACCATAGTATCGCACGGTGACCCCTACGGGGAGAATCCAAATTCACACGCGTCTGGGAACATTGAGAAGCCTCATCTGACCTTATTGGAAACCACCCAAGCAGAAATCATCGTATTTTTGACCTATAGCCGTCTTTTAGGCGTAGATCGATCCACTCCGCTCCTTCTACCAGGGCTAGCACAGGTCGGACACTCGACGTCCAAGAAACCTTGTGCGACGCCCATGTGCTCAAGGTAGCATCCTTTGAATACCGACCGATTGAATGACGAGGCATTTTTCATTGAACACCGCCCCCCCCCCCTTCTTAATATATATGATCAAACTGTCTGCTCTAGCAATACCTGTGGAGCGTACGGTTTTTCACTTGAGCCAAAAAAAAAAAACAATAAAAACATCTGCCTTGCACAATCGTTACAACACCGTTCAATCTAATATTAACTAAATGAGGCTTACAATTCTTTACATCGCCGCCCTGGCGGGATCAGCCTTTGGTGGCCCACTGTACTCTGATGTTGATGTTGAAGCTCATCTCGCCCGCGGGGCCGTCAGCATCAACAACGGACAGGAGAGCACCCGCGGATTCTCTCAGAGAGGCGGTCCTCGTGGTCCTGCGCTGCAAGATGACACCTTCGTCTAATTGCTAATGGTTGGGGAATATGCTTGTTTCTCAAAGTATTGATGAGCGCCGTGAGTGGACTCCTGTGTCTCAACCATACTGCATGTAAATGAGTTTCAAGCACTGAACAGTCTGCTAGGGATCTTACAATTTGGGTCAACGTGAGAGGAGAGATGTATAGTACTATATTGGCTGAAGGAGTCCATCGCATTTGTTGGGTAGCCGAAATTATCCGTTTTGGTTCGGTGTTCCTCAACTTTCCCGCTGATAATTGAATATATGAGAACGTATGTTACTTATCTATTTCACGATTTGGATATCATACTACTGTTCCATAAATAGACCACTGCGCTATTACAGTAAAACATGATTGTTATACTCTATATAGTACCTCTAGTCTTATATTTTAACACCCTCTCTACTTTTATAAAGAATATTAGTGTGTAAACTAATAGGTTCTCCTTTTCAGAAGGTATCCGCCTTTTACGCTCTATTTTCTTAGAGGCTAATGAAGATAATGGCTTAAGTATAGTTTTAACTTTTAACCTCCTAGGGAATATAATAGCAGGAGAAGTTGCAGGTTACCACCACAAGAGGTCTCCCCTCTTAAACTTAATTGTTACATAAATAAACCACTATACTATCAGAGCAGAATGTGATACGCACACCCTACATAGTACCATAGTCTTATATCGTGACAGCGAAATGACTCTTCCCTGACACCTCTTGGTACTTCAATGCCCTTCTAATCGTCGTAGAATGGCGTGACTGTCTGGAATGCTAGTCATACCAGCCGAAAGCATTTGGCCTGGGCTCCTCTTACGTGGGACAATCTAAGAGTTCACAAAGTCACTCAAAAGCACATAATGACTTGAAAGAGCTGGAACAATGACAAAGGCTCTGTCAGGCACCTTTGTACTCCCAAATCATCATTGATCTGCTGCTGAAACGGCTAGCTGCTCGGGTAAATACTGATTCTGATGCTCTGTGAGTCGCTTCTCTCGGCTAACGACAAACCATCCTGGTGCTTCCAGTTGCAAGTACCGGATCCATCCGCCCGTCTGAATCGTTCTATAATTCGTGCTCATTTGGAAAATATCGAAATCACTCAGTTCTTGTCGCCTTTCGGGGCTCAGCCCCAATAACCAAACATCAAGGGAATGGTGCGAGTACCGACTTTGATGGTGGATGCAGGGAGATAAGCACCACCTTTACGAACCCTGTCCTTTCTGAGGATCCACTGGCCCACTTTTTCAGTTTGACCTTCTAACTAGCACTCCCATCCCACCCAGCATTCCAACAGACGCTAATAAACGGGTCGTTGAATCCTGTCTCCTCATTTGTTTCTGGACTCCGCATACTTCATTATGGGAATTGGCCAGAATATCGCGGCTGCCGTCGCCGGAACGTATCTTTATTTTGCGCGTTAGATATCTGCAACACACCGTGGAGCAAGCTCGAAACTGGGCGTATTGGACTCTGGACTCACATCGGCAGGCCTCGTCCGGCATTTCGAATCAAGCTCATCCAGTCCGCAGGTGCTCGGACTTCCCGCCGTTGTCTGGCAAGCTTGCGGAGCCCCTGTGATGCGTACTGGTAGAATGACTGGTTTGATGTTGCAGATGAGGCGCCGCGGGAGATGGAAGGAGCAGAGCGAGCAGCTTGAACCACAACACGTCGAGTTGGTTGCCAGACTTGGGAGTTCATCTTTGCAGTATTGCTGGTTTTCGTACAAATTTGTAAGAGATGTAGATGAGGTGGTCGAGTTTCTTTGGTTGTTTGTGTTTCTGATCTATGATTGATTATTGTCGCTCAAGCTGCAAATAGTTGTCGAACATGGCTGGGAGGAGCAGTATATGTACTTCGGCATCGATTCAATTGGGGCTGGCCTGTTATCAGCCGAAGGGGCTGTGGTTGAAACCATCGCAGCGGTCCTTTCGGGAACGAAAACCGTTCGAACCAAACGTTTTGTTAGACCATCAGTCGACCGGGCTAGAAGCTTGTATGATCATATTTGGAAAGACTATTACCGTGTTGCGATGGTCATACGATGAGATCCACCTGTTTCGTGCAGCACAGCGCATATGTAGCACAGACCTTCGAGACACCTCTGTGGGCCTGGCATGATCTCATTCCCGCAAACCTTGAGAGCGCCATGTTGGTTATCGCCGAGTATAACGGCAGGAAAACATCCGATTTGATGGCGGGGACTGGCCTGAAGAGATCTAGATCTACGGAACAGACGGAAGCCTGCGTTGATCCCAGAGTGAACTTGAAGTCCGGGATCGAGCATGATCCCGCATTCAAGGTAGCAGCCATGTGCGCACTGCAATACTGCAGCTGCATTATCGTGCTAAGCGTATGCGCCTGCATCAAAGTCGACCGATGAGTGCTTGCGCTCCCCACATTTCGTGCATCCGTTGATTTCCCGAGCATATTTGCCACACTCAGGCACCTCAACTCGCCCGGATGTGCACTGCGTGACGGGAACGTCGGGTCACTTCCGGCACGTTGCTGCGTAGACCGGTCGCACATTGACATGAACTGAACTGCTGGTATGAAGAAGCACAAGCTGTGCAAACAGCTCGGAATTCGCCCCCTTCCATGCCCATCGCTGGGCACCGAAGCGCTCAGAGATGGGCTCACCTGGGCAGCCTGACCAGTCATTCTATTGTGGTACGAGGCTAGACTGGTCAAGGCCCGCAAGAAGACATTGAAACATCTACAGCAGTCGTGTCTGCACCATGTGCATGGCGCAATACGCAAACTCACGGAATTTGTCAAATAGGCCAGGTTTGACGTATTGGAATCGCTGGCCCCTGCCCTAGATTGGCAGCATCATTTGTGATATGCGAAGAGGACATAAATGTTAACATCCTGCAGCGAATACTGCACATGCGCTATTCTCAAATTGGAACTTGCCACTATTTTTGTCGAACTGGTCGAAATTGTCACTGTGTGACATTGCTTTGGGTGCAACTTACGCTCTGGCCCGAAAGCAGATTGGAATTTATTTGGGGGTTGAGAAAGTGCGACTCACCTCTGTGAATGAGTCTTGTAATGAACCAAAGCTTTGTAACTCAACCACTTCTGATTTATAAGATAATTGTATAGAATCTCATTCTAGGTCAAACTGAGATGATCATGAACGGCTTTTAGACATTGGTCTCGTGGTATAGCGATATGATTACTCTATGTTGAGCCTGCATAACCCCGTAGGCTGTCTCACGGGATAGTGTAAGCTCAAGGGCCACTAAAGGACTCAGAATCATTGGCTCACGCTCGTTCGATATACCCAATTTGAGTCTCGCGATGTTGGAAAGTACAGTGGGGACACAATTGATGGTATGACTTTGGCGAACCCTTGTCGTGCTCAAACTGTCTCAAGAGAGGATACCTTACCACCTATGGGTAGCATTGCCATTAGAAGTGGATGTACCACGGATCCAGAATTGAGTACATATCCAAAATCGCGTTGACGAGTGGAATCTGCTCTGCGCTTTTGACGAGGACATTTTACCAGCATAGGAACTTAGATCCAAAGCGGGTTGAGCAATTGCGCGATATGAAACCTGGAGAATTTTCTATTTTTGTCACTGCGGCTATCAGGAGTCTTTTAAGGTCCTTGAAAGTTTTGATATGACGAGTCTGAATTCCGAACAGCTAGGAAGCTTGGACATGGTCGAGTTCTATCATAATCATGAGTCGGTGTATTCGTCCACCTATGTTTACTCGCCGTAGAGCAGTCCGCGAAATGTTTCGAATACGCATCTACGAGGTTTATTCCCTTTCTGGTGACACGTCTGGTTTTAACAACCTTCATCACACACCTTTTTTACTAAGGTGTATGCAAGCTCTTCGACGCCGAACTTAGAATAGAACAATGTCCTCAGACGTCACATATTCTGAGAGCCTTGTCAATATCGAGCCACAGATCTCGAGCACCTACTTACAGAACCGACTGGGTGGAGACCTGTAACGAGTGAATGCATATGGATTAGATTCAAATGTTAGGTACATGAATGCCTGCAGGCCCTCAACCTGCCAAGAATTCATGAATTTGCCACGATTTCATTGAGGCCACCTGACAATCTTCCTTGGAACTCGGATTGCCTTGAAAAGTGACCAGGTTATTATTCAGGCTCTTTCCTCTGGTGCGCCTGACGTCGATGGCGCGCGACGCGCCCATTCCCACATGACATAGCAGCTGAAGCGCCTCAGCGACTCAACAGGCTGGACAAAACGGCCCTTGCGTACTTGACTAAATATGGGGATTGGTATTATCGAAAGAAAGACTTGGTTTGGAACGCAGGCTCAGGGAAATCCTGTTATTTAAGATCACCTATAGAAGAATACATTATGCTAACCCAATACCGGCATCATCTACTTGGGAACAGGTCGCAGGCAGCTGACTGCATATGCTAGTCCGCCAAAATTCGTGAATATTTTCTTTGACAACCCACTTGGCATCTTATGATTCCTCTGCGGCTTGTCTCAGAATCTGTGGTGACTCTTCGTTGCTGTGTGCTCTCGACTCAGAACTCAAGCATCTATATTCACAACTCGCTGGAATCATGCATTCGACCTTGGTCTCCGGGTGGACTCTGACCAACCTTGTAAGCTACCCTAGGGTAATTTTTTAGGCATACTTGTTGGCCGACACTGGCAACGGCCAGTGTCCTTTGACAACAACCTACACGGCACCAGAATCATGCTCAACAGACTTTGTGTATATTCAAATTGGATAGAGATCCTCTTTTGGTGACACAAACACCACTTCAGTACTCCCCATAGGGATCCCATGCGACCAGGTCGAGTGGGACATAGGAAGCTGCCTTTCCTCGGGCGCGAAGCTCGACGAGGCCTACAGTTCGCTAGATACAAGCTTGGCAGACATTGGAACCAACGCTCGACTACTACTCCCCGGGCCTGGTGTGTCAGTCCGGTTGGGCCACAGTCGGCGTTGCATCTAAGACCGAGGGGGGCTCCATCACACGCTCCGGCCCAGGTTTCGCCAAGCCCACTGGTGTTGACGAGGATCTTACCTATGTCCAGAACGTGGGCCCCAACGCCCTCTTGGCTGCGATGGACGAGGGTGATACGGCTGTGCTATATTGCCCTAGGTACGCCTCAGCCTTTGCGGCCTGATCTTCTCCATGTGCTCTTTGCTGACGAGATTCCGGTAGTAGCTCTTTCGATGCGAATCCATTTCGAGGGTGCACTTCGCTCGTGCCAACTTATAGCATACCCCCCGAGTATTGCATAAGACGTTTGGACGACGAAGCTGGCGCTGATTGAGTCGACACTACTCTCAGCATTTGGGGGACGACCGTGACAGGGTCAACATTGTTATTCACCGGGACCGGCACAATCACGACCAAGACTAGGACGCTCGAAAACCTAGTGAAGGACTACGTTGATGTCTCCACCGTAGCGATGAAGTATCTGGTTAGTGGTGTTACGGAAACCGCAGCGCCTACAGGTACATCTTCTGCGACTTCGTCTTCCACGCCGTCTCCGTCCTCTGCTGCTTCGGCCAACGCAAGGAGACCGTAGCTGGCGTCTTTGCGCTCATAGCTTTTGCTTTGACTATTGGTTTCACGTAAGGCTTCATGTTGCTAATGGCTTTATGGACTTGTTGCTTTGACTATTTGTACATTCCTGCAACAGCGCGAGGCTTCCCAGCCAAGTCACGGATAGTTTAGTATCCTCATCCGTATATACCGATACAATAAACATACCTGTAGGATTTTGTGGAATCTGAGGCTCATGATGATCAACAATATGCATGGCATTTTCCAGCCACTCAGACGGTAAAACGCCCTAACATGCCAAGTATGGCCCGATATACCCCTGGAAACTGAGGCAGTAACTGGCAACAATGCAGCAACCTTGATGCACCATGCCCCCTCTTAGACTTATGACTTCTCAGATTTATCCCCCTTCCATTGTCCTGGTGGTCGTGGTTTTGACTCGAATACCGGGGTTGATTGGGACTAGGCTGTGGTGTGAGGAAGCTCTGCTATCCATTCCCAATGTGATATGCCCTCCCGTGAACTCAACAGTGGGCAGATAATGCGAGAAGATTCTGGCACCGGCGGGAGGGTGCCCAACCCCTATCCTGGTCTTCACTCTGCCCCTAATTTTGTCGCCGAGCTCCAGCTCAGTCCCATCCACGCCGCGCTCGTCTCTTCGTGCCTTGGGTAGGAGCTGAGAAACGAAACCCCGAGGCCTGTCAACACTTTTTCTCGCGGCACAATTTAACTCTCCACTACCCCCGGGCATCCCCAGGGGTTCTCACTTCCTCCCTTCAGGGGACTATTCTCCAGACGACTCGGCACTGGCCTTCTTCACGCCCGACGAGAAGACCCTGGGCCCCGCCCTCACCAGGTACAGCCGGATCGCGGGCAGGCTGGCGGCGATGGTGCTGACCGCGATCTCGAGGCCGGACCAGAAGCTCGTGTCGAAGTAATCCCATGTCGGGTTCGTGCTGCGGGCGAACGAGATGAGGTGCTGCAGGCGGATGCAGCTCGTGACGAGGATGATGATCCCCAGGCTGAACATAACCACAATGGCAGCCTTGCGGCTCCAGCTGGTGTTGAGAAGTAGGATGAGCGGCAGTGGCAGCACGAGGGTGCCGAGGTCCTGCGCGGTGCTGCAGGCCGCGGCGGCATATACCAGCGAGTTGATGTCGAGGCAGCGGTAGTCGCCAGGGTAGTCACCCTTCCAGGACCGCCAGATGGCGTCGACTGGTAGGCACTGAAATATCTGGAGCTGGATGAACAGGAGAGATGAGACGACCACACAGGCCATCACTACCCAGCAGCATATGCGGAACCTCTTGTTCGGAAGTATGCGCAGGAAGAAGAACAAGAAGGAAACCTTTGTCAAGCCTAGAAGTGCCAAGTAGAAGCTTTCGCCTACGTAAATGAACTGGGCGACCGTTCAGTAGTTATACCACGATGCGCACAGTAGGAAGCTTCACCGCCAATGCCAGTAAAGGGGTGTATCCTCACCTGCAGCCCAAGGGTCAAGTCTTCCTGCGGGACATACCAAGTATCGACGCCGAACGCGAGGAAGCTGCTGTAATCCCAATGACTTGGAAGGGCACCAACAGCACGGCGACTGCTAGCATGACCCAGTCATCGATATCGAACTTGGAATTGAGGTGCCAACGCGAGTAGAGGCGGATTATGTCGGCGAAGAAGGCCAGCGCGGAGAGTATGACCACGACGATTAGGATCAATGTTCCTCTTCGATCGTCTAGTCGTGTTACAAATTTCGGCGTTGGTGCGCGCGACGACTAGGACACATGGTTCGACAGCTCAACAAGCTCTCTTGACTTGATTCTCGCCACCTCCCTCCGTCCCAGACCATCCCGGGTACCGCAATTAACGTGTCTGTGGTATTCCAAGAAGAAATGACGCAGACCTCAGTTGTGCTTATGAACTACTCATCGGTACAGGTGCATGTGACGTTGGTCATTGCGCAGTCTGATTGAGATATCGTGTTTATCACGCAGGTAATCTGGAGCCAAAGGCATACTATGTTAGTGGACACCCAACATCCAGCCTTTTTCTCGCCCTAAGAATGAGTCAACGGCTTACACCACATTGCGGCATGCTTTGCAAGAATTGCAAAGCATTCGTTTCATTGGCTGGCTGCCAGAAGCTGAGCGCAGAAAGCGTAAAGATCAAGGAAGTGATCTTGAGGTCCATCTTAAAAATCGATTCGGAGGCCTCGTCGAACGACACGGCGGCAGTACAGAGTGTTTGACACGGGAGATCGAGAAGACGACGCTCGGTTATTAAAGCCCATCCATGGCTTCAGAGACTCTTTGATGTGTATCGCGCTTCTGGCCATTGGATACCTAAGTAGGAATGGCTCCTGACAGGCTAGGAGTATTCGTGCAGAAACATTTTGAGAGCCGGGTCAAAAGGATGAAGTGGCGGCTGCCGGAGGCGATGCAGCATTTTAATTCAGCGCAGGCAGCACATATCACACACACTGCTTGTGGCGTCACACTCGAGTGAGCACCATGCTAAATCGAGACCGTTGCTGTGATTTGGATTCATGCCGTGCCACCTGATTCAACGAGATCTTCCGAGGCAACATGTCGCATTGGGAGCTGATCTTTGCCAATTCACATCCTGTTCGCTAGGGGGTTGGCTAATCCTTTCTGCAGTCTGCTCCCTCAGAAAAATATAGACTTGGGCCCAGGGGGTGGTCTTAAAAGCTGTCTCCGGCGCCAACCTGCCATGCTGTGCGACGCATCAATCTTGGTGTAGCGATTCCTAAAGTGTTGGCTGATCGACCAAAAAGGTTCTGACAAGGCTCAGCTCTTCCACTGCTGTTTCTCACACTTGATCTGGCAGTGCGAGCCGCCTCCCCCGAGATGGCACAGCATATTTGCGAGACCATGCGAGGCAAACTCCTTACATTGCTCTTGTGGGCGAGGCCCTGGTGTTTCTGCCCAACGCATGAAGGTTCCGTTGCATAGCAGCTCGTATTGACTGTACACACAGAGGTCACGTATAACAACAGCAGCTAGTAACCAGTGCTTGGAGGTTCTGGGAGAAAAGGACAGCCTTTGGATGTGTGCGCGCGATTCGGCACTGCAAGACTGGGATAAATAACACAGCGAAA
Organism: Stenocarpella maydis; assembly: GCA_002270565.1. Lineage (NCBI taxonomy): Eukaryota > Fungi > Ascomycota > Sordariomycetes > Diaporthales > Diaporthaceae > Stenocarpella > Stenocarpella maydis. The sequence continues at coordinate 82,998 of NQMI01000052.1, forward strand.
TTGCACCTGTCAATGTCTTTACTGTGCCTCGGGGGTAAAAGAAGGCTAGGTTGCCGGTCAGACATCGCACACCAATGTAGGGGCGCTCGAGGTAATCCAATACAAATATTATTTGGACCATCTATAACCTAAGTGGGCAAGACCACATTTGGTTCCTGCGCAAAGTACTCGGGCAAGTAGGCAGCCCCGTCAAAAGCCTCTCCAGAACCGTCATAAGGGCTCAGGTCGCCCTCGTGCAACCGCCACTTCTTATGCACCTGCTCTAGCACCGGCAGCCCGCCCGCACCCACGAGCTTCAGGTTCGGCGGCGGTATGGGCTTGCGCTTCGTGGGGTCTGTGTTGAAGGCGCCGGGATACGACACGCTGTTGTTGACACCGGCAAAGTTGTCCGGGTCGCCCGGATTCTGGTAGCCCGTGGAGGTGGCGACATGCTTGAACACGTTTGCCCCGACGTCGTAGCGCCCCAGGCAGGGAAGCTCCCAGTTGTTCTGCAGTGTTGCTAGGATGGAATAGTGTGTGTAGTAGGTGTCGTCCTCGGAGCCCTTCAGCGCGCTGGGAACCGCGTTTCCGAGCAGCAGAGTGCTGATCTTGTTGGGGATCTCGTACGACTCGCTCTCGTCGTAGGTGAGCATGATGAGGGTGCGCTCCTTAAAGATTCCGTCGGCGAGGAGCGGCTCGATGAAGTGGTGAGCCCACGAGGTCGCGTATTCGAGGGTGGTGTTGTGCCCGTCGTTCATCATATTGGGCGATATAAAGACAAATTGTGGTACCTCGTTGGCTGTGAGGTCTCGCTTGAAGTCGTCGAAGGAGCCGATGGACCAGAGTCGGGTCCCGTTATTGGCTATATTATCAAAGGAGACGAAGGGACTGGAAATCAAATTGGGAGGTCAGTCTATCCGCTGTCACCAGAGTAGAGGAATGAGGGTTGTCAGGGCACCTTGGCAGAAACGTACTTGTGCTTCCTAACATAATCCCATGTTCCGTTGCCAGTGCTCCCCTCGCTCGCCAGGCCCATGAAGCCCGGCCCTGGGATATCTTCGAAGTAGCCCCCCCAGGTGATTTTCTTTGTTTCTAGCAAGTCCACTACAGACGAGACATTCTCAGGTATGCGCACGTGGTCGTCGTGGTTCATGCCGAAGTAGTCGCCCCCGATAGCTGCGATATAGTTCGGCTGTGATGGATGGGTCTCGGCGTAGAACTTGGTGAGGGCGATGCCCTCTCTTTTCAGGTCGGCGAAGTGGTCGTCTTTCATGACCTTGTCGAAATCCTGGATTTTCCAGAGCTGTCAGCAACGCGGCCACGGTCCCGTTGTCTTGGGCAAGATACATGGGATGGGCGCTGAGGAAAGACGCACCTGGTTCTCCAGCCATATTGTGATGAAGCGGTCAAAGGACCGCCCACTGTCGACAATCTTGAATTTCTCGCCTGTTCCCAGTGCCAGCGCTGGCGCCAGGCCTGCCAAGCCGACGAGTAAGCTGTATGCGGATGGCATCTTCGCGGCGTGCTGTTGTGGCATCGCTGGTGGAGGAGCGTGAGCCAAGGTGGCCGTTCGAGATGAAGCCTCCCTCGCTGCAGCAGTGAGCGTCCCTGTGTTTCATCCGTGCCCCGCCTACAGGGCCTTGCCTCGACAGCTCCGGAACAGTAACATTAAAGGGAGTCTGCCAGGGTCGACTCGGTTGTATTCCGTGCGGAGTCCAGCGAGACCCTCAATTACACGGGAAATATCATATGTTCTCCCAAGAGGCGCCACAATGAAGTCACCCTGTTGCTTTGCTTCCTTGCCTTTTGCTGGTGGTCCGTCCCACTTCGGGCAGACCCACCACCAAATACACTATGTATGCACACGCAGTACCCCGGATTGCCCAGACGGCACCCCGCAGCTCCTGACAATTCCGTGTCTAGTGCTTTTGCATTCTAACAGCACTGTGATATTATCCTGGGATCTGATGCCATCCTCCACTGTTAGCAAGAAAGAAGCATGCTTTCCAAGAATACGAAACGTTCATATGTGTATCTGCTTTTGGATTGCTCATGCCACAGAGAGGCTGGCCTGAGCCAAAATCATATACTACAGAGAGGAGGGTATCAGGACAATTGCGCTCGGCTTATATACTCGACGCCCCTCTTCTGCCTGCCTCCATTACTTTTTTATCCACCCATTAATTCATGGTCAGAAGCGGGAGCCCCGCGGCTTACACGACACAAGAGCTGCCCGTCTAATATGCGTCCCACGTGTCCACCGCCCACAGCTCATTTAGGTTGAAGCCAAGCATCTCCATGTTGAACTCGGGGTTAAGCGACGCTTGGGGCTGCATCTGCATTTGTGCGGGGTTGCGGTTACTACGACGTTCCGGAGAAGACCCGGCCGGCAGCCCGGGCCCATCGGGAGGTAGACTTACGGTGGGATCCGCCGCGGCCAGCCACCAAGGCGTGCTCGGCAGCCCGGCCACGTCCCCCCCTCCACTGACCGCCGCTCCTCCAACCCCGGCAGATGCCGGGGCGGCAGCAACTGCAGACGCCCCAGGCTGTAGGTAGGGCGTGATGGTCTTGGCCCTCTCCAGCAGGCTGGGCCCTTCTGCCCTCAGCTGCAGGCTCGGCCCACCACCCTGTTGGGACTGTTGCGCCTGGGCGGCTGCTAGTTGCTGCTGTTGCTGGGGTCCCAGCACCGGTGGCTCCTGGCCCGCAAGGAGACGGTAGTGCAGGTTGATGAACCTCTCTGCGCTCGAGCTCTTGGCCGTCTGGCTGTCCTTGATCCCGAGGTGCGTCTCAAGCAGGCCGTAGGCAGCGCACATGATACTATAACCCCACGGCTCGTTGTTCCCGCACCGCAGAATCCGATCCTCTTTCATCCGAAGACACTGGTCTAGCAGCTTGAGGGTGTGTGGGCTGTTGACCATGATCATGTTTGTGCTCCCGCGCGACTGTAGCATCGTGACGCTGGTGAGGTTCAAGGCAAGGGTGAGAGCGTCTTCGCGCAAGAAGTTTAGTGTGCGCACGCCAAACTCGGTCAGCTTGTCGTGCAGGAGGACCATGTCCCGCGCGGCATTGTAGAACATGACTTCTGAAAATTGGTACTTGGAGTTGACCTTGCGCATCCGCAGGAATGGTTGATGCAGGGGCATGATGTACTGCCGCAGCTGCACGTGCAGGAGGGTATATGCAAGTAGTGGCTTAGGCGACTCCTGCTCGTCCATGCTAGCCGATGTATCCCACGACGGAAGCGCGTCGATCTCCTGCGTGATCTCATTCGTGTAGCGGATAACTTGCTCGTAGTCGAGATCTTCGGGCGGGCCTGATAACAGCCTGCTAAGCTCCAGCCGAAGGGGCAGGCTCTGGCGGCACAGGTGCTGGAAAGACGACCCGGTATATTCGGAAACCGGCCTGGACTGTGGCAGCTCGGTCGTATCGACGTCAAACTCGTCGTCATTGATGTTCCTGGGCGGTTTGACATCCAGGTGAAGCGAACTGACAATGGTAGGTAAGCCATGGTCGAACGATGCCTGGAAGTCAAACTCCTGTATTGTTGCCCATAGTCTCCTTCGCATCTCTTGGTTGAAAACAGAAATATTGCGGCTGGCGCCTACCATGGCGTCAGGGTCGCGATGCAAGCCCAGCGAGATGCCCTCGCGGGTCAGGATGCCAGAGTTTGTCCAGAAGCGCTTCTTCTTCACATTGTTAACCCTCTTGGCGAGGTACAGGAGCAGTGCTATCTGGTAGTGTATTAGACGGCGGTGTTTATGGCTCTGCTTCCTGTGCCATTCTTCACACGTCCATATCCATTTCTCCGCCGTCTGGTGAGCGCACGAGACCATGCCCGTGAACTTGGGCGGCGAAGAGGAGTTATTGTGCAGGCAGGCCGAGACAGCCATCATGGAAAGGACGAGAGCAGTATGCGCAGCCGGCCGCACCTCGGTGGGCATCCAGAACTTCTCGTACAGGCGCCTGAAGCTGGGGATGTGGACGATACGGTGGAGCTGCTCGAACTGGTCGAGGTATAGCGAGGTGAGCATGTCCGTCTCCAACTTGGAGGGCAGGAGCTGTTCGAGCTCAGGGTCGGCAGCCTTGAACTTGGCTTCTTGTGCCACCTTCCTCTGGTCGCGATCCTTGGTCCGGGCAGCCACATGCAGCGGCTTGAGCCATTCCTCGGCCGTCTCCTTCATGAAGGGCGACAAGCCGGTTAACTGGCTGAAGGCCATGGAGGCATTGTGGGGTCCAAAATACCGCGTCAGAAACTCCTTGCCTCGGAAGAAGCGCAGCTCGTCACCCGCGTCATGGCCATATTGCATGAACTCGGGGAGCTTGTGCTCCGGCACCAGGTCGGTGTCGGGCCTCACAGCGGCCTGGGAGTTGGCGTCGGCACCGAGGTTGCCATCACTGTTCAGCTGCTTGGACAGCAGGTTCTTGAGTTGGGACACTTCGATCTCCAGCCTGCGGATGCGGTCAAAATCGCGGGCGCTGTCCTTGCGGACGAGACTATCGTTGGCCAAGGAGAGGCGGCCATCATACTGGGAGAGCTGGAGGCCGGCGGGCTTTGGGGGCGCCGCGACGCCGGGCCTGGTCTCGTAGGTGCAGCGGTCCGGCGTGCCTGATTTGAGACATCTCTCACACGGATAACCTCGGTCACACGACAGCTTCCGCCGGCGGCATTCCAGGCAGGAGAGGCGGACTCGCTGCCTCTTGCGGGGCGGCTGGTCGCCGTTCTTGCCCTCGGAGTGGTCCCCGTCGCCGCCGGGAGAGCTTGGGGATGAGTGCTCGTCTCCGTGGGCGGCCTCGGAATCTGCTCTGGCAGACTCGGACATTGTTGGGTGTGGGCTGGTCGGGCGTGTGGGCTGGTCGGGCGTGTCGGCCAGCCGAGGGGTGATTGCGCGGAAACCGGGATGGCCCCAAGGTTCACCTCGTGCGGTTACGTTGCGACGCAGTCAAAAGGCTTGGTGCTCGCACGGTGGCTCTGGGCAACAAGCCGTCCCCCAAGACAGTGCCTGGAGTCAGGCAAGCGGGCCTCATCCACCGAGTGAGCGGGCCTTCGAAGTGCAGAGGATGATTTGATGCACGAGGATGTGATGCGCTTATCGCCCCTGGGGGCTCTGTAGTCAGGCCACCAACAGGCAAGATGTCATCGCCTACACAGTAGACTCTGGCCTCGACTAGGATTTGGAAGGCAACTCCGGGATGGCAGGGTGTGGCACCAGTGCGACCAATCTGGAGCGGAGCCCACGCTGTGCTCGGAACATTCGGAGCTGGGAGCTGGTCTCGTAAGCACTTGGATGGTGACGGCCAAGCCCGCGGTGCGCTCGTCACCAGGGCGTTTGCCGTGGCCGGCCGCGGACGTAGTCTCGACGATCGTCCATGCTCGATGCCCTCTTGCTGACGAGTTATTTCTGCCTCTGGCTGGTATTCGCTTTGTCCATGGAGATACTCGAGGCATTTCGCTCCCAACTCGCTGGAAACCGACGCTATCGTTGGCCTGGGATTCCAGACGGAGCCTGCCAGGGGCCGGCTGCCGAGGTCCACCGTGTCTGGCCCCTGGTCATCATCACAGCCATCAAATCTGGCGGTGCGAGTCGACAATCCTCAACCACAGCCTATGCATGCAGTCTACGAGTTGGAACAACTCGAAACGTCGCCCTGCTGCGTCGAGAGGCAACCTGAACAAGGGCAGCTGAAAACCGCGACTCACATCTCGCACCGTGGTGACTGCTTCTGCGTTCCAGCATTCATGGTCAGCAGTCACTTCTCGGGCGTATGAAGGGCGATTGCAATTGCAAGTGCAATGTTGGAGATCAAAAAGACTGCCCAATCAGAGTGAGTGCTTTGCAATCCTCAGGTAGGAGCCGCCTGAGATGGAGGGAATTCGCGATACCACCGACACATCGCATCCACCACCCAGCTGCTCTTCATTTCTCCCGAGGTCCTTCGAACTGATACTAGCCGGGTGCAAGGTGCGTCCAGTGCTCCCCTTGATGGCATGGGGACAATATGGCCGGAACAGCTCCACCTTGCTTCGCCCTCGACTGGCGCAGCCATGCGACGACGTTGGTGGTGGCTTCAGGAGTGCATGAGACCCTCGTCTGGGTGATGCCGAAGAGGCTGCCGGAAACGACGAGACACTCGCCCAAGGGTCGCCAAGGCGGTGTGCGCGCGTTGGAGCCGTGCCTTCCATAAGCCATGGAGAGCTTGCTCCTGTTTCTACCTGCCTCTTGTTGGGATTGCGCCTTCCCTCAGGCCGGAAGGGGGCCCGTCTCCCATTGCCCATTGGTATGGTCTGGTCAGCCACCTTCGCCCTCTCTGCTGTCCTGGAGTAAACAGTCACGCGTCTCATGGCCCTCTTGCACCGGCCTCGATATCATTTCTCTCTTGCTTGGATTGGGTCGACACGAGGAGCTTGGGCCCCTGCTCGCCGTATCTCATCGCAGTTTGCATCATATTAACCCCTACAGGGAGCATCACCAGCCTGGTGCCAGGTCGGCCGGCCAGAGATGGCGATTCTCTGCTGTTGTGGCAAGCTTCGGTCACGGAGGCGGACCCAGGGTGACGGGGACGATGGCCTGCCCGTCCCTCCTCCGCCTGCCAAGCTGCCCGCCCCAGTCGTGCACCCCTCTGCTCCTTCTCCTGGCTCCACCCTCGCGAGGTCGTCTCTGACCAACCCCCTGCCCGGAGCCGCAACAGACACCTCTGTTCATCTGGGCGAGCTCGTGGTTGAGGAATCATCTGACGACGGCGACGAGGACGAACCCGTTCACGATAGCAAAAACAGAAGTACCAGCACCCTGCAGGCCGTCAAGTCACGCATTCGTCGACATCTGTCACAGGACTCGCTTCAGCGGCAGAGCGAGACCGAGGAGCAGATTGCTCATAGGGCAGAGGTCAAGCGTCTCATGAGAAAGAGGATCCAGGAGGAGCTTCATAGCGAGACCGACATTGCCCCCAGCCGCTCCTCCACGCCCCAGCGCCTTAGGCCTGGTCCGACCACGCTTCCAGGAAATGGTCCCCGGGACACTATCGAGTTCACCGTGGATGAGAGCCACAAGTCCAAAGAGCTGACTCCCGTCAGCGCGGCCCGTGTCGTGGAGAAGAAGGCGGCGGAAAGACATCCGACATCGAAATTATCTCCCACAAGGCCATCAGTCAGTTCGTTCGAAAAGGAGAACCGCAGTCCGCCCAGTCTTGCGGCCAGCGAGCCTGACTGGATTGATTCCGAATCGAAGGCTTCTCGCATCGAGTGTCACGTCGGCGTCCGAGAGCGCAGTTCCCTGCCTGACATGCCCAACTCCCCTGTGCTCCTCCCGGTCCCAGGCTCTCCGTTGAATGACACCTCGTCGCTTGCATCCTGGCGGCTCTCACTGAGTCCTGACAAGCTTGCCGATCTCTTCACCCCTGATAAGAGACTGACACTGTTCCGGCCGCTTGCCACCACTCCAGCCACTCGTTCCACTACTAACCTCAGGGACGATGCTTCCCTCGCGCGTCCCAGGGCCAGATCCTCGCCTTTGGCCGTTCACGACTCAAATACAAGGCCCGGGCCTCATTCACGCCAGGCCTCGCTCGACTCCACCACTCAAAATCGAATTCCGCCCTCCAAGTCTTTGGTTCGGGACGAGTCACCAGTTGGTTTGTGGCTTCGCGCCCAAAGCATGCCGTTTCGCATCTCTACCGCATCCCAGCCTCCAAGCGAGACCGCATCCGAGGAAAACACCTGCCTGTACACGGCAAGCCTTCACAGCGAGCCCGATGATTCCCCCATTGAAACCCCAACCAAACCCAGCCGGCTCCCCAAAGCCGGTACATATCGCCATTCAAGTCTCCATGGCTCACCCTCGAAGTCTTGCACCAGCGCCGACACAACAAGACAGTCGTTGGAAAGTGCAATGCGCCTTGTTCACAGGGTCCGGGATTCAGCACAGGTGGAGGAATACCAACCTCATCCTGTGGATGTCATCTGCTCCGTGATGCGTGCGGAACCCACGTCGGCCAGTCCCGGGCCGGATATCCAAGACGCCATGGTGACACCACTAGGCGCCGACGACGACGCTTATGTTCATCCGGATGGAATTCTACCTCCCTATCCTCATCGCAAGGGTATTGGTGGGTTGAGGCTCCCATCCTTCAGATGTGAGTGCTTTTCTTCCGCCACTAGCAAGTATATACTGAATCCCATGGACAGGGCCTGCTCTCATGGTCAAAAACGTGCAGGATGACCCTGAGCCAAATAGACAAATCACGCCACCTTCGGGTGACTTAGCCACTCGTTTCCCAGACCTTGATTGCCGGCGGGCGACCTTCGAGGCTGGCTCCGAAACCTCGAGCTTTCTGCGGAGAGAGGCTGAGCTTCGGAACGTGGAAGAGCGATTCCGGGACTCACATCTGAGGAAGGGGTCTTCCAATCCCGTCGAAAGCAAATTTCGAGAGGTCTTCGACCACGACGGTGATCAAAACTCGAACAACAGGATGTCCCTCCTGTCCAAACTTCATTTCAACATGCCAAAGCGAGGTAAAATCGTAATTATTGAGACGTTGGACGGTAATAGTTCTGGGCATGCTCTTGCCGGCACCCGCGCTCCGCGTACGTCTGCTGTGCAGGGCAAGAACCCTGTCCAGGCAAGCTCGGACTGCGGGCATCTGCAGGTACCTCACGTTGCCCATGGGAGGAGCAGGGCCAGATATGATGATGCGAGTCACACGCCTGCGAGCAGCCATTCAAGATCTCGGCGGCTCCGCGGCTTCTCGTCCTCTCGAGACGGCGACGATACGGCTGAATTGTGGAAGAAGGCAGTGAGGGCAGAATCGGAATCCAGATCACCCAGAGGCAGTACGTCATCCAACGCACCTGCCATCTGCTTGTCGCCGGCGGCCAGCGAACATGGAGTAGTGCCTCACGCCCCCCGACCTTCAGGAGCTGAAAGCCTTAGCTCATCTAGGTCTGACTTGCATTCTCCATTTTGCAAAGTACATCCACCAAATGGTGCCGAGGCGATTTCCAGGGATTCACCCCGACAATCTACGACTATTCTCGAGGACTGGGCGCGTCAACTTGAGATCCAAGAGCGCGAGGCCCAAAAGGTTGGTGAGGAACGCGCTTCGGCATCCTGTGCCCGCTACCAGGCGATGAATATGCCTCCGGCATCTTGGGCGAAGTTCCCTTCATTCAACCGCGACGAGCGTAACGCAGCTGCGGGCCTTGACGACAACGTCAAACCGAGGGACTTCGCGGTGAAGAACATATCAGCATCGGGCAATATCGTCTGGACTACAGACAGAGCGGAAGATGGCCCGTCTTGTCAGCAGGGTGTTATCCGCACTTTTTCGGACAAATTCACGCAGACCTTCAAATCACGCCTGAGCAAGCTTATTCCTGGTCGTTCAGGGACACCATCCAGAGACAGGTCGATTCGTGGAGAACGGAGAAGCAGTATCCAAGTTGCTGGCGACCTGGAGTATCCGGAGCTGGAGATTCTATCAACAGCAGATGGGTACCGAGAGCTGCGCGCCTTGGAATCTGAGATCCATGAGATGAAGGGAATCACGAATACGATGGCACGTTCCAACCATGAGAATTCCGCCGCCTCACAACCCAAGTCAATCTTGGCTGAACAAATGGCCAGGGTCATGATGCTGCAGGATGGCTCTTCGGAACGTGAGCTTTCTCAGGCAAGTGACACCGCTAGTTTTGTTGAGGGGAAGGCCAGCTTCGTGGAGATTTGGTCTCCGGAGACCCCTGCTCTCCAAATTCGCTACCCAGATACGACGCGAACGAAGGAATCAACTGGCTCCTCGGTAGAAAGATATGCAACCCCACTCAGCCATTTCTCTTCGACCGCAAACGAGGCATCCAGCTCGAGCACCCCGGAAATTATTTTCGAGGTGCTGCCTTCTGCCCACTCTCAATGCTCAATACAGAGCGTCAAGTCGTTTATGCGACGCGCGAGTTTGCGGGCGAACTCGGTCATCGAGACAAGCGCTTTTCCCGCTCATACCTGGCAATCACAAGATGATCCCAGGCGACGATCAGTTCCCATGCTTGCCGCACGTGCCTCTTGCTGAGCCCATTATCACCGTTCTCCGCGAGCCCCCGCAATGAGCTCAACGGGTTGACACGATGTCAGACCCGTAACGCGTTGCAGGACAGACTATTAATCTCTATGTCCATTACAAGGTCTTTCAGCAATTATTCGCCTCGACTGTCACACTACCGGATAATTGAATGCCATTGTTACATCGCCCTGTGCTAGGGATATTGAATGAATACCTCTGGATGATTGCGGCATGATTCTTGTTAGGGATCGATATGATGTTGTTGAGCAGCACAATTTTGGAACCTGTCAACAGTAATGGGACAAGACGGCGGGATATCGAACATAAAATAGGGCGAAAGCGCATCTGTTCTTTATCAAATGCCTACGGGTGACCTAGATTCTTATCAATTCATGACCTTCTTCATGAAACTGTGCAGCACAACTCAACTTTGCGTATTACACCACAATCTTTCGCTGGCAATCAGGTGGGAAGGCAGCTAACCAGAAGCTCTAGTTACCATTGACATGTAGATCGCAACCTCGCCCGTGTTCGGCGCTCAAGCGTGCTACTCCTCCGGGATATGAGTTGCGCGGTAGATTTTCCAGCTGGCCAGCTGCTGACATGTCGGCCATTCCTCGCCGTCTTACTGTAGGTACCTAGGTAACTTGTACTACTTATGAGTCCTCGGTTCGCCTGTCTTCGGGCATCTCATTGTTCCACCTCCGAATGGTCAAGAACCCCAAGATTATTCTTTTTTATCTTTTCTATTCCTTGGTCCAAATCAGTGATAAATCGAATTCTGAGTGATACTCCCTATCTTTTACACCTTGTTCCCGCTGGCGGCTGAATTGTGGCACCTCGCGCTTGACGTATGGGTATTCTCGCTCCTCAGCGTGTCGCGAGCCACATTGCTATTTTTGAAGTGCAGTCCCTAGTGTACTCTGGCTACGTCGTGCCACCACATCTTTGTCTTATCATTGAACGTCATCTGAGCCTCAAGTCCCCCCTGCGTTGCTGATGTCGGGTATCGGCCCATTGTGTAGCGTATGACGGTAAGCAAAACCGGGCAAAAGCACCCAGCCGGAGAAACGGATATAATGCGTCATTTCCCCAAGGATATCTTGACTCCTTCTCTTGTCTGTCAGCTTAGGGGATGGCTGCCTGGGCTTGACCCGTGTCTCCCGCCTCTCTCTCGCCGTCCCCGAGATCATGAAATAGTCGCAGGATACTTTCAGGCCATAGCCCACACTGGCAGTGATCAGCTTCGGCGTTAGAAACTGGCATTCATTCATCAAGCTCTTTAATGTTCTCAGTCAAATTATAAGGCGGTGCAGAATTTTGGCGCCAGCTTAGCATGTAAGCCAGCCACCTGCGCAGTCCGGGATAAACCTTGACGAAGACATACCACCCTTTCGTTTTGGTATAGATGCCTTGTCATATCTCACTGTCCATCAGTTGGTCATATCCCAGGTAGAATTAGGGTTGTAAATATTGCGTATCGCAATTTAAGTCCAAGTCGTTACGCATTAGGCAGTCCACTCTGAGATGTCTCATATATTCATACCGCCCGAGCGCTTGTAGACGGCGGACTGTTTCCGGATTTCTGTAAACGCGGGTAGGGCTGAGCCGCACCTTTCTGTTCCTGACTGTGTTCAGCTCTCCAGGAGCTTGGTATGGTAGGGCCGCGAGATCTCACCGGACCCCAATGGCCATCCCTGGGCCGTCTCACCATCTTGCCTGGGCCAGTCGCCATGGCACCGTGGATGTGAAGTGAGAACATAGTGGGCTCAACAGCTGATATTTCAGCCACATGGTCTGAGGTGAGATTGTGTAGGGCCGATCGAATCCATCCTTATGCCTGTTTCTGCGATGGACTACCCAGCAAGGTCCTCGCGTGCCAGCCCAGTAAACTGTGCCGCTTGCACCTAACGCTGATGTGGGTTGGGAGGCTCGGTCATGGATTTCGGGAGGTAGTATAAGTAGGATCGTGCCACTGGAGATGAGACCCCAACGACGTCGATCGAACTTGGCGTCTCACCCGTCTTGGGAAAAGATTGTGCCAGTAGCCAAGATCACAAGCTTCGTTCCTTTTTTGTTTTTCTTTCTTCTTTCGCCACCATGCGCTTCCTCACGTCATGCCTGGAGCAGCTGGTCAGACTTGCTGCCCTGGCGCCCTTCAACCCCTTCGAGAACCTTATCCAGCAGCCTTTGCTAGGATCCAGCGACAGTGCCCAGCATCCAATTATTCCCTCGGGAGGTGAAAATTCTATAATCCAACCGGAATACGCATCTTCTGGCTTTCAGTGTGTTTACCCGAGCAGATGGAAGAGCTGCAATACGGCTGAGACGCGAGACTGTTGGCTGCAAGATACGCAGTCAGGGGACGGGTTTAAAGGATATTCACAAATCGATATCAACACTGACTGTGAGTGACTATACACTGCGCTGCTGACCCCTTGTTTCCAAGCTTCTTACATTCCTGATAGATGAGAACCCCGACGCCGTGGCAGCAGGCATCACCCGCGAGTACTTCCTCGAGGTTGACGGCGACGTGACCCTGTTCGCGGATGGGTTTGAGAAGACGAGTGGGAAGGTTTTTAACAAACAGTTCCCTGGCCCGCTCATTGAGGCCTGCTGGGGAGACGAGCTTGTCATCCATGTCAAGAACAATTATGCAAAGAATGGAACGACTGTCCACTGGCACGGTATCCGCCAGTTGAACTCAAACCACATGGACGGCGTCAATGGCGTCACCCAATGCCCTATTGCCAAGGGGGATGTCTTTACTTACAAATTCCGAGCGACACAGTATGGCCACACATGGTATCACTCCCACTATTCGCTGCAGGTAATGCCTCCTACGTCTTGGCGATAGTTGTAATCTCCGTACTAAATTCGAACAGTATCCGGATGGCCTCGCAGGACCACTCGTAATTCACGGACCTTCGAGCAGCAACTGGGAGATCGACCTCGGACCAGTGCTCGTCCAGGACTACGTTCACGACTCATCCTTTGTGCGCTTCAGACAGGAGGTCGACCCCGACCCCCTTTCTTTCGCCCGGGGTGATTCTGTTGTTGTCAACGGCCGCGGCCACAACCCTTCGACAGGAACTGGAAGTTACTTCGAGACAACATTCGAGCCCAAGAAGAAGCACGCCTTGAGGTTGATCAACGGCTCAGCCGGCACACATTTTATCTTCTCGATCGACAACCACACCATGACCGTCGTCGAAGCAGATCTGGTGCCTATCACGCCGTATCAGACGACCGCGTTGAGAATCGCCGTGGGCCAGCGCTACATGGTCGTTATCGAGGCAGACCAGGAGCCCGGGGACTACTGGATGAGAACACACCCGGCCACGGGGTGCAACGGCTTCAACACGTCCCTCCCCTGCGGCGGAATATTCAACGACACGTGCTCGCCCTTTGACGTGAGGACCGGCATCATCCGCTACAACACGTCACCCGGCTCGGCGGACCTCCCCACCAGCGAGGCCTGGGAGTACAGCCGCGCCTGCGCCGACGAGCCCTACGACAAGCTCAAGCCCGTCATCCCGTGGGTCATCGACCACCACCCTTCGAACGAGATCAGCGAGAGCAGGTACGCGGTGGCCCACCAGAATGACTTCAGCTCCAACGAAACGGGCGGCTACCGGCACTGGATGCTGACGCCTGACTTCTTGTGGTTGGAGTTTGGCAACCCAACCATTCTGAACCTGGACAATGAGACGTATGAGCAGAATCCGAATTTCCACATTGTCAAAGGTTGGTCTTAATCCTATTATTTACCGTTCGAGCAAATACCATGGGGTTTCATGACTAACAAGGTGGTTTTTACCAGATGACTTCGAGTCCGGCTTTGTCTTCATGATCATAGAGAACTCGAACAACACTTCAATCCCACTGCCAGCGGACACCGGCCACATTCAAGGTAAGCCAGCCCTCAGGTCTTGGTCGAGATGAATGGCCCCCCGACAAACCTGACGGACAAGGTCCTTTGTACTGACTACTAATACGCGAAACCAAAGTTGCGCACCCTCTCCACTGGCATGGGATGGACATTGTCCTGCTGGCGCAGAGCAACACGTCGTTCGACCCGGCCGCCAGCTTCGACACGTTCAACTTTGCCAACCCGCCGCGGCGCGACGTCGTGCTGGTGCCGGCGGACGGGTACATCGCCATCGCCTTCAGGCCCGACAACCCGGGCGCCTGGCTGATGCACTGCCACATCGCCTGGCATGCCAGTGCCGGTGAGTCTGCCAAAGCACCTACTTGGATACACCAAGTAGTTGGCTCGCTGGAGCCCCCACCCCCAAACTTGCAACAGACCGCGTTCCGCGTGGCTCTTGTGGAGAGTACCAAGGTGCTGACGAGTACGCGAACCCAGGCCTCGGCATGCAGATCCTCGAGCGTCAGGGTGATATCATCGAGGCCGTGGGCGGGCCCTCTGCGCTCGCCGAGACTGAGCGTGTGTGCCGGAACTGGAACGAGTACAATGCGAAGTATCCGGTCGACCAGGAGGACTCGGGTATTTAAGGTTTCTGACCTGGGTTTTATGTATGGTATTTATAAGTTGCGCAGACGCGGAAAAGGTAAACAACGACATGACGTTCGTGGGGTAGGGGGTTAGATTATCTTGTAGCCTTTCTTCTTCACAAATGTAACCTCTACCAGCAGGCTTTCGGGACCCATGTTCTCTGGTCACTCGGAGTGAATTGTACTACTCGGTGCCCCTGCTAACCGGGCGTTGGAACTTTCTCTTGACATGGCCTCCCGGTGTCGTCTGGGCCCTTTGCCCCCTTCCTTTTGGTACATGTTAACAACAGAATTATCTGGGCCCACATCGCGAGCCTGACGGGCGGCTTTATGTGATGTGCGTTGAATAGCAGTACTACAGCTCTGGCTGGTCGACCTTTTGCATGATGCGTACCATGGTGACCGCGAGCTGTGAGTCTACAAATGCACAGTCTGGGTATCTGATGTTATTTGCTTCTTAGGAGGCCATGCCCTGGCCTGCAAACCATCTGCAATTGCTACGGTGGTCACAAGCGCAGCATGAGTTGAAGCATACAAAGTGTGGCTGGGAAGCTAAGGAAGATGAGAGCGGCAACAATCCTGGCCTGACTTGAGTGAGACGTGATGACTGGCTGTTCAGGTCAAACTGCCTAGGTAGACGGGAAAGAATGGCCAGAGGGCGATTAATTACCCCAAGGTTCCTCGGTTGCCAACACCAATTCCTTATCAACAGAAGCACAGCACACTAGAAAGAGCGTGGTCCGAGTCCTGAGGAAGGGATCGACTTTGCGAGGGGGGATGGTGTGGCGTTGAGGGGTGGCAGGTGGAATTCTGTGACGTAGTGGCTGGCCCGCCGGCATGTCCAGAGCAGGCCTAGTCGCTTTCTGGTATTCCTGTGTCGTTTCCCCCCTCAGTGTAGTGTACTAAGTACCTAGTATGTACAGCAGGTTTTGCAGACATGTCGAGCCCATGACTCTGTAAAATTCCCGAGCCACTCAATGCAAGGCACGCGGTGCACTGCAAGACTGAGATAGATAGTAGACGCTGCGTGGCCTGTCTGGCCGCCGTGTGCTCCGCCGAGCCTTCCCAAAAGTCCCCAGGCACGGTCGCGACTAAGAGGCGCGAGAGGGCGCTAGCACGGCACTATCAGCCCAGATTCAGGCGGAATCAATCGACACATCGACCCATATTTCTGCAGTTGCTCCGAGCATCACATATGCAACCCACACCACCACACTGCGGCTGTTGCACACTGCAGGTTCACTGACTACACCAAGGTACCTCCTTGGAACCTGCCTCCCCAGCCCGTGGCTGGGCCCTGGGCCCTGACCAAAAGCCGCACTTTCCACCCCTTGCCGGATCCACTTAACATCTCTGCATTGTCAACCTCGCGTCACCCTGTTAGTGAGTACCACACCCACACTACTCCGTATACCATATCCTCTTGATGCCCCCCCCCCTTGCCCGCCTGTCCTCCACTTTTATCTAATCGGCTTTGATCTTGTCTTCCAGTCCAGAGCCTTGCCCTGCCTGCCTGCAGCACCCCTGTGCAGTACCCGTTCTGCTCTGCCGTGTGCTCTGGTTCTGTGCTGTGCTGTGCTCTGCTCTGCTCGGCTAGGCTAGGCTGGCTAGGCCACCAGGACAAAAGAGACGGACGGGCACACGAGACTGGAGAGACCGTCTACCCAGCATCCACATTTGCACCATCTTATCTGTCTACCGTCTGCCGTCTGCCGCCTACTAAGCGAAGGTCACTCACTACTCTGCGCTCGCACTTGGACTTGGGCCTGCACCTGCACCTGCGCCTCTGCAGGCACTCGAGGCTGCCCGTCGCACCGCAAACCTCGGGCCACTCGCTCACCTGCGCCCATCACAGCCCTTTCCTCCTGCCAATTCAAAGTCGTCCCCGACGTCGTCCCGTCCGACTCGACCTTGCCGCCACCATATTTTCCCTTGCACCCCAGCCCTTGGACCCCAGACTTCCCCCATCGCCTGCGACCCAGCAACCAACCTCTGATTGACTGATACTACGAGACGAGCCGACCTTCCCGCCCTTGGCCGGGGCCGATCGCATGTAGGTCACAAATCCACAATGTCGACCGAAGCGACCGGCGCTGCGGCGCCTGGCACCCACAGTCCCGTCCTCAACCCCGACAGCACCCACCCTCTGCCCGCCCAAGGCCTTGCTCACGCCCATGGCCCTGACGAGTCCACCATCGCCGTTGTCAACCCTCCCGCCGCCCCAACAAAGTCCCCAAAGCCCACCGGCCTGCACTCGCCCCCGGACTCCAACAATGTCGACGCTTCTGACTCGGAATTGAGCGACCTCGACGAGGCCATCGCCGACGCCGACTCCCCGCCATCCATAACTGCGACCCCGTGCCAGACCGCTCCAAGGAAGCCCGACGCCGATCATGCCCCGGCCTCCGGTGCTGGCTCCGAGCCTGCCCAGCCGGAGCAGGTCCCCACCCCAGAACAGGGCGATGAGGACATTGGCGATGTCTTCCCCGACCACTGGTCTGGTACCGTCCCGGTCTTCAAGCCCAACATGGACCAGTTCAGGGATTTCAAGAAATTCGTGCGTTGCGCCCCTTCGCCCGGTCGCCCCTTGTTCTGGAGGCCACGGCGCATGCTGACCTTTTGCTGCTGCAGATGAAAGCGGTCGATTCCTACGGCATGAAATCTGGCATCATAAAGATCATCCCTCCAGACGAGTGGAAGAATTCGCTCCCAGATCTCACCGAGCTTGTGAAACCGATCCGAGTTCGGGAGCCGATCAAGCAGGACATCATGGGCTCCAATGGTACCTACCGCCAGGTCAACATCCTCCACCAGCGATCCTATAACCTGCCCCAGTGGAGGCAGCTCTGCGACCAGAGCGAGCACCAGCCTCCAGCAAGACGGGGTGAGCGCCGCGCAAATGCCGACAAGCCAAAACCCGCAACTCGTTCCCGCGCCGCAGCTGCGACAACCAAGCCGAGCACGCCTGCCGCTTCCAGCCCCGCGCGCCGCTCCGGCGGTGGCCGCGGCCGACGGGCTCGCGGCCGAGGAGGCGCCCGAGGCAAGGGCAGGAAGTCCACCGCGGCGGAGGATACTGACGTCGAAGACCGCCCGATGACACCTGTGTCGCCCAGGCCTGCAGACGACGACAAGAAGGGTGATGCCGTGATGGATTCCATCGAGCAGGACCCGGGCATTAAGGTTGAAGACGATGAATGTGACGACGAAACCCCTCGGCGGATGGGCTTCAGTCGACAGGCGAAGCCCAAGGTGCAGTCGACATCGGCCCGTCGAAAATACAGCAGACGGGAGGGGTCTGCCATGATTGACGAGGAGGCGTTCAAGGACTTTGATTACAAGATGGATATATCCGACTACACCCCCGAGCGGTGCGAGGAGCTTGAGCGAACCTACTGGAAGACATTGACATATGCAACACCACTATACGGCGCCGATCTCATGGGCACTCTGTTCCATGAAGATACCGAGCTGTGGAACCTGAACAAACTTCCCAATCTTTTGGATGTCCTGGGTACCAAGGTTCCCGGTGTCAACACAGCCTACCTTTACCTGGGAATGTGGAAGGCCACGTTCGCCTGGCACTTGGAAGATGTTGACCTGTACAGCATCAACTATCTCCATTTTGGTGCTCCAAAGCAGTGGTACAGCATCTCGCAAGCTGACGCACGGCGGTTCGAGGCGGCCATGAAGAGTATCTGGCCGACCGAGGCAAAGGCCTGTGACCAGTTCCTGCGTCACAAGGCTTTCCTCATCTCACCCTCACATCTCCTGCAGCATTACAACATCAAGGTCAACAAGTGTCTGTCGTACCCCGGAGAATTTGTCGTTACTTATCCGTACGGTTACCATTCTGGCTATAACTTGGGTTATAACTGTGCCGAGGCCGTCAATTTCGCACTGGACTCGTGGCTGCCCATGGGCAAGATAGCCAAGAAATGTGAATGTGCACAGGCCCAGGACAGCGTGTGGGTCGACGTGTACGAGATTGAGAGAAAGCTCCGCGGCGAACCCACGCCAGAATACTGGACCGAGGAAGAGGACGAGGACGAGGAAGACGAAGAAGACGACGAGGACGAAGAAATGGCAGGCCTGCCCTCGCCTCCTGGCAGCTATACGGTCCGCATCAAAGCTGCGGTTCGCAAGAGGAAGCAAGCCAGGATGGGCAAGGACAAGAAGGAGAAGGCCAAGAAGCTTCGTCTGCGGGTCAAGACCCACGTCGAGCCGCCCTGCTGTCTGTGTCCAAATGACATCCCCAGCGCCGAGATCCTGGCAACCCACGATGGGCGCAAGGCGCATCGCCTCTGTGCTTTGTACCTCCCCGAAACTTACATCGAGACAGTTGACGGCAACGAGACTGTCTTCAACGTCGAGAACATCGAAAAGGCCCGCCTCGAGCTCAAATGCCTCTACTGTCGGTCGAAGCGCGGCGCTTGCTTCCAGTGTTCGCAGAAGAAGTGCCCACGCTCATACCATGCCACATGTGCTGCTGCCGCCGGCGTGTTCATCGAGCAGGGCGACGTCCCAGTCTTCGACAAGGACGGCACCGAGTACAAGGAGGAGGCATTCGAGTTCAGCTGCCGCTTCCACAGGACGAAACGGGACAGGCGCCTGGATGGTGACGCACTGGAAGAGAACAGCCGCATCAGGGAAGCCGCCAAGGGCATCAAGAAGAATGAAGTTGTGCAAATGCAGTATTACAAGAAGGAGATCTTTGCGGGTGTTGTGGTCGAGAACCGCTCAGACGAACAGACCCTGCTTCTGGACGTCATTCCGAACGGGTATGTCACCAGCCGACGTTCTGAAAACATGAAAGACATACTGACCGTGCACAGCGCCCGGATCGAGGTTGAGTGGAAGTGGCTGCTCCTCCCCGACCCTGACGACTTCAAGCTTCCCAAAGCCTCAGCTAACGCCTTGCCAATGCCGTCATCCAGAAAGGCCCAGGAAAAGATCAATGCGAAGCGATCGACGGATGAGCCGCCGAGGGCCGGCGATATGTTTGTTGAAGGTCCTGCACCTGGCAAGGACTTTGTCTGGTCGGAGTTCCACACATGTGAAGCATCCGAGTGCAAGAACAAGGCCCAGGCCAAGGTTGACTTGTCCAAGGAGAACCAAGTCTGGCACTACTTGGGCAAGACGTCAACCGAGGCGAAGGCTCAGTACACGGAAGATGTACGGAAACCTCAGCACAATCCGAAATCCAGCTTCCTTGACAGCATCCCCAAACCGCCGCCACCACCGCGCCCCCAGCATCATTCGTCGTCGTATGGTGGCAAACGCCCACCACAGGCGATGGCATCAACGGCTACGAAGCCGGAGAAGCCATACGTCTACAAGCCGAGGACGCCGGTCGACGCCTTACTCGGTGCTCCTTTCACCACGCAGAAATCCGACCCCAGCGCTACTCCTGGGATAAGAGGGGTGCCGCCCCTGTCCTTTGGAACGGATCCTCGATTCTCCACCGTGCTGTATTCTACAAATCAACAATCTATAAACCCGGCCTGGTTATCCCACACCCAAGCCAACAGCCCTAGACCACAGGCCATACCTTTCCAGGCAACCTCGCCCTCGAGGCAGCAGAGTGTTCCGGCTCTCCCCGCTGCCCTAGGTCAGCCATCCAACTTTGCTATGCAGCAGCGCACGACACCCATGCAACACCTGCCTCAGGCTGAGGCCCACGTACCACAATCTCCCACACCGCATGTCCTACCTCCCGTCCCTCAGCACGCCTGGCAAAAGTTTTCCTTCTTCCAGGCCTACCACAACAGGTAAGAAAAACCGATGCTTTTAGTACGTGGGGTGAAGCTGACACAGTTTCTAAAGGGAGCAATCCAGGTACAGGACACCATATGCGCCCTGGGGGGGTTTCACCAACGGCTATGAGGGCGATCTCCGGAAGCACCTGATGAAGAAGCCGGACGCGGGGCCATTCAACAACCGCCGATTGAGTTTCAATCTCGGCGGAGGCCTTCAGGGCCTCACACGGCCACCATCTCACCATTACTCCCACTCGGCGGGCTCCCCAATGTCGTCACCCTTCAGCGCTCCGCGCGCCAGGTCACAGTCTGGCGCGGCGTCTCCTACCTCGTCGTTTGCGTCGGTCATGTCGCCGCCACCAGTACCCTCTCGGGGTCATCAACGCACACCGTCCGTCCCCTCCACTCCACTCCATCCTGCAATGAGACCGCAGTACGCCTCTCTATCGCAGATGAATTCTAATGCAGGCCAGGCCGGGCAAGGAAATGTAGCAGGCTCGCAGAATAGCAGTTCCAACAGCACAAGCCTCCAGGGAGGGTTCAGCTCGACGGATGCACAGACCTCTAGGGCGTCGATAGCTCCCATATCACCGGCTGGGATCCCGTCGCAACAGCCGACGTTTCTCAACACGTCTGCTCAGCCGGCCGTGCAAGCCGCCTTGACGGCAGCCACAGCAGACGCGATGGATGTGGATCCTGAAACCAATGAATCGCCTGCGCAGCAGCTGAGGCAGCAATTACGACGCATCTCTGACCCCAAGGAGTCGCCGTTCCGAGTGCCTCGGGGCCGAGGGCATACCCCGCGCTCCAGCCTGAACCAGCTCCCAAGGCCGCAGAGCCCCCCCGAAGCTCGTGGCAGGGGCCTCCAGGACGGACGCAGGGCGTCGTGTGGCTCGACACAGGCAACCACACCTTCGGAGCTTGCTGCAAACGGCGTGTCAGTGCGCGAGTTCCCCGAGACGGCGGCCGACAACAACAAGGCCTTTGTCGAGAAGATGATGCTGGACCTGAGGAGGGCGAGCCAGGGCGCCCTCGATGGCACATTCAACGGGTTCGGAGAATCTACGGCGGTCAAAAAACCGCCCAGACACTAAGGGTTCATTGCCGGGACAGGTGGTTGAACGAGGGCTGCAAGGCAGTGGAGCAGTTGCAGTTGGCATGCGCCATGGGTTTATGGCGGGCGGTGGTTCCGGCAAATACCGGGGCAGGAAGACAACGGGCCAGGCATGGGGACACGGAGTTGCCATGGACAGGTGATTGTTTCGGCGTTGGTGATAAAACGGCCATGGCTGGCGTTGGGGAAGGGAGCCCAAGGCGGGTGGGCTGGCGCCATGCTTGGCGCTCAGGGGCGCTCAGGGCTCGACCCGGGCCCGCATACGGAGTACTTGAGCATGGTGTAGGAGCGTCTTGTATTAGGTACAGGCGCATGTGCGATGCAGAAACGAATGATTGGCCACAGAACCGGTGCTCTTAATTTGATGTGTGGTGCGGCGGGGGGGGGGGGGGGGCGCATGCTCTTTTACATAGAAGTGTTGTCCCTAAAGAAAGAGCAAGAGTTGGAAAATTGGAAGAAATACATCAGACGGTTCAACTTACCGGGTGCAGCTCCCGCTTGTAGCTCCTCCGCATCTGCCTCAGGGTCGTGTCGTTCACCTTCGGGGTGACGCCCAGGTAGTCGTAGTAAGTAGGGGCCGTTTTGGCCGGCTCGGGGACGCGTTCGAAGATTCCGGGGAGCATAAGAACCCGCGCGATGTTGGTGGCCACGAAGAGCACCGCCCAGGCGAAGAGCAGGACCCAGATGATCGAGGGGCACGAGCTCCTCCGGCGCCGGGACCGGGGGTAAGTCTGGGGCCTCATGGTTGCCTCACTAGTGTTCTTGTTATTTTTCTGTATCCTTCAGCTTTGTGCCTCCCCAAGTTGTGTTTGTGCCAGTCGGGCGGAAGCGCCTTGGTCAAGAAGAGCAACCCGGGGGCGGGGGGCACTCTATCTTGAGAAAAAGGATGAAGAATCACTGGCACCAAGGTAGGTCTAGGACTTCCTGAAGTGTGCTAATCTCTTGCTACCTATTCTAAAAGATCTCGCCCGAAAGAATACAATCAAAAGTGGCCAGTCCTATATGCAACTGCAGAAGAGTGACCGCAAGTGGAGGCCAGCGCTTTGTCTCAGCTCGGAAGCTGACAACAACCGAATCATCCACAAAGCCGTAAGAACCCATGACAAAGCCCAACAAGATCCGACAGGTGAAAACGGCGAATCCGTACCCGCATCGGAATAATTGGGCGTCTCTTTGTCTCGTGTCTCCACCTGCGTGCTTGGCCTCCCGTGACAACGCATCCCAAAGACGCCGTAGCGGAGTGTATTCGGGAATCAGGTGGTGGCGAGAAGGAAAGTGGCAGGGTGCGCGTTACTTACACCTAGAACTATACTTTACCACAGGCAATCATATCTAGCTCCACCGAGCGAGGAGTCTGGGCTCATCTCCTTTAATCTCATGAAAGTGCGGAGGAATACAAGTGTCTAAGACGCCTGCTCTTATAAAGATATTTATTAATTCATGTTATGTTATTGTCTAGCTGTGTCACCAAGTTATTTAATTTCCTATGTGGCCATCCTTTTGTCTGTATGATATATTGCTGCTTTTTTCAGCATACATACACAAGAGGAGGCCCATGGCTTAGTGGCTTTTAAGTGTTGATAACCAAGTCTTACTAAAGCAAAGGCTCCTATCTCTCTTTCAGACGGTATATCAAAACTACCCATTGTAAACACAGAGGGCGCAAAGTCCAGCTGAACATGCCGGCTGACCTCTTGCAAACAAACCTCTGTAAATACGAATCGACAAAGACCTCGCAGCGCACGCGAAGGACGCTGCTGTAGCTAACAGGAAACTAATCAGAGAGGACCTAACCATCTCCCATCGCAATGGCCAGGGATAACCCACGTCGTGAGAGTGATCAGCCAGACCGGCCTCCCGGAGCTAAACAGAACCACTATGGCTGTTATGACGCGACAGGAACGCCATCGTCCCCGCTCTTGCCGATACATCTCTCCGGCCGTCCGAGCAATGGACTACCATCCCTCAACAATATGAGCATACCATACTGTAGACCTTGAGCCCGACCAATCTCCAAATTCCGTGTCCCATTTCCATGACTTTGAATGGCGCTCGAGGTCGCTGCGACGGCGGGTCTCGAATGTTGATGGAGCAAAAAGTCCTGGGAGTTCTCCAGACGGCGTTGTGTTCCGCACTTGCAAGACCACAGGCTCCTAACATTTGGTGCAGCAACGGGCGATGATATCGGCCTCCCAGTCCTCCCTGAGACGCGGCTCGAAGATGATAGTAACTATTAGAAGTTTTAAGAACTGAAGGCCAGTCCGTGTGTACAAATGAGATGGTTGGATAAAAGAAACAAGGAGGAGGCTAGTGGAGATGGGGGTATATCACGAGATGACCTGCTCCACAGTGTGCTCAGCTGACGGCGATCTACACATGGTGTAGAAGATGCGCGGGCGAGGCCGGCACCCTCGGAACCATGTGAATGCGGCGAGGCTAGCCCGGGAGATGCGCAATTTCAGGTGGATGTGCCGGAGCCCTTCAATCTACCGACCCGCACCCTGGGATGGCGACGCCGGCGGGGAGGCGGGGGCCTGGACTCCCCCGAGGCGAGGATATCTCGTTTTTGCTGTCGGGCAGATGAGATGGGCCGTGTGCCGCCATGGTCACGCTCGTGGCTGAATAGCCCCGAGATCACCTGTGGTTGATGCAAGATAGGGTAAGTGAAATGTCAGGACGGCATAGCAACGCTGGTGGAAGTGGTAAATGCGCCGGTCTCGGTGTATGTGCCTGTAAGGGCGGGATGGGCCAATTGCGAGATTGTTGGTGTGAATGTTGCCAGTGCAGTCCTGTCATTGTCGGATGCTGCCCACCATCTTCTCGGTCCGCAGGTGACATGATAGGCAAAATGCAAAATGTGACGGGTCACTGGCGGTGAGTGCGCAGCTCCTTTGGAGAAGCAACTTGACAACACCACCACCCCATATGCTTGCTGTGCAAGGGAACTGGGAGGTATTGAAGAGCGACACGGGCACTGAGGAAATGAAGCCTGCGCCCTCGTATCAACTCAATCACCCTCTTTTCACCAGCGAATGCTCTGTGGCTTTGCAGCTTCTCCACAGGAATATTGTAGCGTGCTGGTGTATTGTATGACGAAGTGCTACAAGTACATAGTCGTCGGCTCGACTTGTGTGGAATGGGACTGAGTGTGTAAATACTATGTAAGTACACTAGGCCCGGTGTCGACTGGTAAGGGGGAAGGGGGTGATAACCGCGCTAGGATGTGCGCAGCCTGAAAGCTAAACGGGAACAAGCATCATTTGCATCAAGGTTGGTTCTTTGCCGCTTGGAGCGCCTGAACACTAGAGACCGTTTTTATTATGGCATCATCAGCACCAGGCAGGCAGGCAGCCGGCCCCCAAGCGAAACCTCCCTGGACCTGGCAGCTTGTCAACCAAGTGCCGAGTGGGAGAGATGGGACCCTGCAGGCCCGCCCATTACAGCGCCTC
Organism: Stenocarpella maydis; assembly: GCA_002270565.1. Lineage (NCBI taxonomy): Eukaryota > Fungi > Ascomycota > Sordariomycetes > Diaporthales > Diaporthaceae > Stenocarpella > Stenocarpella maydis. The sequence continues at coordinate 107,864 of NQMI01000052.1, forward strand.
CTGCTGCCTCTGATTTGCTGGATGGGCGGTGGTCTTGGTGGGCCTGCGGCTCTAGTGGGCTGATGGCTGCAGAAGATTGAAATGCGATTCGGAATTGCTCCTTTTCTTCTGTCTTTCTCCGTGTAGGAAATGGAAGTAAATGGGAAATGCATGGTGGCGAAAGCGTAGTTTTTTCTTTCTTTCTTTTCTTCCCTGACCGTGGATCCTAGATGCCAGATGCCTATAGATTATTCCAAAGTGCATGGCTCTGCATGTATTATGTAGTTGCATGGGTAAGAGAAACCACGGCTTACCATCGTGTTCTATATTATTGACTGCATGTAGGGCCCTGAGGGCTGTCAAATTGTGCGGCAACAATTTCAGACCCAGAGGGAACCACATGTCTCTGGGCTAGGACCGTACTGTCCTGAGTATACATAGTATGTATATAACAAGTGAATAGCAAACTAATAATTGCTCTTCCAGGGCCTCCACATCTTCAAGACGTCGTCCGGACCAAGGCTTGACGACTCCACCGGGGCTGTCGCTCGGGGGCCCAACCTTGTCTGCAGCCATGCAGCAGCCTTGTCTCGGCCTGCTAGTCTACCATGGTTGGACCTCACAGGTGCCGAGCCACGAGACCAAGAAAAAAAACCGTCGACTCTCCTCCTGTGGTGGTGCTGGTGCTACCGTTACTTCCAATCGCCCTGCTCCTATAAGCGCAGATAGAGTAGTGGATCGGCGATAAGGTCATGTCACCTTGCCTGAACCCCCCCTTCTCTTAACCCCTCCTCCTCCCCTCAACTACGACGATGGTTGTCCACGATGGATTCTTGCCGCTGTTGGGCGGGTGCTGGAAGCGCAAGCGTCGACATGTCGTATCGTAGAGTATCATGCGATGTGCTTGACGAGATGGGATATGTCGCATCGGCTCTCGCTTCGTTGCATACCGCCCTATGTCGGGCTAAACAGATATTATTCTCTTCCGCGACTGGCCAAACAAATATTCGCACGGCGTTTGCACCCATACACCCCCCCTTGATTCCACACTAGCGGCGGAAAGTGCATCGGATGATCTGGATTGTGTGTCTGGTTGTGTTTTGTCCATCTCTCTCTCTCTGTCTCTCTCTCTCTCTCTCTCTGTGTGTGTGTGTGTGTGTGTGTGTGTTATGCTGACTGTCCGACTAGTAGCTATCATGTCATGTTGTGCTACCAATTATCCCACATAGTATAGTGTCGTCGCATCTCAGGCGTCCCACCCCCCTCGGCCGGCCGGCTGCGTAGATGCGCATGAGTCTTCACTCTAGGGTTTGACTTTGACTTGGCAGTGTGCTGCCCTAGGCAGCATGCACGCATGCACGCATGCGGGGACTCTTGGAATCTGGAGAAGTGGACAGACAGATCGCGATCTTGCTCTTCGATTCCAAAGTTGCCTGTTCTGCCCTGTCCACGCTCTCACTTGCCGCTTGTCTATTGGGCCACTGCTTACCGTCTCCTTGACTCTTAGGGGGGGGGGGAAACCACCGGCATAATGAATGGGTCGTAAATGAGGAATGCAGGGCTCTCGGCGGGAAACGAAACACGCTGAGCCTCGTCGTGTCCACGAATCGCCAGAGCCCTTATTAGCCGGCATTTATGCTTTTTTTTTTCTCTTTTCGTTTTCGCTTGGCCCCCCCCCCCACACCCCGAGACTAGCGAGTATTGTTATAGTTGAGCCCTCAACGAGACAAACAACACTCGTGTTCCTGACCGGAAGACTGCAGATTGCCATATGCTAGCTGCATTGCTGTCCGGCTCACAAATGTGCGATGAGAGCGGGGGCCGGACGGGGAGAGTTGCTGCCCTCCTCCAAGATAGACCTGCGAAACACGTGGGCCCCTTAGGGCCATGACATGACACCCTCTTTCTCTCCCGTCCCGGGCCAGCCACTCGACAAGCCGTTGTCCGGTTCGTAACTCGCCGTCGTTTTGGGCCCTTACTTGTACGAGGTTAGGCTCAACGCCGCCTACCGGCGAGAAGCGCCACGGATCAAAGCAGTTGCAGGGACCTGGGCCGGCTCGCTGTTCCAGTTTCAAGGCTACTGGTGCATAGACTTCGTCATGCCTGATGTCAGTCGCGGGGCGCTTTTTCTTTTCTTTTTTCTTTTCGGTTGTGTTGTGTTTTTCACTCCTATTTCTTTCTGCACCAACAGCCCTTGCCGTTAAAAACGGTACCTGTAGGCGAGCCGCTATAGGGAGTCTTCTTAGATGTACAGATGTCCCCAGCAAAAGACAATTATATGGTCATATCAAGTCAGTAGACACAGACCGCGCGAGATGCTTTTGTCTCTGTGCACGGACAAAACCAAGCCAAACAGACAGGCGGTTCAAAGCAACGTTATTTACCTTGGCCTGGCCCTCAGCTATGACCGCCTCGGGCTGGCTGCAAGCGGCAGGAGAAAGCGAGCGTTTGTGTGTGTTAGCCAAATACCTGCCTTCCCACCGTGTCGGACGCTGCCGAGCGGAAGATGAGGCACCGTCTTGCACCGTCTTGCACCATTGTCGCCCCACATATTTGCCAGTCCAAATGTTTAGCGTGCATAATCACCGTCCTGTCTGTGCTCGCTCATCATCAGCATCATCAGTCAGTCAGTTTCGAGGAAGAGCACCCCAGCAACACTACAACAGAATCAAATATGCTGTGTCCTTTACATGGTAGTGCATGCAAGTAGAGTACGAGACAATGAGTCTATAATATGTTTTTTTTTATAGAAAAATCGGTCAAGATGGGAGGCGATCGGCAGAGGGGACAGACTGCTTGATGGCTGACCTGGGGACCAATATCTGACTGGACGATGGCCGACCAGGCGGAAATTAATTGGGGGTCATGCTTTGTTGCTTGTCGGCCCCCGCTCTTGGACCCCCCTACCATAGTACCACCTGCTCGAGCCACACTGTATGGACCAGATGTACCGTTGTATCCCCCTTCTACTCTCTGGCCCCCCGTCCTGTCTGTCATACCTACCTGTCTGTCACAGGCAGGCGGGCGACAACTTCTTCGCCTTGTTTGGTTTTTCTGCCCTGCAACGAACGCACCGAGCCTGTGGTTCCTCTCCAACTCCAGCTGCACCGCTGCACCCAAGTCTCAGCCGCGGGAGGCAGGGAAGTAAGCCTTCTCGCAGCTGCATCGTAGCTTCAACCCCCCACACCATCACGACGCATAGGCAGCGCATGCGGACCTCCCCAGTATTACTACCAGCACATACCTATTACCTAGGCACCTACGTACCCTTGCCGCATGCCCAAGGTACATACCTAGGTACTTAGGTCAACTGGTACATTCCTTGGTACTTGCACAGTCCACGCATCCGACACTGTTCGCTTGTCGCTTGTCGCTTGTCACTCCTTGGCCTTGACCTTGTTCCTTCCTTTTTCGCCTCTCCTCTTTTTCTTCTTTCAAACAACATCCCACCTCCAACCGCAACAAACGCAACCCACGCCTCCTCCCTCCCCCTTCGCAAAAGACAAAACCTGTGGACCGGCTGGCGACGGGACCGACCTCACAGCCCAAACACACACCGCATGTCTGCATCGCACAACGTCCAACATCACCACCGACACCCTCCTTTATGCTGCTAGTCCGGGCCTCTGACAAGACGTCTACTGCCCAGTAACAAACAAACAAGAAACAAACAAACGCCAACTCCCGAACCGAGGCTGCTGCTGCTGCTGCTGGGCACTGGGCAGGGCACGGGCGGCAAGAAACGCTGGAAGGGATCAACAGAGCCACGAGTGGCAGCGGCCGAGGCCTGGTGTCGAGCCTCTTGTTGCTGGTGAACCTGTGCTGCTCTTGGCTGGGCTACTGCATTGCCTTCTGCTGGCCTCGGAACTTGTTCTGGGTCCAGCGGAAGAGCGGGAATCATCGTATGCCTCGCGCCTCCTCGGCTAAGCGACAGCAGGGAGCGGCCAACAATCGCGACACCCGACACGAGACCGGGCTTGTAGGTCCGGGAAGGCGCATCGTCAAGCAGAAGAGCAGGAATGAGATCAGATCCGATGGCAGCCCCCGGCCTCACCCCCACCCCTCGTCCTCCGAACACGCCGCCGCTCCCCTGCCGCTCCCCTCGCCGCTCCCCTCGACCTCGTCCCCGTGTGCAAACGGGAATGGGAATGCGAATGGCTACCTCCATGCCACCGACGACATGTCCCTCGACACTGCCCGCCGGCCCTCGCTAGCCGCCTACTCCGAGTCCTCCTCCTCCGAGTCCGTCTCTCTGTCCAACTCCCAGGCTGCTGCCGAGGACACCCACCGCCGCATCGACGTCAACGCCGCCAAGAACAACAATGTCCACCGCGACACCGGCCTCGTCGACCTCGCCTTCACCGTCCTCCGATCGTGCCCCCTGCATGACACCATCGCCATCCTCATCATTCTCATGCAGCTGTCCCCCGTCGCCCTGTCGAGCATCTACATGCTCTTCACCCTCCTGACCTTTGTCCCGCCTGTCACCACCAGCTCCGGGCTCAGCCTCACCGAGATCTTCGATGGCCCCGGCGCTCCCAACCTGTGGACCCTCGTCGGCTTGGACCTGTTCTTCCTCATCGTCTTTGCCTTCATGCCTCTGCAGGATCTGATTCTGGATTTTGCCCAGGTGGTGATCGCCATGACCCTGGGCGGTGGCGCAAGCTCAAGAGCAGGCACGACACACAACATCTTCCTCTGCGCCGGGATTGTCCTCTTCAACCATCTGGGGCACCACCAGGCAATAAACAGGTACTCTCATCTCAAGACATTTTTCGGGGGTCAATGGGGCTCCTCGGACGCCGACGACCCGCTTAAGCCCGCTTCGATGAGCTATGAGCGCAAGGGACCCAAGGGACTTTTCCGGAGCACGTTGGCCATACATATTCTGGTACAGGGGCTTGTTCGATATGTCAGGGAATGGTATATACGGCGTGAGAAACGCGATCTGCTATCACAGAGCCAGTCTGATCCAGAAGCTGGGAAGACACCCACTTTTGCGGGGGACGCGCCCGCAGACGGAGGAGGATTGCCCCCTCCGGACGGGTCCGAGGCGAACAGACAATTGACAAGTACGACTATATCGAATAAAAAAAGAAGGAAACAGAGCCATCAGGTGCGCATTCGACAGCCGCTTTGGGCAGCCCTGGCGAGCACAAAGATTGTTATGGTGAAGGAGTATGAGCTCTCACATGCGGCAACCGAGTCTGCAGGCTCCAATGCGACCGACATTCACAACCTAGGGAACGCGCCCTTTAATACGCAGCCGGAACAGGTCTGGATTTGCTATGTTGGTTGTGACACTGTCTGCTTCAACACGAGTCCTTTCCCAGACCAACCCCCGACCGAGAGCACTGATCAGGATAGCGATGGGAAGGGGCCTTCATATGTTGACAGCTCCAAGCCTTTCTACGTCAAGGTTAACAATGCTATCTGGCAACCGACACGCATCATGCCGATAGACGACGGAGAGGAGGAAGGAGTCCAGGGGACGAGATGGACAGGCGACATCTTCGGGCTGACACCCATGTCTAATTATGAGTGCGAGTTCGTGAGCACCCGGACCGGCAAGGCCATCTTCTCGACCAGCCTCAGGACGATCCCGGCCAAGGTCAAGGATAACGACGCATTGAAGGCACCGGCGCCTCGCTCTCAGTACCGGCACCAGTCTCCCGCGACAACTCTGAGGACTTCAATTGCCGGCCTGGAACAGAAGCTGAATGATGAGAAGGCCAGGCTCAAGTCTCTCAGGAGGGACAACAACCGGAAGACGAACGCGCTCAAGAAGGACATTGACAGGCTGACCTCGGCAGTGCAATCGGCTGGTGGCAACGACGAGAAGTTGAGGCAGAAGATCGCACAGAACATGACGCAGCAGAAGCAGGCAGAGCAGGCTATCGCAGAACTCCAGGAGCAGGTCAAGGATCTGCAGTCTATCCCGGAGGAGGTCCTAGCAGACTATCGGAAGAAGCAGGGCCAGTACAACTCGGAGAAGGGGCAGTTCGACCAGGCCAAGGGCGCCTTCAAGAGCTTCAAAAACTCTGTCGAACAGGACGCGAAGGCCCTGGACGACGAGCAGACGAGTCTTCAGGCTAAGCGCACCAAGATCGCCGCTCGGCTCAACAAGGTTGACGGTGAGCATGCGCGCATAACGGATGCCAATGCCCGTGGCCTGGACGAAGCCGACCGCCGACGTCAGGAGACAGCCGCTTTTGAGAGCGAGACCGCCCGGAGGGAGAAGGAATACGCCGAACGCCTGGCCATCGCGCGTGCCCACAACGAGGACAAAACGCAAAACGCAGCCAACATGGCCACCATGCTGGAGGGCATACTCAATAGCTTCAACCAGGCCGAGTATGCCGCCTTCTATGAGCGCCAGGAGGCTGCCGCCTACCACAACGCGGCCTCGCAGTGGCCCCAGTACGCGCAAAATCACACGTGGTCCCCGGCGACGTCTGCAGCACTCCCCAATTCCACTCTGGCCACGGCTCCGGCCCCGAACCCTCTGTTCTCCCACGGCACTTTCCCGCAGTACCAACACCCATCGCACGTGCCACTGCCCCGCAAGTCCCGAGGCCGCTCCTCGTCCATGTTGAGCGATGTCTCCGGCTTCACGCAGTCCACCGACGACGAGAACGACGGTAGCAACGGCTCCAACAACAACAGCAGCGCCTACATCAACGCGACCCCGCTCACGAGAGGGAACAGCACAATTAACGCAACCGCGGCGCCCTTCCTCCCGCCTGCCCACAGCCACTCTGCGAGCCAGAGCCCCTTCGGCCAGTACGCGTACCCGGTCGGTGATATGCGGAACCCGCCCGGGTTCCCGCCAATGCCGCCGGGCGATGCCGCCCGCAAGCTGTCTGGCTCCGGCTCCGGGCCTGGGTCTGTGCGGAGCGGTTTTGCGAGCAGCGAGGGGAGCAACAAGGACCCGGCGAGCCCCTACCCGAAAAGGGCCCCGTTGAGCGTCGTCTAGGCTGCCTTTCTCTCATGTCCACTGCTGTGTTTTCCTTCGTTGGGTCTCACGTTCGGCTACGACTGTCTTGCGCACCTTCCGCCGGCTTAAGCCTATCGTTTCTCTCACTCGTTGATGTGAGCGACCTGTTCAACTTGAACAGAGCTTGCTTAGCGTCAACGGGTCTTGGAGGGCTCATGGACAAGCTGATCGGGCGACGTGCTGCCATGCCTCGCTCTCACTGCCTGTTGCTGTCACTGCTGCTGCTGCTGTCACTGCGCCTCCGCCTATCTGTGTCAGCCGAAGGGTCTAGTTCTGGGTCACTCTCACTGTCGTCGGATCTTCTGGGCCCGGTCTCTCACAAAAACATCATCTGTCCATAGGTAGAGAGTCCTGGGTCGTCGTTGGTCAGCTTCAAGCAGCTAGCATGTGATGTCGTGTGGGTTGTGCAAAGTAGGTTCATGTCGAATGCAAATCGGAAAAGTTCTTTTTCTTGTTCACCTCAGATCATGGGGGTGTTTCTTGCTTCCCCGTCTTCTGTGCTGTATGCGTGATCAATGTTTACTGCCCTGCCTTGCCTGTGGCTCTAAAAGTAAAAGGGTGGGTTGTGAGGGCCGTGTCATTGATCGGCTCGCCTGGCGCGGATGGGTTTTGAAGCGCGGTTGATGATGGTATGTCTCCAGGCTGTCTACGTTACCCATGCTTTTTATTCTCCGTGCGAGCCTGGTCTCGCCTCAATGGTCTCTAACACGAGCTCTGTGTGTGTGAGCAAAGTACCTCGGTATGTTGTCTCGGGCCTAAGAGCCAGCTACTCGGGCGATGAATCTCCGTACAGGGGCGGCGGCCTCCTGCTCTGCTCGAGGAAAGTGCAAATAATAGACCCCATCCGCCACCCCTCCCCACTCCCGGCGCAGGGGAAACCAACACCCTCCGCTGTGGATGGGGAAAAAAAATGCGCCGGCTGCTCTATGCGCCCGAGGTTGAGGGCCTCCCATATAGTGTGCTCTTGGGGCTTGGGCTCTTTCCGGCCCTGCGGGCAATGAAGCTTCCTTTCCCCCCTGTGTGGGTTTTTCAAGTGGCAAGGTGGGCGAGCGAGCCTAAGCTCAAGGACTGTTTTGGTTCTCCGGGTGTAAAGATATATGGGTGTGTGTGGATGGGGCCAGTGGCTGGGGGCTGTTGGTCACTGGCGGGTGCAGAAGAGCATGTCTTGTGAGGAGACTGCTGCCCACCCATTCTGCCAAGAAACCTGCTTTATAGGCGACGTTCTTTTAATGAAAAAAGAAAAGAAAAGAAAAGAAAAAAGCAGGAAAGGGGACAAAATACAAACCACGTGTTTTTGGACTGCTAATTAAGCTGTCTTCACAACTGAAGTAAGTCTTCCCGAACCCTGCTGGTGTGTTTTCAGACTTTAAGGGTAGAACAGGCTGGATGGCGGGAAGAGTCTTTTAGATTAATAATCACATGTCAATATCTGCGCCTGATATTATATCAATTTCAGTTCAAGTTCTCAAGCGCTTATCAGCAGACTTTCTATCATGTAGGGAGTGGCGGGGGGATGCAATTGGTTAATTCTGATTGTTGTTCTTTCTGAAACTTATAGTGCGAGGCTCTAAACCGGCTTGCAGAAGATAAAACTGGATCCTGTCTAAAATAATCCATAGCAAAATATATTTTCCATTGCCCTACGGTATTGGCTCTCGTCCCACCAAGACAATCATGTTAGTTCCAGTTTACATATGTGGTACAGGATATAAATAGTCTATAAATAGAATTACAGAAACTATGCACTATCGAGCCATGACGCACGCTATAATATCCAGCTTCACACACATCTGCCCAAGCCAGCACTGCGAGGGGAGCGCGACTCCTGTCACATAGTCGCACAGGCGGGATCCAGCAGGAGAAGAAGACCTCGTGAGGACAAGCGAGCCTGGAAACTTTAGGAACTTGGGTCAGTTTATTGTCCGCATGGTCGGGGAAGTCGCGCCGGAGGTCTTTCTCTTCTTCTTCCCTCCGAGACCACCATGTAGTTGGCAGTCCAACAAGTCAGGCCGCATGTAGTACCGGAGCAAAAAGCCCTCCCGCTCAGCGGGAATCGCACCTAGAGCACCTCAACTGGGCACCCGGGCACGTGGGTGTATGGACGGGGCTGGAGGTTGGCTAGACTAACAACCGCATGCCAGGTGTGCGTAAGAGAGATTTGCCTTGGGCCCAACTGAGATGTCTCATGTAATTCGACATTGCTGTGATATCGGAACGGACCTAGACAAGATGATGAGAAGCACCCCCGTTGTGCCTTCTTTGAAGGTGATCTGCTGGCGCGGAAATAAAAATGTCTGGGAGCGGGCAGTCGAGTCACCATCCTGAAGAGAATCAAGCAATTAGTCCATTGCGAGGGCCGATGTTGGATAATAGAGAAGTGAGGACTTGGAAGTCATGTTCAAGCGCCCAGAGGGAGCTACGAGTTAGTTGCCTCCTTTCCCATAGCCCCTCGCCCCTTCCTTTTATCGCCATCCGGCAGGTCGGGAACAACGCGTCGTGGAGTAGGCAATCGTGGCAGCCGGTAATGGAGTCCCTCAACATTCAAAGCCTTGGCATTTATTGAGCAATAGTTGACGCAACGTTAGTCAATACGACCTAGTGGAGGCACGGAGACGCCCAGAACCGCCCCACCCCCCCGCTAACATTCTGACCTAGGTACAAATATATTCGATTCACGTTATAATCAGCCTCACCCAAAGCCGGCCATACCGTCGTCATTCGGGTAGAAGCGTCGATATCGTCTCCAAACCCTCGCACGTCCAAAGAGGGGACGCGGCAGCAGAGCAACCTGCATAACCTCCCCAGACAAAAACAAAACAGAAGAGAAAATGCCAGACAGCGGCCCACAAGCACTCAAGTGCATAAAAGCCCTAACATTCGACGTCTTCGGTACGGTGGTAGACTGGCGCCGCCCCGTCGAGGCCGCCCTCTCAGCAGCCCTCCAGCACCCCTCGGCCGAGGCGCGCACGCTGTCCCTGACGGACGCGGACGTCGCGCTCCTCGCACAGCAGTGGCGCGACGGCTACAAGCGCTTCACGCGCGGGTTCCGCCCGGGGGTGGACCCCTGGAAGGACGTGGACGCGCACCACCGCGAGGGCCTGGTGGCGCTGCTGCACGGCCGCGGCACGGGCGGTGCGCTGGACGCCGCGGGCGTGGCGGCGCTGAGCATGGTGTGGCACCNGGCGGCGCTCGGGGGCGGCGGCGGCGGCAGCCCGGGGCTCGGCCTCGTCACCGCCGCGCTGTCCAACGGGAACCGCGCCCTGCTCGAGGACCTGGACTCGTCCGGGCGGCTGGGGTTCGAGAGGCTGTTCTCGGCCGAGGACTTTGGTGCGTACAAGCCGGACCCGCGCGTGTACCTCGGCGCAGTCGAGGGGCTCGGGCTCGAGCCGCGGCAGGTCGCAATGGTCGCCGCGCACCTGGGCGACCTCGACGCGGCGAGGCGGCTGGGCCTGAGGACGGTGTATGTGGAGCGGGATGGGGAGGAGGACTGGGAGGTTGGGAGTGAGCGATATGAGGCGGCGAGGGCCTGGGTTGATCTTTGGGTTGGGGTAGATGAGGGAGGTTTGCTTGAGGTTGCGAGAAGATTACGCGATGTCCTGTAGGAGGAGGAACTCTTGTTGCGGTCGGTGATAATATTTCTTGCGCCTCGGCTGGTTATCTTGTCCTCCAGTGTCCTCAAGCTGCCATTCCGGGCCTCCCGGAAAACAACCATCGGAGATATTTGGGCAACCACTCACAGATCTCGACGCATCCAGGTAGGGAAAGGACATCACTACTCCTTTTGGTTACAAAAGTGAGTTTATTGTACGTGACTGCTCAGAAAGTCTGGCTAGGGAGGCGCGAGTAGCAGAAGATGGCCGGCAAAGATTGTATCAGGTGTAACTAAACAGAGGACACCAATAACACCAAAATATTCACGGGGTGAGTACTGGAGACGGAACATCACTGGACTGTATTTCAAGATGAATTATCAGGTACCCACCCATCTACTCACCCACCTCCAAATAATAGCGAGACACCTGACTTGTTGCAGGCATGTGTGCGTGAAAGGAATCTGCACCGTGGCCACGGTGTTATTTTTTTTTTGGGGGGGGGGGTGGTGCTTAAGAGGATGTCAATGGCAGCAAATCCGAACACGAGCGCTTTCCCTGCCATCAGATATCAGATCTGGATATACACCATGTCCACCATTCCAGCAGGAATTCCCGGCCAGAATTCCCGGCCGGAATAACATAATAGCGTCGGGGCTGTAATCCCAATCAAACACATCATGTCTACTAGGTAGAGAAGACGTGGACACGACCACACAAGCGAATGGCACGCACCACGAGGACTGGGTCCCAAAGCCCAATCTGGGGAGAGTCCCATCCTGGGAACGATGATGTTACGCCAAGTATCGACGACCCCCCAGCGCCTCGGAAGACCCCGAGAGCTCGCTCCAAGGTGGGCTAGACATTTGTTCGGTCCTGCCTGTTAAAGGCGACGCAGAACAAGGGCCCTGCTCATACCGTCCGTGTGTATGCCTCTGGAAGGCGGCTTCAGGGCTTGGAGAGCAAGGGTGACAACCCAAGAGATCCTCAGGACTCTGGCCTGGGGACAGACTTTCTACCAGGCTGTCGTTGAACAGGCCCTGTACTGCGCGACAAGAAGCAGCACTGCCCGACCGCCGTCTCACGGCCGCCTCAGCAGGTCCGGGTGGCATCTCTGACAATATCACCCCACGGTCCACCGCACGGATCTCCTCGGTGCGCACTTGCGACGCTGTCCAATGCGCTCGCGGGACTAACCGACGGGCATCAAACTAGAGACCACATCACACGAAGGGGGGGGGGAGGGAGAAGCAAAAATGGTCCAAGTCACATTCATGACGCGCACACGAGGACACAGTGTCTCTCTGGTGGGCGGCTGGGCGGCACCTGCAGACCGCTTGGGATGGGTGGGAGCCTCATAGAATAAAAATCCCATTGATCTGCGGCCGGTGCTGACTGTCTCGCAATGCTGTATCTGTGGCACGCTCGCACATGGTGAGACTTTTTGACGGGTGCCCGCGCCGGCACTGACTGACTGAATGACAAGGAATTCCCCCCCCCCTTCTTCCCTGAGGGAAATGTAACTTGTGATAAGCAGGATGGTACTCCTTGGGGCCATGGGGGTAAGGAGGGGTACGGGCGAAAGATAGGCAAGACAGCTAGCTGTACACATGAGCGCAAGGAAAAAAGAATGCGTACCGGTTGGGGTAGGAGAGATACTGCCTACCTCCGGCAACAGAAGCAGTGCATGCGTCGTTCTTTCGGGGCCATGCTGGTAAAATGGCATGGCCGTTATGCGCCCGGAAGCCACCCCCATGCGCCCACTCACCCACAGAGGAGGTATTCGTCGCCAATCTATTGATCGCCTGCCTCGCATGACGGCGTCTGCGACAATACCATGCAGCGCCCGGGTTTAGTCCATCAAAGCCCACCGCGGAAGTGGTGATGAACAAGGCGAGGCTGGCGGGCGGGCCAGATGATCAAGATCTCGGCGCTTGGTTCGCACGCCGGAGATCAATGGGGGTGCAGCGACGTGTGCAACGGCAGGCCCCGAGGCGGCCACCCGACGGAAAGCGGCCACCCAGCGAAGAGGATGGCCGGCTGTCCATCAGGGCTGGCCCACGCACACAAGTACGGCTATTACGGATGTGCTCGAACCTGGGGCCATGCCTCGCAGAGGGTGGTCTGATGGTCCCGACAGCTTGCCCCAGACTTTCCCGGCCAAGACGCGCTCGGTAGTCCCTTGGGCATTCCACCTCGGTTGCCCTGAGCGCCCGCGGCCGGCGGAGTGTGTTGGCATCTGAACTTCATCAATGCTGAAAGCATATGACTGAAGACCGCGGCGGCATGGACCATAATGTTCGGTCGCCCGCGGGCCAGTCTGTCAGAAAGCAGGCTGTCCAATGAGGACAGCAGCGGGTTGCGCAGTGTGTAGCTTTTCCAGCCCTTGGGGCGGACCTAACCGCTTGGCCAATGCTCTGGGACGATTCGCCGGCAGCCGTTGGAAGGATGGAGGTGACAAGTCTGGCCAGGGCGTAGGTGAAATGGGTGGCTTCCAGAAGGAGTCCGTCCGGTCCCCTTTGGCAATGTCTGCGTCGTCCTCTCGCATGTAATCTCCGAGGCACCAGGCCCAGGCCCAGGCCCAGGCCCAGGCCCCTGACCCGGCTCAAGGTGTTTTGGTGACGGGAGGGGTGCTCGCCACGTGACATGGCGCTGCTGCGTGTCCAGGTGTGGTCAAATCTTGGGCCTGGGGTTTCTTTGGCGTTGGTATGCTCTACTCCGTATGCTACCTCGATACCAACGTGGTGGCTGTTGCGTGTTGAGCGTGTTGAGCGCCTGTGCCAGCAAAGATGCAGAGCCGGCCGATGGGTCGAGTCTTTGGGAACAGCCCAGGTGCCGTGGGCCGAGAACAATGTCGAGACAGAACCGAATGCGAGTGCGCGAGGCCGGACCACAGGCTGGTGGTCAGTCATCACTGCTGTTGGTGGTGCTGGAGACACCCTTGCTTGTTGACGCGCAGCCACACCCGAATGAATCTCAGCAGCCAGCAATTGATCGATCAGAAATGTCGTGATGATTAGCCATGTGGATTCAGAACAATGGGCTAGGGTGCAGTACTCGGGCGGGCAGTAGCACGATCATCTCGATGGTGCAAAGCTGGGCCGGCTCATGGCGTTCTGGATTCAAATCACCCTGCGTGGTGGGGAATGACCGAGGAAAGGGGGTAGGGGGAGGGGACGAGGTGTGAAGGCGACAGATGCTTGATTGAGGGCGTGGCATGCTGCGATGGCTGCGTCAGAGGGCGTCCAGCAGTGCTCAGAATCAGGGTGCATCAGGCCAAAGCAACCTTGACGATGCTACCCTGCCAGTTGTGTCTGTGTGCCCAGCGTACTTGGTTAAACAGCTCAGTACATACCTAGGTCAAGAATCCGTTAGACTGTAGTTCGCCACGGTCAAAACCCCCCTTCCAAAATCCAAATTAGTTTCACAAAATCATATCGTGACTCCTAATTAAAGTTGATTGCCCGGGTTCCCCTAGACAAGTAATTAAATTTAGAACGGGCTGGATGAGGCGAGTATTTTCAACACAATATCAAAGTCCAGAAGTGCCTGAGTGATACTAGGCTTCTCTAGGTATCATACTAAACTATTTAGTGATAGCGTAATTGATTCTTAACTGGGGTATATACTTTTTAACAGGAGAGAGGGGGTGTGCGTGTGCGTCGAGAATTTGCGTGCAGATTGACGTGTCGGGACCGCCTCGTGTCGATGGCCCAGGCGAGGGTCCTGACAAGAAAACAGGGTCATTGATCCCCCACCCCCCATAATTATGAGAGTTCCAGCAAGTTCAATTAAAATGTGGTCAGTCTGCGTGGGCTCGTGGGCTTCGATCCCACCCGGGCTGATTTGATTATCTCAATTGATATCCAACGTGGAGGGGTTTGGGAGGAGCCCCATTTCCCACGTGGGCAGCCTGGTCTGAGCTTCTCGCTTCAATTTTCTCGCTTCTCCTTCTTTACCTGCTGCTTCATGTGCATGGCAAAAATGCTTCTATCTTCTGTTTTCGAGACCTGGCTGCCCGCATGCACCTGCCTCCTTATGGTCTTAATGGGCCGTGGCTATCCCGGTACCAAGGTACTAGTACTAGTAGGGTAGGTGGTTGGTGTGGGGGTGGTTCACGCACTTTGAAGCCTCTTGATACCTGTCTCTGCATATGTTATATGCTTTAGACGGGCGGCTTGTAGGTTGACTCGGAGTGGAAATATGTGAATACGTCTCTACTTACGTACCGCTGTATGTTGGTGACACTGGCAGCATGTGCGTAATTAAATATGATTACGCGAATGCGTGTCTCAAGTGCATGCAGGTGGGCATGTCATCACCCACGACGTTCCTCGGGTCTTTCGGCAGGAAATCTTGACAGAAATGAGATACCGAGCTCCCAGGCCACACTGGTTGTTGTTACATAGTCGTAGTAATAGAGGATGCGCGGTGGTGTGGTGCGTAGAAGTAGGTAGTATAGACTAGGTACTTCGGCAAAGGTGACCATCACCATCTATCCCTGTGCCGTGCTGCTCCGCAGCCCGATTGGGGACCCAGCTCCCGCCCCCCCCCCCCGGCCAAATGCAGTAGGTGCTGCTGCTGCAGGTGCTGCTGCAAGTGCTGCAGGTGCTGCAGGTGCTGCAGGTGTTGCAGGTGTACTATGTAAGTGGTATTCGGCCCACGCTTTCGACAGGTCCGCGGTTTTCAGTGTGCCCTTGACGGGATACCAGGCTCGCATTTCCTCATGTCACGTCTCAACTTTTTGAGCAGCATGCACTGCACGGCATACTCACCCAACATGGTTTATACGCCTGGGGCAAATCGACCCGGACTACGTGGCAATCACCTACTGCTCTACACTCCTGGGTGCAAATATGCCCGTCCCCAAACAAGCCATATGGAGGGCCTGGGCCTGGCTCGGGCCTCGGGGGCCAGGGCTTCAAAAATAAAACACTATGATTAGGCTTCAACACAACTGCCCAGCCGAGCCAGCCAGCTGGTGTCGCAATCTTTCGGCAGGGCTCGGGTCCTGCAAGCGAGAGCCCCATAAATGCCATACCCATCATGCCGAACAAAGTAACGATCCCCGAGTCCGGCGTGCCAGAAAACAACTGGAAACACCCGGACACGGCAAGGCAGAAGACGGCCCTGGCATCCAGGCCTCTGGACCCAAGGCTCGGGGCAAAAAGGACAAGACAAGAAGGACATGACAAGGGCATGCCCACCCGTCACCTCGCAGCGCTCACACCTTGGTCCCCGCTCCACCTGCACCCTGATATGTCCCGACGGGGCGGGACCACCTCGCCATGGGGCCCGGCTGGGGCTCATCAAACGGAACAGCTCGCCTAAGGTTGTGGACACCTGAGGGGCGCGGGTCTCGCTCCTTGCTCCCGCCAATACCGTTCTGGCCGCCGAAAGAATCTGAGCCCTACCCCTACACTTCCGGGTCCTTGCTTGGCGGCCCAGGGTTTTCTGGACGGTTGAAATAGTGTATATATGCTGTCATCCTGTGATTGTGATTGATGCGGGGACGGATGGGCATGGGGATGGGCACTGCCCGGACTGTCAGTATACGCACACTGGGTTACGATATCTCATGCCGCATGCCTCATTCTGCCCCACCCCCCGGTCCATTGCCCCATGCCGATGCCATGCTGCGCCCATGCCTCCAGGCCCCGTATCCCAGGGTGTATTGGCTGTCGTCGTCGTCGAACTCGCCTAGCAGGGCAAGCTCGATTCAGGAGACGATCCATGGCGAGGGCCGAGGTGGACATGGACGGCTCCCTCTCAGCCCATCTTGACTGCGTGGCCGGGTTCTCTTTTGATCTACCTGAGTATTGGGATTGACTTGGACCACCTCATCCACCAACTACCCTGCCCTGCCTGTGGTGTCCTGTAGTGTACAACACGGCAGTATATGGGTAGGTAGGGCATGTCGTTGGGTCCATCCGGCACATGGTCCCCGGCCAAACGGCTAGTACACGTGTAAAGCAGGAGGATGGGCCACAGGTGGTCGGACAACGGCCAACGCCCACGGCCACGAATAGGGTCCCGGGACACGGCCAGCGCCAGGCATGAGAGGTGCTCATGCCGTGCCGTGCGCTACGCTATCTACTCCGTACATGGCATCCAGTTATGTAGTTGGCGTGCCGTACCGTACCGTACATGTACGATACACCCAC
Organism: Stenocarpella maydis; assembly: GCA_002270565.1. Classification (NCBI taxonomy): domain Eukaryota; kingdom Fungi; phylum Ascomycota; class Sordariomycetes; order Diaporthales; family Diaporthaceae; genus Stenocarpella; species Stenocarpella maydis. Next base: position 124,594 of record NQMI01000052.1, read on the forward strand.
GTGTGAGGATCCAATGGGCTCTCGGGGTGGGAGGCATGGCAATCTTGGTGCCTCTCTTCCAACAGGCGATCCAGCCCACCGCACTCCACATTGAAACCCAATCCATGTCAGTCACCAAGTCAGGCTGGAATGGACGGCGGCAGGGCTTCCCCAAATAGCTTCTTCTATACTACTGCGTAGTAGTTGACAGAATCCTCGGTGACAAGAGTTCCAAAGCAGAAATGGCATGGGCAGCTTGACCCGAACCGATGCTCCCCACCGGCACGAGACCGGGCGGACAAGCCCTAGCAGGGCTACACCGTCGGCTCACCAACGCCACTGTGTAAATTGGGTGACCAGCTGTTAAGGTGTGGGAAAGGGAGGAGAGCAATAATAATAAGGGAGTCTCTGGTTCTCTCCCATACTTGGTTATTCCGGCCGGTGGCATACCCGTAGAACCATGACAAGTACTCTGTGGGAGAGCCCTGGTCCTGACCTCTGACCAGGCCCTCTTGTTTCTCGTTCCCCTCCCATCCCAGTCCTAGTCACAGTCCCAGTTCCAGACCCGGACTCCATTCCACGCATTCTCCACATTCCCACACTCACACTCGTTCGCACCAGCGCAGGCAGTAGAAGCAGCACAAGCAGCACCAGCAGCAGCACCAGCAGCAGGGCAGAGAACAGTTTCATTACTATTACTATTATTGCTGTTATTGTTATTATTACTATCATTATTATTGTTATTATTGCGGTATGTGGGGGGAGGGCAGCTCACAGACAGGAACTCAGACACGAACTCACAAGACAGGCAGGCGGACCAGCAAAGGCAAGGCAATGCAAGGCAAGGCAGAGTACTCCGTAGAGCAGAGCAGAGCAGCCGCCCGTCATTCACGGCCTAACCAACCAACCAACCAACCAACAAGCCAGCCAGCCAGCCAGCCAGCCAACCAGTCAAGATCAAGCAGCAATCGATCGGCTCATTTAATCAATTCATCCGTCGCTCACGTCTCAATCTCTCTCAATCACTACTCGTTAAAGCAATCCAATCCATCCCATCCATCCCGCCAGGCATCCAGCAGCCATCCACCACCAGGACCAGGCGCAAACGGGCACTGGCTCCCTTTCATCCCAGCCTGATCTTTTTCCGTATCGCCCGCATCTTGCATCTTGCATCAATTAAATCCAGTCCAACCTGGTCCAACCCAGTGCAGTCACAACAACAACAACAACAACAACAACAGCAACAACAACACTCCCTCCCCCCCAAATTAATTCCTTAAGGCAAGACTGGCCCAACTTGCCACACCAAACACACACAAACGAACATACACACGCACACCCACCATCACCTGCCAACCCCGGCCACAATACAACGAGCTCTTGAGACCGCGAATATAAAGTAAAAATAAAACCAAAAAAATAAAATAAAAAGGAAACAAATCTCCAGCCTTTTGGGATCGACTCGACCCCATTGTCTCAAATACCTGCGCGACCACGGAAAAGCCACCCTTTGTCTCCGAGGACAAATCCACACCGCCCCCCCCCTGGCCTCCCCGACTCCCCTTCCAACCTGCTATCTGCTGCTACCTGCTGCTACCTGCTACCTTAAACGCCCGCCCTCTTAGCTGGACCCGGCCGTTGATCTCCACCTCGTTCAATCTACCGCGAACCCCTCCTTCGCAGCTACCTCCTGCTTTGTCGCCCAACATCTCTGCTCCTTGCACACACCACACACCACACACAAACTCGCACACTCGCACACTCGCACACTCGCACACTCGCACACTCGCACACTCGCACATTCGCACATTCCCTCTTGCCACACACACCTCCACCCACACCCGCACCCACACCCACACCAATACCAACACCCTCATTCTCCAGCCGTCCACTCTCTTCCAAGAACAACAAATACACCACCGACGATTCCTGCAGAGACCTTTTCTGGTTCGCACGACCACACGGCCACATCAGGCCGTCGCGCGCTACCGCCCCCCCCCCCCTACGAACCCTACAATGGCTGGAAGATTTACAACGCCGCACAAGATCGTGGTGCTTGGCGATGGTGGTGTAGGAAAGACGGCCCTGACCATCCAACTGTGTCTACAACATTTCATAGAGACCGTGAGTCCTCTTCCTCTCCCACCCGTGCCCCTGCCGCCAACGTGCAGATCGTCTCGCGACCGGACCTTCGTGCCCGCTTCGTCATCTGTAATCAGTGCTCCTCGATGCAGCCTTTCGATCGTCACTTTCCACGTCGACGCGTCGCAGCCCCGGCAGTCCCCGTCATCGCCTCCTCGACGCTAGCAGGGTCCATGTGGAATCATTCTAACAGTCCCTTCTTCCAATCTAGTATGATCCCACAATCGAGGATTCGTACCGCAAACAAGTTGTCATCGACGGCCAAGCATGTATGCTTGAGGTTCTCGACACAGCCGGCCAGGAAGAGTACACTGCGTTGCGGGATCAATGGATCAGAGACGGCGAGGGCTTCGTCCTGGTGTACAGCATCTCCTCTCGGTCATCCTTCTCGCGCATCAAGAGATTCCATCATCAGATCTATCGTGTCAAGGAGTCCACAGGAGGATCGCCATCCTATCCTGGCTCGCAGATTTCCGCTGCCGGCGGCCCTATCAATGTGCCCATCATGCTGGTTGGCAACAAGAGTGATCGGGTGACGGAACGCGAGGTGTCCACGCAAGAAGGCCACGCCTTGGCGCGCGAGCTGGGCTGCGAATTCGTCGAGGCATCAGCCAAGAACTGCATCAACGTCGAGAAGGCCTTCTTTGACGTCGTGAGAATAATAAGGCGACAAAACGCCGCCTCATACTCCTCTGGTGGGGCTTCCAGGCCAGCCAACGGTGCGGCGCAGGGCCGCCGCGACACCATGCCCGACGACAGGCGGTACAGGCGCAAGGGAGATAAAAAGTGTGTGATATTATGAGCGTGTTTCTTGACCACCAGACCTTCATATCCTCAACTCCCGGACCACGGCGATATGACACAGACCGTGCTGCCGCAGCACGAGAGCGCGGGGACAGAGATTCGCTGGACCAGGAAAGAGCCACTGAAGAAAATGCGCTGCAGAACACAGCACTACAGCGCCTTCTCCGAGACTTTCACTTTTCGATTTCTGTCGCAGCTTCCAGGGAGACTCCCAAATCCAGGTCTATTTTCTGCCTGGCATCTACTTTTTTTTCGAGGGATACACATTGTATCAAACCACCGCTTTGATGACCTGGCGAACGGCGCACGATTTAAAAAGAGGCATTGCTGGGGCGTCAGGATCTGGTTTGACCAAACCAGGAAAGAAGGGCAATCATCTATCTGAACATCTCAAAGGGACAGCTACTGGTGTTTACGGAGTTAACAGGTCTGGGACCCGAAGTGCGACAACATGTTGATGATGCCCCACCCACCGGCGCGAGGAAGATAAAACGACCAGCCTGGCGCACGACCCCTCAGCTCCTAGGCGCTCGGGGGGTGGGGGGGGGGGTTGTTTGATTCCGGGCGAGCGAGCGCCGCGGACAGGAAGCAAAAGCCTCGTTAATATCGGCAGGCTAACCTCACCATCAAGATGAAGCTACGGAGGAGGTGCATTCAGGGAGAACGCGCGGAGGACTGTCCAACCACGGGACCGCAGCAAGACTCCCATGTTGTTCATGCTGTCAACACTGGGAATCCGAACCCTTTCACAGGCGACACTCAATAGACGGTTTATCCAATATCAAAGTTCCAGTTTCTAATCAGAATCCTGCAGCCCTCTTGCGAACATCACACCCCGTTGTCCTTGACTTTCAGGAGGCACGGGATTCGCGAGACCGTTTGGTCTGCGCACTTTCCTGTCTACAAGCGGATTAGGAGTGGCATTCTGCAGTGCCAGATGCTCCATGTACTGAGCTCCGGACCAGTCCCGGCCACCACGTAGCCGGTGTGGTATGCATTACGCGTCTCCAGGAATTCCCTGAACAAGCTGGTGATAGCAAGCTCACGTGGCCTTTCGGGCATGGCGCATGAATAGAGGACATGGCACGCGGTGAGGTCGTGTGGTGTCGATGGCGCGATGCCGCCCGCCATGAGAATGGAAGCCGTGCCCCGGCCAGATGCCGGGGCACGCATTAACACGAATAGATATCAAACTCGAGCCTTAAATATCGCACCCCGACCCCTTCCCAGAATATAGTGTGCTGCCTTGTTTTTTTCTTTTTGTTTTCACTCTCGGGAAGATAGCTAATAAACTTAAAAAAAAAAGAGCATGCGCGAGCATCGACAGTGGCTCAAGCTTTCCGAGCACTGAAGCACCGAAGCCCAAGCCCTTAGGGTGGTCACCTCGCCGACCTGATCGGGCGGGAACAAGTGACCGCGGGCCGATGAGGGCAATCCTCGAAAGCCTGTTTGTCTCTACGCCTCTCCCTTCGACCTTTGTCGCTGGCGTTCACTCGTTCCCACTGTTGCAATGCCCCGGGGCTTGGGTAAAATCCCTGACCATGGGTGATCATTTCCCTCGTCGTTCCTCCGCATTTGCTTTCGCCAAGGGCTGTCGAGGGAGTATTACGCGCCGCACTAATGGTTGGGTGATGGTCACATTCCGAACGAGTGCTCAGACTGTGGGGTTGCTACAATGTCCTCCTTTTGTCCTGGCCTGCTGCACTCTCAGGCGTCGACTCGACTTATTTGCAACAGGTATGCACTTACACAAACTCCCACACCTCCAAACCTCACAAGGCTAAGGGGCTGGTGATCAAGCCAAACACGACCAACGGCCTCGCGCCGCCACAAGGTTCAACGGAGTCTGCTCGCGCAGCACACGGGGGCCACACGCTTGCCCACGCACGCCCCCCCCCCCAATGAATGAGGTTGGCGTTTGTCAAAATTGCTTCCATGAGCACAGAAGCTGTCGTGGGCTCTAAGAAGAGGGCAACAAACTCCCCGGTCGTCCACCATAAAATCCCCGTGAAGATCATCTCAGTTAGCTCGGTCACTCCCACCCCCCCCCCGTTTCCTCTCGCGGCCCGAGTCTCGAAACCCCCTGGCGCGATCACCCAACCCACGTTGGGTACTGCGCAGATCCGTCCGCCCGTCCACAACTACTCGAGGGTGTCGGTCCTCCCAGACTGCACCAATGCAGCATCTAAACTTTGACGTTGTTTGTTTTATGGGCCTGCGGCATCTCCATCCCCATCCCAGCCCGAGTTAGACCGGCCGGCCACCCCTGAGCGCTAGCAAGCCTCACTAGGCTTCTTCAACCGCAACGATGTAGCCCGCCCAGGCACGCGTGCGCATGCTAGCTCTCTGGGGCTCCGCCTTTGCATGAACATTGCAATAGGGGTGGGGCAGGTGGGGTTGCCATGGCATAGGGCGGCGGAATCTTGAGCTCATGCCTCATCACACACACGCAATGCTCTTTCGGCTCCCGGACGCATCAAATTTACAGTCATCACCACCATCGTTGTCGTCATGGGCTAACTGAGGATGCTTCAAGACGAGCCTGGAGCCAAGCCATTGTCATTTCCGCCCGTCTGTCCCGTCCAAGGGCTTTCCTTCGAGCTGGGAGGGTGTGATGTCATCCTACAGCTTACTTGGAGCTTCCTTCTCGTTATTGTTCCCCGGGCCTGGGGTTCCAGCTGGGGCCGAGGTTTGGAATCTCACAGGATTTATTTACCTCGGTGACGAGGCGGGACGTGGGGTCCTTCATCTGTGTCCCGCTGTGGCGCGTCCCTCACCTTGCCAGTCGAGGTGGCCTCAACGGCTGCTGCCCAAGTGATATCGAATGCTGTTGTTATTCCACATTTGCACAAGCAAGACAAACATCTACATGGGCCGCGGATAAACCTTTTTCCCTTCGGCCCTTCTCCCTTGCCTGACGACAGGGGATGGTGGGAGAACATCCCAAAGCACTCTATTGGCATGCTGTTATAGTAGTGTACAATCGAATCTGAAGAAGATGATAAGCATGGGGAACAAAGGCCCCGTCGGATCTATTCTCTGATGCGCGCAACTCCACCCCCGGTTCGTCGGTCGCCCGGACTTACCAGCACTTCTTCTCCCGTCTCCGTGCCGGGCCCTCGCCCCTCGGGCCTCTGAAGAAGACACCGGCGGCCTGGGGCTGTGAACCAAGTGGTCGAGACCGGAAGGACGGCAGGCATTAAAAGTGCAATCTCACCGACGCTACATTAGACGTTATAGCAAGGTGTGTGTGCTGTGTGTGGTAGGCTTCATGCGTAGGACTCTTTTACTTTTCCTTCTATCAAGGTTCTACACCACATTCTAGACTACGGTTCATCAATCGAGCTGCTCCACACCACCACACCGCGAATCAACCAACGCCCTTTTTTCTATACCCCAGTCCAACGACCCGGCTCTTCCCTTCCCACTCTCCAAATCCCCCTCTCTGATATAGCCATGGCTAACTATAAGCACCTATACCCAGTCCCGTAGTTTTGGGTTTGTAGGATTATGCCACATGGCTCCCCATCCTACCCCCCTCCCCCCCCCCCAAAAAAAACAAAGCACTATTCACGCCGCCCTTCAGCTGGAGGACCCTGCTGCTGCTGCTGCGCCGCGCGCCCGCCCGTCAAGAACCACCACCGCTTCCCCTTTTATACCCCCTGCCCTCTCCCACCCCAAAAGCTATCGAGTGGCTTGATAGCTTCGAACCTTATTTTGCGTAGTCGAGGGGGGTCTGTTTCGGGCGTTTGTCTAACCCCAACCTGCGTGGGCTCAACGCCCTAGCCGCGGTGCTTGCTGCTGTCCCCCATTGCGGGTGTATTTCGGCTGTTCAGATTTGGGGTATTGTGTGTGTGTGTGTGATGTGTATCTGTCTAACTGTCCGTCCGTCTGTCTCTCCCTCGGCTATTGCCAGCCAAGGGTGGTAAACATCGCTGTTCTTAGTTACGAGATCAACAAAACACGCCGAATTATCACACGGATATCGCTATCTCTGGCGGTGTACTCGTGTCTATACAACCCCCCCTGGCTGCCTGGGTAGCTCCTGGTCTGGATGGGACGTTCCTTACCTTGTACGTCGACCGGTCAGTATCCTAGGCGACATGGCCGACAAGGGTGATGGATCTCCAAGAGATTCGGACGGGTGTGAGACGTCAAGAAGGAACTGGGGGGCCTGTTCCTTATCGCCATGCCTGCCTGCTGTTGCTCGGCAGGATTTCGAGGAACAGGCAGACAAAGGCAAGCCACGTTGCCGGTAGTCATATGCTGCGATGGGAGAAGCGCCAGCGCGGCCGGCCCATCTGCCGTGCGCCGGAGCCGTTTTGGTGCCGTGCCCCTACACTAGTCCTTGCCTCTCGTCTGACCGCGAGAGATTGGCGAGGCGCCAGGCTCAGCCTGCCTTGGTCCTCTCACATGGGACGGAGAAACAGAATAACCATCACGCCCTAAAACAGTACGGTCTGAGTGTGTTGCCACTCGTTAAAACCGGAAACTCTGTCGTGCTCGCAAGGGACATCCCTCTTGTCAGGCCAACGTTGGGAGAAAAAGAATCAAGAAAAAGCAAAAGAAAACTCCAGGCTAGACTAGTGGTATATAACGCTAGTGATAATTGTGCTCAGGTCGAGAGAGAGAGAGAGAGAGAGAGAGACAGAGAGATTTGTCATTTTGTCTCGTCCCCTGCCATCCAATAATCCAACAATCCTGTCTACTCCAATCTCCCCAACAAGATGGCCCCCTTCATCATCACGGCTCACCCCTCCGCGGTCATATCATTCCCCAACCAACTGACATGTCTGGAGCGGAGCGGAGAGAGGGGGGCACAGACAGCGTCGCAGCTGGCTGTCAAGATGCCTAGCGGGGCGAGGACTAAACCGGGAGCTTGGAAATTACCCTATCCTCCTGCCTTCCTCCCCGCCAGCTGGGTATTGCCCCCTATTCTTCGAGCACGGAGGGTCAATCTCTGTAGGGCAGACAGACGCCTAGGTCGCCTACCCCCAACCCTGGCATCTTTATCATCAGGCCTATATTTATTCATCCTACTTGTCACATAGGAGCGGGAGCTCGGGGGACAAAGGCTTGGTCTCCTTTGTTTTTATCCTCCCTGCGGGGTTTGGGGGGGGGGGGGGTGGATTCCAGGCATACCCTTCAGGACGGCCTGGGCCGTAAACAAGCACATTCACCGCGGCCGAGGCAGCGAGGTCGACGAAGCCATCGTAGGTCTCCGGGGGCTCATTCTTCCGGCGCCTGACGTCCCTCGCAAACGCCTGGATAATCTCATCATCGGGAGAAAAGCATCTGATACTTGTTAGCATCCATGCGCTTACACAAAGTGGTAGTGGGGCGAAAGGGCAGAAACAAGCGAGACTCGGTGACGAACCGCTGGTCCCGGCCTTGACCGCCCGCCTCAGCCAGCAGCTGCAAGAAGGCGTTGCCAACGGCGTTCTCGATAGACCTGTGAGGTTTGCATGTCAATTAGCTAAACGGGGAGACAAGAGCCGCCATCGTGTGGCATGTCGGCCTGGGTCAGGGGTCTTACAGGGGTTTTGGCCCGCCGACATTGTCGGACCCAACAGGCGCATCCCTGGCGGCCCAGCTCTGCATCGTATAGGAGCTGGCGTGACTCTCATCAAAGGCGAAGAAGCATGGCTGGCCGGGGCTGTATACAAGTGAGCTGTCAGAGGGAGTCAAGCATCTGTGGTTTCGATGGCAGGCATGTCTTTTTCCTGAAGGATCAATCTCGAGGATATTTTCGTTGGTCGAATATGAGCAAAGGGCACAGATGCTGGAGAGTGCCCCACTCCTCGCGGGTGGTGTGCCAGAGCTTAGGCTAGCGGCTGCAGGTGGCCGCGCTAGTGTATAATAATATTGAGAACTGGACAGGCCCCGTCCACTCTTGCAAGTAGATGGGTCTATTCGCGTATCACACGCCGGCAGTGGGCGAGGTCTTGCGCTGGTTGAGATCATCCGTCTTTGGCCTTTGCCGGCCTCAGCATACCCCGTCGTCCTTGACCGGCAGGCTGTAATGATAGCTATTAACACCACCACCGTCATCTAAACATCTAGATTTTACACGTACAGGAACGAGAAGCACCACTTCCGGCCCCGTCCGCACCCGCAAGAGAGACCCCCTTGGACCATCAATTCATACAGCAGACGTGTGAAAACATCCCCTCGGGACTCCGTGGAATTCCAAACAGCCGTAGAAAAGAACATGAAAGACGAAGGGCCGCCACCTTTACTACTGTGGCCTGGAGTCCTTGATGTGTAGGTTTTTCGTCCACCGCGGTAGCTTCCTGTCCCGCTCGTACATGAAGCCGCAGTTGTTGCATAGGGTCTGTCGGCCAACGGTTAGCAGATTTACTTTGCAGTAATGCGGACTTCCGGTCCTGGGGTAGAGGGATCCCGAAACCCACCCTTGGTCCATGGGGCCCATCGCGGACAGCCCAAACACTGCTGCCCCATACCCTGCAGTGGTAGCATCTCCACGTGAACCGCTCTTGTTCCGTCAGTGTGCCGCCACCGCCGTACCCGCCACCGGGAGCCGCGCCAACATCGGGCGTGAACCTCCCTCCCGGCGTGCTGGCCCTCCCCAGCGGCGACAGGCTCCTGAATCGCCGCTTCTTCTTGCTCCTCTCGCCCCGGCCCATCCGCTCCTCCTCCTGCTCGATCAGGCCCGTGAAGCCAAAGCCGGCAGGCACGCCGCCCATCATGCCCGTGTTGCTCGAGAATCGCGCCGTCTCGCGCCGCAGCCGCCTGATCTGCCTCTCGCGGTCGCCCTCGCGCTTCTCGATCTCCTCCTTGGAGAGCGTCTCTATCTTGGGCTCCCACTCGTCCGCCAGGTGCTCCGGGTCGTATCGCCAGCCCGCCCTCTCCCCATGTGCCGTGATGGCCGCGTCGTTGGGGAAGTCGCCGCCGTTCAGGGCGCTCGCCCCCACCCAGCCAGATATTACTCCGCCGGACTCGCAGGCTTCCTTCTTCAGACGCAGGACTGCCTCGTAGATCGCGTGTGTCATCGCAGGAACCCATTCACCGGTCAGGCCAAGATCGGCGCATGTCTGTTTCGAGAATGCTTCGGCCGTACCCGCGGGATGGAGCAGTGACCACTCGAACTTGTCCGTGTATAACTGGTTCCCGAGGTTGATGCTGAGGTTGATGATGCACCGGTAGGTGTCTTCAGGGTTGAGGTCGTCCGAGTCGGCGGCCACGTGTTCCGCGGCTGCGGTGACCTCACCGGTGGCGTCCTGTGCAGGGGCCCCCGTGGCCGCGAGGATCGGTGTCGATGTGCCCAGTGCGGAAGGCGTCGCGGGGAGATGGGACAGTCCGCCTCGAGCGGGCGTGTCGGGACCCGCAGACCCAGACGCCTTGAGAAGGGGAGTTGGTGGTATGCTGGTGCCATTCTGTCTGGGGCCCGATTCGCTGCCGTTTGCGTGTGAGTGGAAGAGAGGGTGCAGCGCAACACCGGCGTACTCCTCGAGCTGGGTCCTGATCTGCTTGCTGATCTCGGCGATGGTCAGGTTCCTGTTTGGAAGGTCAAGGTCCTGGACAAGGGTTGCTGCAAACTGGTCCGTTGTCACCAGCGTCTCGTGCAGGTTCCACAGGAATGTATCGCGAAGCTTGTACGGGATGGTCATCTCGCCCGACTTGTACTGAGGCGCGGTGTAGTCGATGCCCGGCATATTGGGGGCTGGTGGAGGGTGCGCCGGCAGAGGCGTGAAGGCGGGGATGTCGAGATCGATGCGGATGGGGATTAGAGTAAGCGGGAGACAGGACTGCGCGTAGTTCTGCATGTCGGAGAGGCCTTGCTTCGACTTGTTCATCCAGTCCCGGTATACACCCTGCACCTCGACGGGCTCGAAGATCTCCTTGTCGAACTTGTCGCCAGGGTCGAGCTGTGCGCCGCTGTCCTCGCGGCGCAGGCTGCGCAGCCCGGTCGGTCGCCGCCTCGAGTTGTCATCGTCAGATACATCGTAATCGTAGCCGTCCTCGGCGTAATTGATAATCGTGGTGCCCCGCTTGGTGGTGCGGGAAAGAGGGCCTGTCGGTTGCGATGAGGGCAGAACGGGTGTGAGGAGAGAGTTCCTGTAGGCGCGCAGCCGTGGTGCGTAGGTGGAGTAGAAAGCCTGGGGCTCCTCCCTCGCCGAGGTCGAGGACATTGTAGCGGCGTCTTGTAGCTGCCTGCTATCGCATGGGAGCTGTCGCGAGCACCGGCGGCACAAAGGGAGGCCGAGGGCAAGGGCGAGGGCGAGGATTCAGGAACTGGCGGGCTTTGGGGACAGGCTGGGCCCGGCGGAGGGGCTGCAGCACGACGCAGAGCAATCAACCGGCACCAGGTGTGGGGATCAAATGGCCAAGTCGACAAGGCAGGGGGTTGGCAGCGGATGTGGTGGCGGGCGACAATGGCGAAGGATGGGGACGGATCTGAAATGAGGGATTGTTTGCAGTAGTTTTTTTTGCTGTCGCGTTACCGACCGGCTGAACCGCGCCCAAGCCAAAGCAGCAGCAGCAGCAGCTTCTACTACCAGTGTGTGCCTGGGTACAGTAAGAACCCCCCAAGCAACCCGGGTTGCCGCGGGGGGCTTGAGGACGCACGGACCACTTCACCTCTCCTTGTTGAACCTGACTAGGTACCTTGGTGCTCAAGTAGGTATCTGCCGTAGTCGACCAGTAGCAGGTAGCTTGCTTTGCTCAGCTTGGAGCATGCTTCTTCAATGAAGGAGCCAAGGCTGGCACCACGTCAGTGTTTGGTCATCCTTCACAGTGTCTGGTAAATATCGACATGTCTATCGTGTTTGTAGCTATATCCTGCATCCAGGTTTCCCAGGATTGGCTTCAGCCTTCCTCATACAACCCCAGCTGTGATTAACTCCCCACACACGACGCGTTATTACAGCTCCAACTCGGCCTGGCGCACAGCTTGTTCGGGTTTACCTGCAGCTTGGTCAGTAACACATCTCATTGTCCCGGGTGCCCTAGCCGGCCGTACTCTTGGCCTGCTTCCATTCCTCCACCCAGGCCTTTACAAACTCGACCTCCTGTGCCTGAGCGTCCTTGACGGGAGCAGGAGGCAGGTCGGCCGTCGTCTGGTTAGGGAACAGCCCGTTCTCGTCCCAGTGATGCACTCCGTCTTCGATCAAGATGAATGGCTCGGTCGTTGTGGACACCCTATCTGGCAGGCCGATAGCGTGAGGTGTTGCCTGACGCCAAGGGTCCTTCTCTCCGTCGACAATGGCAAGGCGAGGGTATGACATGTTGAAACCGCCCCACTGGTTAATCCGCCCAACCTGGGAGGGGGTAGTGATGTTGAAGGCTTCCTTGCAGATGACAGACGTGTACTCGAGATCGATCAGGCGGGAGACCAGAGGAAGCTGGTCTTCTGGGACGCCGGAGCCGGTCTGGAGGTAGCCCCACTCAAAACAGTATTGCCAGGGCCACGCACGCCATGTCTGTGTGATATCGTCCTGCCTGTAGAAGCTGGGGTCGTAGTTCGTAACGCAGTCGTCCTGGGTTGTGCCCCTAGATGCACAGCTTGCAACGACAGTCCGGTTGACGTAGCCGATATAGTTGAGCAGGCGGTTCGTAAGCGTGCCGGCCTCGTCCTCATAGCCTCCAGCTTTGAGTATCTCGACGGCCTCGGTCGTTCTCGACACCGTGGCGTTGTAGATGATGGCATCACTGGACATGGCATCGCAATACGCCCCGAAACTTGTGCTATTGAGTGCCGGGTCCCAGTTGGTACCCTGCAGGCCAGCAATCCCGCCAGAGATTGCGCCGGCAAAGTCGTTGTCCCGAGTGACAGCGCCCAGCCCAAACACATCCTTCAGCCTCTGTACCCACTCAGTCCCGTTCTTGCCGATGAGGATGTTGTCGACGACATGTGTCAGCTTCTGGGTGGTGGCCGCACAGTCGCCTGGTGCAAACAGCCTCGCGGCTTCATAATATGCCCAGTAGTCGTAGATGGCCTCCGTGACCCCGGAACTCGAGATGGCGCCCCAGTAGACGTCAGGGTAGAGCTTGCGGAGAAAGGCCACGAATGCGCCGGCGTAGGAGCCGCCGTACGCGATGTACGGGGCGCTGGCCGATGTAAGGTCGACATGCTCGAGGCCTGGGAACTTGATGTTCCGTGCGAAATAGGCCATGTCTGCGAGGGCCTGGTCCGTGGTGAGGAAGCGCAGGCTCTCAATGCTGAGGTCCGAGACAGGGAAGCTCGTGCCATAGTAGCGATGCTCCAGGATGACTCCCAGGCCGCCGGTAGCCTGGGAGAGGATGGACACGATGCCCTTTTGCAGAAAAGGCAGGCGGTCCACACCAGATGTCTCTCCGCTCTGCAGGACGATGACGGGCCCGCCTGGCTGGTAGTGGGTGTCATCGAACCAGTACCTCAAAGGGAAATGGTCATTCGTCTATGAGGGCACTGTTTAGTGGCTTGGAGGGCGGCTGTGTTCCAGTAGGTGGTTTGAGACTCACATGAGGCTCGTACAGGCTGTCATTGTGAAAGTGGTCGACAGGCACAGACAGGTTGTGAGCCGGGTAGAGCAGGCTAGGATCTGTGTCGGCGACGGCGGCGGCAGCCTGCGCCTGGACGCGGCTGTACCTTTCCTGGAGCTCAGCATCACCTGCAGCGATGCCTCTGAGGTCGCTGATGGAGAAGGAGGTCCGGAGACAGTCTGCACCGGTTGCAAGGGCCAGGGCCCCGCAAAGTATGGCCTTGACGTTGGTCTTGTCGTAGGCCATCCTGGCAGGGTTGAAAAAGACAAGGAGACGAACCAGCCACGCAAACTCGACCAAAACACCAACGTCCTCGTCGTCGCCTCAAGCTGAAGGAGATGCACCAGGTATTGATATATATGTGTGTGTATATGTATGTCGATAACGAGGGAAGCCAAGAAAGGGGGTAGGAACACTTACCTACTCTGACGTTGCTGCTGTCCGCATACGCGTAGGGAATGCAGTTGTGGGTGGTGGTGATGGCGGTGAGCTGCACTCGAGCTGCCGAGCAGGCCGTCCAGCTGCGGTCAGCTTGGTTGTGGGTGCTACGTCGTGATTACACTCAGGCCGCAACGTCGCGTCCAAAGATGGCAGGATAAGCGGAGGGGTTCGCTGATGGCTGACTACCTCTTACTGTTTGTATGTAGTGTAGTCGGATTTCTCCACAACAGCGTCGCCTATCCTCGATGTGGCAGGTGCCACTCGCCTGCCAGTCGGACACGGGCCACCGGCCCCGGCAGGACGACCCCGCTGACTGCCTGCCCCTTCAGGCAGTCAGAGGGAGAAAGTCATGGCACCTGCACCTATCACCACCCTAACCCTGACCTTCACACAGCAAAATCAAGTCTCGCCCTTCCAAAGCTCTTCTTGGCCTATAAGTCAAACATAAAGAGTATATTTAGAACGGCCATCCAATTCTGAGTTAATGAATAACAATAAAAGTGGTACACGATCTGTGGCTCTTGAAGGTATCTGATGGTATGATTTGTCTCCCCGCCGCCCTCGACGCAAGATGACCTGACGGCTCGGCAAATGGGAGGGCCTGGAAGCCGTCGCTCGATCGCCCCGTGGGCCGGCTGTCACCTGTCAAGCCTGTCAAGCCCGTCAATCATCACACACCCCTGGCACACATCTGAGTGCCCTGTGCGTGCCATCTATAAACAGCATTCAGCGCATGAAAAGCATCTGTGGGGGTGGGTGCCGTTACATCTCAGAGCTGAGCACCAATGACCGGATGACTCCGAAGCCGACGGGAAAAGGGACGCCAATCATGCGATTCCAGCAAACATCCAGCCCATCAAACAGTGCAATCTCTTTGGCTTTCATGTTTCCCGTTGGTTTTCCCATGGCGCTAAAACGTCTCCCCTGCCAAGTCTGTTAGAACAAAACTTAATTGTCTCCGCCGAATGCCCGGTACCGCAGTGATCACGATGTCATCAGCCATCTGATCTTCACACAGCCTCGCACGGCTCACCTCTAATGTTTTGACTGATAAATAAACCTCAGTTGACGGCACCACGGTCCTGAAATCCCTTTCCGCCCGTCAATGAACTCGGTTAAGTTACCCAACCTAACTACGGTCGTGCACGGCCGAGAACTAATACTGCAGAGCTAAAAAGAAAAAAAATATATTGGTTCCCATCTAATGGATGAATCGGCCATTCCCGCATCTTCCTACTCTTTGACCAAAACTTTCGCAGGTGTAAATATGGCATGTTATCACTTAGTCAAGGTCAGACTCGAGCCGTACTCAACCATCAGGCAGAAGCTGACTACCTAGTTTCGTAAAAGTCAAATATCTAGCCGCAGTTACAGACATCTAGATGCGGGATGTCCTATACATCCAGGTGTACTTAGTCAGATACATGCCTAGTTCGGTAGGTACTAGAGCGGGCTTTCGGCTTTGAAGTTACGCGAGCGATCCCGGTTCTGTACGGCTCATAACACTTTGGTCTCAGACATCAGAAAAAACACTCCACGGAACTGGAGATCACTCACTGGCATAATTCCAAAACCTGCACCGGTGCTCTGGACCTGGCGAAAGCGAGGGTGGCTGCAGCAAATTTTGCCTGCCACGCCAGAGTCTGTGGTTGATCCTGTTTTGAAACCTCCCATCTGAACGGTTGGTGATACCATCCGAACCACAGGCACCAAATCAGGGGTAAAGTATAATACTTTGTGCTCCCCGGCCTCATTGGCCAAGGGCTGCAGTGCAAGTAGCTAGCGTCGAAGAGCACGGGTCAAAGTTACATCGCTCCCATCACAATGTCCAAGGGCCCTGACAACCGATCCTGTCAACAATTTTGAAGCATCATATGCCGGGCCGAATATAAATTGACTGTGTCGCTTAACACTGCATATTAGATTACTGGAATCAAG
Source organism: Stenocarpella maydis (assembly GCA_002270565.1). Lineage (NCBI taxonomy): Eukaryota > Fungi > Ascomycota > Sordariomycetes > Diaporthales > Diaporthaceae > Stenocarpella > Stenocarpella maydis. The sequence continues at coordinate 140,383 of NQMI01000052.1, forward strand.
GTTTGTCGTTATTATGGCCGGGGAGACTCCTTGGACTATGAGAGCTAGTGGCCAGGCGTTCCAAGGTTATAACGGCCTTTAATCGTTGTCATAAGCTCTTCTTCTGCCTATAATCCATCCTCCGTGTTTTCTCTTCCAGAACCGCGTTGTATCCAGTTAGATTGCGTGACCTTGGTGGTAGATTACCAGCACACTCCGCCGGTGAGTCCTCGGCATTGTTCACAGGATACTATATGAGCCTAGCATCCTGTGATTCCAATGGGACATGGTCGTTCCCCACCTAGGTACTATAGTAGATATTTCCTCGTTTGCCGACTAGTCCTTCATCATACTAATCACCCCCAAGTCTTAATAATGTGGGCCCAGTCCCTTGAAGCTAGATTTTTCAGTACCAAGAGAAACACCAGAGCTGGACCACGTGCATTGCATACCTTAATTCTCATGTCCTCAGTTCCGATTGGTGTCTGAGGACACCTTGGCGAGGAAGGGCCGTACCTAGTAATGACGAGATGCAATCGAAGTGCCCGCTGTCATGTTTATTCGGTTAAGGTTGAGGCTGTGTGTACCGAAAAGCATATCCACCAAACCCCAGATCGCTGGGCCTACGGCACGTTTAAGCATCTTTCAGATCGACGCAATCGTCACGGGAAGACTTGGAATCTACCCGGCTGGGTGGTTGCCGCCTAGTCATTCAGGTCAATGGCTTTGGAGTCCGCGCTGGCCTATTACCTGCTGGTCATGACTAATTGAATACCTAGGTACTCAGAATTCTGAAACCAGCTGAGCAGACCAATGGCATACCCGGCAACGCGAAACCCGGCAATCAACACGGAACCAGCCATCTCATCTTGGGTCTAGTTGGGAGACTCTTGCCGGCGGGCGGTCACACCCATGGATATGATAATCTCATACCCCTCGACAATTGGTCGATCGGCTATCGATCGGCTATTGATGTGGCCTGTTCATCCTTGTGTGCCATATATCCACAGTCAATCTAGAGGAGACTTGATCCAAAGCTTGGGGACGTTGTTTTCATTGGTCCAGGCCACACAAGCATCTTGGCATGGCCTATGCCCTCGCTTACTGGGGCTGAAGGAGCCGCAAAGCGGCTAAGGCTGTTCTGCCCCACGCGACGCTTTTCATGCCATGTATGGCGAGAGTCATGAACCATGTCAGCGACGCCCAATTTATAACGCCCCTGTATCCTGGTGTCTCCTGCACTACCTCAACCTTGGAAGAGTCTGGAGGCTGAGTCCTTTTGCTGTTCAGACCACCGCGCGCCTGATCTGAAAAGTGAAGCGCCAGTCGCTGTCCACAGGTTCGGGAGAGATTCATGCCAGCCGACGTCACAACAAACGGCCCATCGGCATGGGAAGCAGAGCCGTCACGACCGTCCCGACTCTGAGATGAAGTTCGGTATCGTCAGAGGCCGAACTATTACAAGCTGTCAACTGATCGCCAAGGACAGCCTCGCTGCATCCAGGACCTGTCGGGCAGTCTATATAGCTCAACGCCTCGCCGGCCTGTTGCGCCATTCTGCATGTGGTCTCGGTGTCCGTCCTCGTTTGGAGACGAACACCCTGTTTTGGGACTACCCTGCGCCCGCGACACATGGCTGACTCGATATCTCCTACAACCCCATCCCCTACCTTGTGACCCCCCTTGCCATCTTCCCGGCCCAGAACCTTGCCTCTGAGGTGTCGATCTCCTTCTCAGACCTGCCCATATCCCTATCACCTTTCACTTCTTCCTTTTCTCCGCTGGCCAATCCACGGTCATCATCACATTTGAGACTTTATTTTCACAACTGCCCACTGGCCGCGCTGGGTGCGCTTTGGTAAACAAACCCAATCTCAGTTTATTCCTTTCTTAACTCCTGCAACTTGAAGTTGCCGGTGGCCCTTGGGCATTAGTCTTTCCAACGACGAACTATGAAAAGCTGCAACAGCTCGGTTTGACCAAGGATCAGGACGGACGTCCATTCTCCAACTTGTCTCCTTCCACCGGAAGCAACGACACAATGGCCGGCAACACTGCCAGGTACTCGAGGCCTCAAGCCAATAAGCCGAGAATAACCCTAGTGGACGAGGTCGCTGGAACCACGCACTGGGACCTAAATATGACGCCGACAGAGACCACTGCGCTGCATCGGCGCAGTGCCAGCTCAGACTTGGGAATAGGAACGAGGCGGGGGAACACAATAATAGAGGGCACACAACCAAGACGGTCCACAATAGTCATCGAGCCCCCGAGACCCGCAGTCACGCAAAACAACTACAGCGACCTGCCGGAGGTGGTGGAGGCTATACCACCGTCGTGGGACATGTCAGCCGACGACAAAATGCCCGTCATCGTCGATGAGTCGAGCGAGAAGATCGCCGCGGTGGAAGGGCAAATACCGGCATCAATGCTCTCGCCCTCGCTTGAGGACCCGGTCCCAGCTTACCCCCACAGCCTCAGGTCGCAGCGGTCGAACTTGAGCACGATGGCCCTGACCGGCGAGCGCAGCTTGCCAAACTCTCCGTACTACGACCGAATGCAGATCCGGGACGAGGTGTCGCGCGATGTCAAGGTCTGCGGTATGGGAAGCCGGATATTCATGTACGTGACGACTGGTCTGCTGGTCTTCGTCCTGGTACTGCTCGCCACTGTACTCGGCGTGACCCTGACTATGAAGGGGCAGAAATCGATGAACAGCAGCTCTGCATCCACCGGCAAATTAACAATACTCAACACGACGCAACTCGCTGCGGTGAACTGGACAGACGCCACCGGTGTTGCTAGAGCGGCTGTCTTCTACCAGGGATTCGACAGCAGCATAATAGTGTCCCTGCACGACTCGGTCAGCAACAAGTGGTATTACAGCAATGTTACGCAGGCAGTCTTGAACGTGACGGGGGCGGATGCCTTTGATGTTCTCGCCGGCACACCCCTGGCAGCCGTGACGAACTCGAATCAGGTCAGCCTGTACTACATGACAAACGACTACTTCGTGTCGGAGATTTGGTCCTCCGATATCGTTGGCCAACAGTGGTTCGCAGGACAGCTCGGCATACGCCTGCCCACGCAGGCCATGCCAGGCTCCAAAATCTCGGCCTACTGGCAGATTTGCGAAAACTGCACCAACTCGCTATTCGTAGCGTACCAGGACCCGACCGGGTTTATCCAGCTCTGCAACATGACCGGCTTTACCTGGTCGTTCGCGGGCCCTATCGGTACTCGATTATCTGCGAATGGAACAGGGCTGGCCATACGCCCCTTCACCGACAACGACGGCAGAGGCCCGTACGGCGTGACCGACAACGCGCTGCGGGTGTACCATTCCGACCCCTCGGGGAAGCTGTTGGAGGTCATGCGAGGCCCCGAGACAAACTTTACCTGGGTGGACAGCACTTCCAGTAAGTTCATCCCGCGAGGGCAGACGCAGCCGAGCCAAGAAGCTAACATCTTGTCCCAGCCGTGAGCAATGCTGCAGCAATGATGAACCCCAGCCCGGCGAGTCTGGCGTCGGTCTCATATGGCAACCACGGGTGGACGAATATGATGGTGGCGTACCACACCTCAGACAGGGCCCTGACCGCCAGCTTCTGGAACGGGAGTGCCTGGGCCACGGGCAAGCCCACTATCAGCGGCGGGCCGCAGGGGTTGACCAACTTCAGCGCGATAGCCACATCGCAGAACGAGTTGATTTACGGCTTCTCAAACAGTGGCATCTACGAGTTCGTCTTTGACGTGAGCGACCCGCTTAATTGGATTCACACATACGACGTCGTGACGGGTTGAGGAGACGAAACTGACTGACTTACTGACTAACTGACTCACGTTGTATGAATCACAATTATTGAGGCAAGGCGTTCACGGTCATGATTCCCAGGATTTGTGCTTTATTCGGCCTTGATTGGCCCTGTTGTACCAACATAGATAGATACCTCACATATACCAACGAGTAACTTCCACCAATCGATAAACTTGACAGACCACTTGCAGTTTAGCTGCTGCTCATCTCGCACATCTCCCGAGGTGTGTGTGGAACGTCTACGGTATCATAATGGGTGATGTCAATGTTCCACACATCGAGATGCGTTTGAAGTGTGTAAACACCAAGGGACCCTTGCAGCAACCATCATTTTCTGAGGGCCACAGCTGTCTCAGCATTACCTACCTAGATACCCACAAATAAGTGTTTCTCGAGCAGTGAGGACATAGGTGAGTTGACAAGATCGTAAACGACCATGACCCGTCCCGTGGACCAGATAAATATGTACCTACCTAAGTAGGTAACCTTCCAAGGTTGGGTTTCAACCAGGATAATCTTGTTTCTCCCATCATCCCTACAGGCTCCCGCGGAAATACCCTTACATAGACACGTAATCAGATATACGAATCCTTTGTTTCCAGTTTAGAACCCCCGAGGGATGTGTCACCCAGCCTATCTCCCCGTTAAGTCCCCTCCCTGCTGAGATGCACAATTTTGAGGCAAGGCATGGGCAACCCACTCAGTCACTGTATTACAGTCGCTAAAGGATTTCAGTCAGCAGAGCCAGTCGGAGCTTCCAGTCATAGAAACGCAATTTTAGAAGAGCCCGCCAGGACAGCAGTGGGCTGCTTCCTTTCCTTCTTCCAGACATACTGACACGATTTCAACGCGCGCCTGTCTCTCTTGAAACCCGCCAGCTCACAAAATCTCTCTACCTCGCCCTATCTTACTCGCAATGCCAGTACCACTCGAACCGGCACTGAAGGACCCTGGCCCTTGCTGCGAAGCAGATTTATTAACCTGACCATCGAGTACATTCAACCGAGTCCGATATCTCCAGGACAGGTGGCCGCGCAAGTTCACAGCTTGATTCCAGGGCAACGAGGGCTCTATGATGGGGAACGAGCCGAGGAGCCCGCCAGCTTCCTTCTTGAGTTCTGGGACACTCTTGTAGCTATTGCGCAGAAGGTCTCATATGATCATCCGTCTCAAGGGAATCTGGTGGGATTGAGGGCCGGTTTGGATAAAATAGCTTCGGACCCGAACGAGGTGATTGTGAGTTAAGAGCCCATGCCTCTGTTATTTTCCGCCATCGTCCTATACCCTTGGCTTGAAGTCGGGGAACGCAACGTCAATCTAGCGAACTAGAACTTGATAACCTTGTGTATGATGTTGAACGGTATTACGTTTCGATTTAGCACCTACGTATCTTGTCATTTCAGAAACTTTGTATACCTAGGTACGAAGAGATATGCCGCTGTGGCATAGAGCCCACGGAAATGTAGGATCCTTAGACACTTGTCCTCGGTATGTGCTGCTGCTGTCCTGGTCTCGACCAACGATACCCCTTACTTTCATACGCGCGCAATCTGCATCGTGGACAAGATCCATAGCTCCCCTCTGCTCTCGGTTACGGCACATCATCCGAATAACCAATGTCATCGCCCGATCTACTCTACACCACGTCCCTAATGCCGTTATCTGATCTCTGCTTCCGGCTCTCTCCAGTACCAGTCCGCTGCATTCATCCACCGTGATCCTCGGGTTGCAGGGACCGGGGTTGTGTCCCGCAATTGAGACTAGCACCAGACTGTCAGCTACAAGTTAGCTTGAGGGACACCGAAGAGGAAATCCAGTGTAAAGGTTTCGGCAGGCCCCGTACAATCGAGTAGCTGCCTTATCAGATCTTCAAGGCAGTGGAAAATGAAATGGTGCTTGAGGCAAGGGCTGCACGTGTCCTGCACAGCATATCGTCGGAGAGCGCCGAAGACATGCTTATCACCTTGAACAGCCCAACCCGTCATCACTCGTTAAGTACCGTGTACCACACAAACCTTCCCCACGTCTATAAAACCCGCCTCTCCGCAAGCCAGACTTCCGGACGTCAGCCGGTCCAAGCAAGAACTCAACCACATCGCCTTATACACATCTATTTGTCATCTCGTCATGTCGTCACTCGGAGGGGACCGATGCGCCAACACAATGGCAACAAAGTATGTTGATAGACAAATCCCTAAGGTAAGCGGTATCTACGTCTGATGCTCTTTACGCCCTACACGGATGCCGTAGATGCAGCCGACGCCTTGTTAGACTAACATATCAAGCTTGAAAGATCTCGTTGCAGGATTTCGAGAACAGGCTGGAAGAGATAACCTCAGAACTGTCCTATGCAGCGGAGAAAGTCGGCTTCTTCTCCATCGTCGACCACGGCATCACTCAAACAGATGTCGACAACGCTTTCGCCACTTCACAGGCCTTCTTTGCTCTTCCGGATGACGTCAAGGCTACCGTCGCATGGAACCCTCAAAATGTCGGCTGGGAGAAGAACTCTCAAATCCGACCATCTACAGGCGCCCCAGACATGAAGGAGTCGTACCAGCTTCAATTTGGTGAAAATATGCTCTCTGGCGGGAAAGGCGACAATGGCCATACCAGCATGTGGATGAGCGATGCTCAACTTCCTGGGTTCAAAGACAACTGCCTGCAGTTCATGCATCAGGTCCAAGAAGTGTCGAACAAGCTCATGGTATGCCTCGCGCGGAGCTTGGGGTTTCCGGATAACTACTTCCTCCAGTCCCACGACACCTCGGACCCTAAGTGTCAGAACGTCCTTCGCCTGCTGCACTACTTTCCCACGCCTCAGTCCAACGACGGCCAGGTTTGGCATAGAGCAGGAGCCCACGCTGACTGGGGCCTTGTTACGCTTCTCTTCCAGCGGGAAGGCCAGAGCGGCCTCGAGATCTGCCCTGGGCGTGAGGCAGTGACCGAGTTTGCACTGAATGACACTTGGACCAAGGTCAATTTCGAACCTGGCGCCATTATCTGCAACATAGGGGACATGCTCATGCGTTGGTCCGACGACCGGTTCAAGTCGACATTCCACCGTGTGAAGGCGCCCACAGAACCGGGCGACTACTACGGCGAGCGGTACTCCATTGCGTTTTTCAATCAGCCGAGCAAGGATACTCTCATTCAAGGCCCAAAGAAGAAGTACCCTGAGATCACCGGCCGACAGTTCATTGCGAACGCCATGAAGACGAACTTCGCAGCTCTGGACAAGCAGGTGGGACACAAGGAAGGACAGGCAGACAAGATGGCGTCAACCGAGGGAGCACCGATCGTGAAGGCTACTGCTTGAAACGACTAAATGCAAGGCTGGTATCACTGAGGAACAGATTGGGAGAGTGTTCATGTAAAAGAGTGCTGTAGCTTACGTTCATTTCGGTCCTGATATAAATCTAAAATTCGGATGCACTTATCAAACAAGCTCATCCATTATGTTGCCACCAGATCCACGTAGCGGTCATAACCCAAGCCAAGGGTAGCTCCCGACCTGCGCGACCTCAACTGCACTCAAACAGTGAAATTACTGCTGTGGAACGTTTGCCTCAGGTACAACGGACCATGTTGGCGCTGGCGCTGTGAATTTTGACTCTTCGGATACTCCCAAAGCTTCTGGGTCGAAATACACCTTGAGACCTGGCCCAGTTGATATACTCGGAAAATGACGTAAATCACACCATTCCTATTAGAAGCTGATAGAGTTGACCTTTCATCTGCCCAAAGTCATTATCATGTTTAACACAGTTTGATATCGAGTGCCACAACTTACTCTCTTGTTGGGCATTGCTCATGTACCTAAATGGCGCATCACAGAACGATGTTGTCTTAACTCCGATGGAGTACCTAAGTACCTAGGTAGGCACTGTGGTATCACCTGTCCACTTGTCTCCGTGCAGGTAATGTTGGTCTATCAGGAAATCCGTCAATATTCAATCAACATCATCGTAGGTGATGTCTGGTGTTTCATTTCGTACCTATGGGCTCATATTGATGTGCTAATGAGGAACAGTAACGTATTGATTCACGTCATTCTGCCAGTTGGCGCTCGAGAAGTTGGGGAGATGGAGATCCAAAAGGAACAAGAGCTTAAACCTGCGGACTGTCAGTATGCACTTGAAGGAATGATCAGTGGGAGGAAAGAACATTTATAAGGTTCTCCTGCGGTGAAAACGTCATGTGGTCGCAGTCCCTCTCGAACAGATCCTAGAAATGGTTATTGCAGCTGTTTCTTAACATTGAAAGTTGTCTTAGGGTACCTAGGTTAATCGCATTGTGGTCAAGAGTTGTCCCCATTTTCATTGAGGCCGTAATCATTGGATGCAAGAATAGTGCGTCCTTTCCGGACAGTAACAGTCTTCTAATTTGGCCTGAAATCCTCTTCCAATTTCACTGAGAGGATCCTTTGCCCATTCTGTAGTCCGCCGGGTGTATAAGACATGCAAGAGTTACAGTTATCATCGACCCACTCAGATTTCACCCTCCACCTGTCTAAATAAGACTTCATGAGCGAATTATCAAGACACCTAAATCAGGGAATTAAGAGACAACAATGAGGGAGATATAAGAGAAATAAAAGAGAAATAAAAGAGAAAAATTACCTTAAATCAAGCCTTAATCTTTAAATCTTTATTTTTTAAGAGTTGTTTTATATAAGTTTTAAAAGTTTTTAATCTTTTAAGTTATCTGTAACTCTTATATAGCCTATTATAATACTTATAAAATGTTTACTCTTTAAAAGAGTTAACTGGGTGCAATGTAACCATATTAATGTCTGAGCACAGCAATTGGGCTGGTCTCGACATCTAATTGATATACTTGTACCAACAGGTTCCATTGGAGCCAACCAGAAGGCACGCTTTTTCGAAGCTGAACATTCCTGCCGCTCGGCAAATGCAAGCACCAGGGTCAACTGTCAAGCGTAATACAGGCTGGAGGGGGAATGTCACTATATGTAGGGAGGTTGAGAATCTCGGTGCAGAGTCCTCTTTACAGTTCGCTTATGCAGCTGCGGAAGTTTCAGGCCCACCATTTCGAGCACCAAGGGGGAGGAGTAGTTCTAACACCGCGCCCGGCGCGTCAAGTCCCACTTTTGTCCTCATCGCCAGACCTGCACATTCTTCCTCTGATCCCACTGCGATTCCGAGTAGATCCCACTGCGCACTCCGTGTATCGCATGCAGTTTGGCATGAGCTGCAACTTGAACCACGTGGCAAGCACCTCCAGATAGGTCTGAGTAAAGAGGAAATGACAGGCAGTAAGTAGGGACGCATGGTCAGACCCACAGTTTGTGAGGCATGTGATGAGTGACGGTAGCCATTTGGGTTTACAGCCTTGGGACATGATGGCGCCTTTCTTCTTCCCGGCCTATGCAACGCGGACTCTTGTATCCACGGAGTCTATTACAATGCAAATACAAAGTGAAAGATGGGGTGGCTTTGCTTTCGAAGCCAACAAGTTAAAGATCATAAGTCGTCGATAAAGCCTTCCGAAGCCAGCACACCGAGAGCGAAGAAAATCGGTCGTTCTCGTCGCCCACATGCAACTCCCATCTGCCGCTCGCTCACATTGTAACGCCCATGGCCGCCTGGGCATCCCTAATCTTCGTCTCCTGCTTCACCAGGGCCTGCGACAGCTTGAAGAGGCGGTCCCTCTCGTCCCTGATTGCCGCCCTGACATGGGTCGCAGCATTGTGCATCCCGTCCTGGATCTGCGTCTTGAGCACCGCCTCCAGGCTCTCGAGGCGCTTGGTCGACCTGGCCATGGCTGTGCGCACCTTGTTGAGGCTGTCCTGGCTGGCCTTCATCATGGCCGCGGAGGGCGCAGCCGAAGGCGTGGCGGAGGACGCGGCCGAGGGCGTCCCGATCGCTCCAGAGGAGGGCCCGCTGCTGGGGGGCGGGGCCATGCCCGGCGTGGCAGTGAGGCTGGGATCATGTGCCGCGGTGTCGCCCCCGTTGGCGGGCTCGGACATGGCAGAGGGTCCCGGCATGCCGGCCATGGGCGCGTCGGGGGCGATGGGGCCGTCTAGGTCGAATGCGAAGGATGGCTCGCTGCCGCTGCTGTTCAGATAGGCCTCGCATTTGGTGAGGTGGTTCTTCATGCGCTGGATGTTGTCGGCGCAGGCGTCCTTGTTGCAGTGCAGGCAGAAGGCCCGCTTCTGGGCGTGTGCCTCATCCTGAAGGCGATATTAGCTGGCGACGTTCACTGTTTGATTGTATGAGATGACTCCTTGTTATAAATAAATAGGATGGCGTGTCAGGGATGCCATGGAATCGTATCAGATCGACGCGGCGTTCAGAACGCGCTGTAGCTTTCGTTGCCGACGCCAGGAGACGTGGTAAATACAGTCCTGCCAGATGCACTCACCTCGTAAGTGCGGAAGTGGATCCTCGTGTCACTGTCAAGTTTTCGAGGCATAGTGGCCGTGTTTGTCTTTCGCTCCCCTTCCCCTCTGCTGCCTTCTATCGTGGAGTGTTATTGTCCCACTTCAATGCGGATGGATGTCCATAAGGTTGGCGGATAGAGCAGATGGAGCGTTCAGAACAGTAGCGTAAGACACCAAAATTTCTGAAAGTTACGCGTGGTTGCACAGACCCTAACCCTATCGATGTCCACCTCCATCGACTCAAACCAAAGCCGCCCTCAAGTGCCTTAATCCCACCGACCAGTGATCCTGTGCAAACTAAATCATAGCTAATACATCAATGTATATGTATGTATATTTATATATGCATCTCTTGTTAATTCCTCTCCATAAGTTATTATATTAATGGATTGAGAAGAGCCCCCCCGGGGATGTTTAAATTTCAGCAGTGTGGCAAGGGTACCCAGGTACATGTAAGCAAGGAGCAACGAGGTCCGAAGGGTTGAGCTTGACTTGTGTCTGCCTGGAAGTTGCATGTAGTTTTATAGACTCTTGTAGCACGATGAAGTTTGTCGAGTCCGTAAAGTTGTCACTGCTAGCATCAATGTTGGCCTCGTGGGCGAATAAGGCGCCGTGCAAAGGCTAGCCTCACCGGCATAGCCAGAGTCTTCCTCCACCCGCCTTTCATCAGAGAAGGTAAGCCCAACCTTCTTGTGATTTGGAATTCTAGGTTGAGTTCGTTTCTGATGGGTCACAGTTGAGTTCGGAAAAGCCAGCTCAAGTTCTCTATCACGATGCTGCCAAGTTTGCCTGCAGGAACTTTAGAATGAGCACACAAGGCTCAAGTCGTATGCAGCCATTTCACCCACAATTTACACTCATCTGCGAAATCATCAGGTAGTACTCGAGGAAAAGCCAGATGTCCCACAATCAGCCTCGGTCTGACTAAGCCACGCGGTCGATGATACGACTAGGCCCGGGAAATACCCACCCATGGGTACCCATAGGTACCCATACACGGACACCAGGTCCTAAAATAGACCGTGGGGCCGCTGGCTCAATTGTCAGCCCTAGTATCTATATTCTATTATCAGCCTGAAGCAATCATCAACTCGCCAATCGTCAACTCGCACACCCAACGGCCCAGGGATCAGCGGAGCGGGACATGGATCGAGCTTGCAAGATACGCTAGCCCACTCCGCTTGCAAGATACGCTAGCCCACTCTACTTGCAGCAACATAGCGTTCTGCTTATCCCCATGCCTTCTGCCTTATAAACGCCGGATCACATAACCTAGGAACAACACCAAGTGGTGTAGCCAGCAGAAGGCGAGATAATGAATGCTAACAATGTTGGGTCTCTAAGCGCCCGTAACCCGAAGGTTGCGGGTGCGAGTAATACACAAAGCGAAAAACTGATCCCCTGGCCGGCTTCTTTTTTAAGCCAGAGGGATCCGGTAAGGACTTTTTCCTTAACGAGGGCGGGCTTCCTTAACGCAGGCTTCCTCAACGAGGGCTTCCTCAACAAGGGCTGGCTTCCTCAACGAGGGCTGGCTTCCTCAACGAGGGCTGGCTTCCTCAATGAGGGCTGGCTTCCTTGACGAGGGCGGGCTTCCTCAACGAGGGCTTCCTCAACGAGGGCTGGCTTCCTTAACAAGGGCGGGCTTCCTTAACGCAGGCTTCCTCAACGAGGGCTTCCTCAATGAGGGCGGGCTTCCTTAACGAGGGCGGGCTTCCTTCACAAGGGCTAGCTTCCTTGATGAGGGCTGGCTTCCTTGACGAGGGCGGGCTTCTTTAATGCTGGCTTCACTATGGTTAGGACTGCTTGCTCTAATGTGCCGGGACAACCTCTGCCTAGGATGATGCAATAACAATGCAATATCTCGTGATAGCCCGGCGCGGCTTCTAGTGTGACTGTATCATATGCAAGGCAGTACGACTTATATGCCATATAAGGCGTCACTTACCCCTATTCTGCAACAACCACCATACCGCATATATGCCTTCATGGTACTAACATTCGACTTCAATTTACCAGTAGGGACTCACTATTACGGTTAAAGGAGCAATACCTTACCAGCTCTCTCACGAGGGCGCAGGTTTAAACACAATGCCTACCATTCCTTTTTTTTACTATTTTTTTTTTACAGCAAGAAGGGAGTCCAACCTTCCAGCTAATTCAAGCTAACTAACATCATCAGCTACTCCAAATAGCAGCGGCAGCTAGCCACCAGCTGTTGCCAATATTATAGTAGTTAGGAAAAGTCTTCGAATTTAAGCATTTTAAGCTCTGCAGTGCTTAGGGGCGACTGCGGCGGCCGTTAGTAATGAGGGTTGGTGTGGGTGTGGTGGTGCCAAGCATTACCCTCATTGCCCTCACTGCCATCGTTGCCATCGCTGCCATCGCTACCGCCATCCTTGAGCTTGATTCTTCTCGCCAGGCAATCATCTGATATTTGCTATCCTAGCAGCTGCAACTACTAATAAAGAGGAAGATAAGGTTATCATTATCTACGCTTGGTTTCATAATTAACAGGGCTTCCGCCCGGTCAGACCTAACGGGCGAGATCCTCATACTCTTCTTATTTAACTAAAACGATAATTCTCAGGATATCAACTCTATCTCTACTGCGCCTTACAACCGGCTCAAGTACACCATTCACCCGCAAGTAGTAGTCTTCAGCAAGCGGACTCTATTACCACACAATCTTATAAGCATAGAGTTAATATCCTGGGCTATATTCCCCTTGTTAGTTAGTAGGTAAGTATTTTGGTACTAGAAGAAAGAAATAGTCAGCAGAAAACACTCAGAAACCAAGCTGAATACTCATCAAAAAGAATAGCAAGCAAGAATAATGGCGGCATACACCGGTTAGAGGAAAGCATAAATCATTATCTATCAACCAGATATCTACTACTCCAAAACCCCTAATCTATAGAATTAGTTATAAAGGTTCTCCTCCCTCCACTAAGTACCTCCCTCCTATGCTAGATCATCGTTAAAGGCTAGGTCTGGAGCAGCAGGCAGCTGCTGCAGATGAAGACGGCTGTTAAGGATCTCCCCGGCATCACAACGCCGCAGATAGTCCTTTGTACGCCGCAGACCAGTATTATCCTTAACCACCTTAAGATCAGCCAGCAAGAACAGCTCCTCAAACATCAAGCCCTCAAGCATCTTAACCCTCAAAACAGCAACATATATCAGGCCAGCAGTAAACTGCTTGGCCGCGATATTAAGGACTGCGCGGTCTAGTATTGCCCCCTAAGACTTATATACAGTGATAGCATACGCAATAGACATGGGAAACTGCATCCGGAAGCAAGCAGCCTTGCCCTTCTCAAAGTCTCGCTTTAACGGGAAGACAGGCACAATATCCTGGGGCAGCTCACCATAAAAGCAAGCCGGGCCGCTATACTTATCCATCTTAATCAGGACAACAAAGGGCTATATATAGCGGGGATCTTCAACATCAGCAGCCTATACGATATCATAAACAATCCCCATCACACCATTAACAAGGCCAGCAACTATCCACAGGTTCTCTATCAGCATCACGCAAGCACCACAGCAGAGGGTAAGAGAGTTATACAGGTTTCCAGCATCCTTAGAATCAACAGCCTCCGCACCTAGACCAATATTTATCGCCTTACAGTTAACAACCAGAGCATCAAGATACTCCAAGTAGGTAGTATTAAACTCACAAACCTCAGCATTCATGCCATAGATGCAGAGGGCATCATCAAACTTCTTGACCTCATCCAGGGGCAAGCCACTCTAAATACAGCTCGCCAACATCCGCCAATATAGCTGCATAGGGTTGTTCTCCCGCAGCCCGCCTAGAGCAGCACAAAACGCAGCCTGACTGTCGCCCTGCTGCCAGACCACCTATATCAGCTCGATAGTCCTATTGAACTGCTCATAGGCAGCACGACCGGCCTTATCCCGAGCCTCTCTCAGCTGGGAGTCATCAGCAAAGAGCGGCTTCATGGCCACAGGGGGGAGCTAGTGGAAGTCGCCCATAAGGACAACATTCCGGCCACCAAAAAACAGATCCGCACACTCAAAGATCTACCGCATACGCTAATCAATAAAGTAAAGCATCCAGGAACCAATCATCAACTTCTCATCAATCACAAAGTACTCAACATAGCGGTACTTATTCCGGATATTAGTGGCCTCCACAACTATTAGCTAGGGAAGCTCCCCAGACCCAAATATCATAATGGGGATCTTAAAGAAAGAGTGGATCGTCTGGCCCTAGATGGCGTTTGCTACAACGCCAGTAGGAGCAGCCTTCTCTATCACCCAGTGCAGAATACCATAGGTCGTAAAGATCTGCTAAACTGCAGCAGAAATCATCTTGAGGGTATACATCTTGCCAGTACCACCAGGACCGTCAACCTAAAGGAGGAGCTAATCAGCAGCCAAGCGAATGTGGTTGCTGCCATATCAACCACTGCTAGCGAAGCATTCCTAGTGCCCAACAACAGTATCATACAGCAGGCGCTACTCAAAGTTGAGGCTATCTGCAGCCGATGGGGAAAGGTTATCATCATTACCCAAGCCAAAAGGGTGGTTAAGCATCATATTCTTCCAGAAATCAGCCCTCTCATCAAAGAGCTAACTATAACAACCAACATAAGGGGTCCAATCATATTAACAATCAATCTCACGGTTCCCCAGCAGCTCAACATCATCCGTATCCATACCCACCCCCAGAAGCTGGGCAGCAAGCAGCTACCAGTCCTCCTCATTCATCTACTCACGCTTAGCATCAGGGTCCTCCTAGAAGCCCTCATCCTCAGCATCAGGCGGAATATCGCCATAGTAATCATCCTTATGCTCATGAATAGCTCGGCAGTACTCATATGCCTCAGCAAAGGTATTAAACTAGACGCCATCTATACTCTTAAGCTCCTCAATTTCCTTATAAGGGTGGTGCAATATCAGCTTAACGCAAGCAAAGTCCTCAAACTAATCTCCTCTGCAGTCAGGCTTATAGCGAGGAAAGTAGTTAAGAATACAAGGCTTGGCCCAGCCCGAGAAGTAGGCCCAAGGGGACCTAGAGTAATTAACAATAGTCAAGAAGTCAAAATACTCAAGATCTGCCCACTCCGCTGCCCAATCACAGTACTTCTGATAAAGCAGCTTGAACTCACAAACGTTATCAGTATCCAGATTAATCACAGCCATGCTATAGCCAGAATCAGGGTACCAGCAGTCAACAAACTGGAACTTATAACTACACTCAACCAACAGCAAACCCAGAAGGTAGTAAGCAACCTCCATACCCAGCCAGTCCCGCTCAGCAACCAGCTTATTCATCATCTTACCAACAAGGGATACCAGGGGCTTTGCATGGTTAACCTTAGGAATCAACTCATAAAGCATCTCATTATATGGCTAAGTCTTAGTCTCAGCCTTGCTACAGTACTTAGCAACATAGTTGATTACAGCCCGGAGGGATATACAGGGCGCAGTATCAGTATTTGCCAGCCAGCCAAGGGTAACACCGCGGATATAATTATTCATCCAGGGGTCATTCCAGATGCCATCAAACACATCCCACGGGCACAGCTTCTTATCATTAAGGGTACGAGTCAGCTAAGCCATATCATGCAGTAAACATTCATAATAGAAGCAGCAAAGGGGTTCATCAGACCACTTGCCATCCAGAAGCTTATGCTTCCACAAGCAGTACGCCTCACTACAATTATAACGCTACACCCTATTAAGCACACAAGACAGAAAGCCGAAAAATATATCATCAGCAGGAACATGGACCAGAGGGTTATCCTCTTATAGGGCCATCTCACAGCCCGGCTCAAGGTTCCACGCCTTAACATAAAGGCCCCAGAAGTTAACAAAGGCTTCCTTCTCATCCTCATCAAAGAAGCCATCAGGGCCCGCCTAGGGAACATCACGAAGCCAGAAGAGACCATAGGCATGAGTACTACCACAGCCCTACCACTCAAACCGGTACCACCATACCGCAACTCCAAACTTAAGCACCAGGTACTCCTCAAAGAACATCATAATCCGCTAGTAGAAGTAGTATACTACAATATAGGGGTTCTCCCAGAGATTCTTACATACAATCCTTATCTTACCTATATCATCCACAGCAAGCCAGCTATCATAATCAGGCATAGCCCTAGCGAGAGATTCTTAATATAAATCAGCAGCTAAAAACATAATGAATATATAAGGGCACTTAAGGGTATAGCACTAAGCAAGCAGCTCATTTCTTGCCTGGTTCTAGAAGGGGCGCATGCCCTTAAGCTTGTCTGAGGACCTAATAATGGCATTCAGCAGCGCCTGTGCCTGGGGGCTATCATCAGCAAGGGCTGCCTTCAGGTCATCAATAGTAGCAAAGTCCCAATTCTACCAGGCACCCGGGTGCTTCACAAAGAAGCTGCTAGTCTTATTAACTTAAGCTCACATATAAGTGTTAAACGCAAAGTAGGAGAAGCAAGGGTGCTATACAAACCTGCCATCATCCTGCAGCAGAGCATAATATACCCACTCAATAAAGGTAACAGTACGCTCTCATAGCACAATAAAGTTACCTTAGCCATACGGAAGCAACAATAGCATCAACATTGCAACCAATGCAACGCAGCCAATAAGGTCATTCAAGGGCGTAAACCAAATGCCCAGCATATCCATAAAGTTGCATGCTAGCTCAGCATGCCGCTCATCATATCAAAGCACAGGCGGCTACTCAGGATTTGCCTACAGGCGGCCAGAAAGCTGCTAGCATAAACGATAGAGGTCAGCATGGGCAGTAATGAGGTTGGGGGCAGCAGAAACATCCTCAAAGGCATCCTCTTCAGAGTCATCATCATCACCACCAGCCATAGCAGCCGCTCCAGCTACAACGCGGGGGTCATCATCAGCAACCTCAACCACAGCAACCTAATCACTAAGATCACCATCCTCAGTAAACTAGGACAGCCTCCTGAAGTCAATCTCAAGATCTCAATAATAGGGGTTATTAGCAATAAGGAATCAAAGCCACTACTTAATGACATAGCACCAGGCACGAACTTCCTTCTTAAAAGCCGCAAGCCAATAAGGATCCTTCCTCAGGCTTACTAGCCGCAGGACCACAATATCACACTCAGATGGCAGGCAGGGCAGCTGGTTATAGAAGGTGGCAACATCCCGGAGGAAGCTAATGCAGTAGCGGCTATACCTGTGCTGCTGGCCACGAACCAACTTAACATCAACAAAGACGTGAACTCTACTAATACACTACTCCTCAACCTATATAAGCTTTGGAAGGTTAGGAATACCACTTAAGTTCATATTATTAGCGGTAGAGAAGAAGAACGGCTCGCTAGGCAGCTTTATATCATCCTTTCAGTAGCAGTCCTTACAGATACCATCCCAAAGCTTCAAGTTGAACCAGGTATGGTTGCAGCAAGGACAGTACTCCTTAACGGAAGCCAAGGCAAGGCAATTATTAAAGTTCATAATAAGCTGCTTCTCATCATTACTAATAGATAGGTCTTGCAGGTTACCATAGAACTCAAGATCGCCTTCATTAAGGAACTCCAAGCAAGCTGGATCCTCCTCTATAGGCTGGGACTGCCGCTAAGAAGAGCGGCATAGGCATAGGCCGTAGATACTGCCCTTGCTGGAACCACGGCGGCAGCAGCTACCACCCTAGGAAGACTGGGTTAATAATATCTAGGACTGAGGCAGGAAACCATCATCACCATTATCTCACTCACCCTTATCTTAAGTACCCTAGGTGAGTTAATGAATACACTCACAGCAGTAGTCAACAGGATCCTTATCAGCCATAGGGCGGAACTCAGCAAGAGGAAACTCATAAAGGCAACCAATATAAATCAACTTGGACTAGTCATCCCAGGGGGTTGGCTGCTCTTCATCATCAACATCATCACAATAGATACAGATCTCCAGATAAGTGCTGCTTTATAACTAAGGGCGGCAGCGAATGCTACAGGTTGAACACTCAAACCAGTCGTTGTGGTCATCACCACCTGGAGCACCTACAGCAGCTTGCTGCTAGCTAAGAAAGGACTAGGTTGGTTATATAGGGTCTGGGATCTCACCATGGCGACACTAGTGCTAGTGCTCACACTGCTTAGCGAGACAATGATCGTGAGCACGCTGCTTGGCCTCAGTATATCCTTCAACGCATCCACAACAGTAGAAGAGCTCCAAGAGCCCACAACATATGCCAGTCTAGCCTTTAAAGATCTCAGAAGTAGGCCTACCACAACCAACGACAGAACTTAATATACCTCAGCTTGGGAGGATCAACCCACGTTAGGGAAGTCAGCCACGGGTTAGCAAAGTGCTGTAATTGTACCTCTGCTGCCTAGTTAGGGACTCCATCTTGACCTTGCTGCCGGCAGGTTGGCTTAATAGCGGGGCAACTTTGATAACTTCCTGCATAGCTCGGGTAATTAGATGATACCCAGAAGCAGCAAGCTCCTTGGGCTAACTGGGTCGTATGGTAAGACTCAGCAGCTTGAGTGGTGCTAGGTAAGGGGGCTCAAGATAAGCCAGGCATCAGGACTGTCAACGTTCAGCAGGGTTAGCTCCCTCGGGAGAGGACATCAATTCCGCAGCTGCCTGACGATAAGGCAACAACAGAGCGGAAAGAGCCCAGCAAACAATAGATCCTTAAGACTACAGACTGATTAGCAGAAAGCTTTGTAGATAAGTGTGAGTAGTCTTGCCTGCATAGCCTGTTAGGCGGACCAACAGGCAAAGCAGTTCTTCACTGGCTGCTTGCCGTGCTTTGGGGCAAACTGTGTGAGGGATTTGATGTTCTGGCAGCTATAACACTGCTTGGCGACGCCCTTAATCTCATAGTCGTAGATCTCGCTATCATCGCGAGCATCACGTTTGTAAGGTTTGAAAGGGTCCTCACCACCGCCCGGCAGGTCAGGAGGAGGAGGGCCAGCAGCAGCCAACATACTGAGCACAGCTGTAAAGACTGCAGGAGGATGTTTTAGCAATGGGAATCACTTCTGATAATGGGAATCAGTTGATAAGGAAAGAATTGGATATAGGTTAGAGGAAAAAAGTTGAGGTTAATGGTTAACATTAATGGGAATAGTGGTGTGCAGGAAGCAAACCATCTGCAGCAGGCACTAGCAGCTACAGCCCTAGCTAACTAAGCAACCCAAGCACACTCCACGCCCAATATCAACCACACCTCTTCATCATCAACACCATAGAAACCACTAAACAATACAAATTAACTATTTTAAAGCAACTTGGTGATAGATTCAGTCTATTCTGAAGGCGTCCTCTTGTTATTTCTAGGGGGGAACCCCCTAGGACCCCCTGCCTGCAGCGCTGAGCCTACGGCACCTAACCACGCCCCCTTCCGGCCCACGCCCCCTTCCGGCCCGCGCCTTCCTCTTCAACAACAGACCACGATTTTCAACGACATATCTTCTTAACAATTTCCTCTCGGCTAAATACTTCCAGAGGTACATCATCATTAACCAATCCACGTTCGAGGATTCACAACGGACCAATCCACATTAAGATAACTTTCGGGTATTTAAACATAGTAATAACGCTACACGGGCCGCGTATCTCGCAAGCTCGATCCACGTCCCGCTCCGCTGAATAACCCTGTTTATATAATCACTGGGTCCTGGGTACTAATGGGTACTAAGTAATCTTATAGGTAATTTCATTAGATATTTAGAAAACAATTCATTTAATAGTAATAATATAAAAAATGAAGTTTAATAAATAACTTGATATTATTTATCTCAACTTATATCTTAATTTATATCCTAATTTATATTCTAATTTATATCCTAATTTATATCCTAATTAGCTATATAGAATAGAAACTTAATATAGAAATTAAACTATTGATTTCATAATATTAAAATTAAAACCTATGGGTATCTATTTATGATCTATAGGTAATTCTATCCCTGTAACTACCCATGGGTCCTCGGGTACCTATTGGGCATTACCAACGCGTGGGTATTTCCTGGGCCTAATCGCGTAATCTCCAAGTGTTCAAACAGAGTCTCGTAAACACTAGAAGGCGTTCTGAGTTGGGTCTGATGTCCAAAGTCCGAGCTTGTATGGAAAGGCTTCTAGGTAAAATTAATTATTTGCATCCACTCTTCGTTGAGAGCCGTCCCCAAGTGTGATCTCAGCACTCTAATAGTCCACATCCATGCCCTGCCCATGAGGCACAAGATGCTGATATCTGATCGTATCATGGTGGGATCCTGGTAAATGAGAGCAATTCGCCTTGGAAGGTTGTGTTCATGGTGTTGTGGAAATCTTGGCAAAGGCCAATGCAAACTTCAGGTGGCAGCGTGGCTGGCAAGTGCTGGCACCCGGGGACCGCATCAAAGAGCAATCCCAACCACCACGCTGTACTCACTCCTCGACACCGGGTCAAGCGTTGTGCTTCCTGAAACAAGCTCCATGGGAAATGATGGAGCGCATGACACCGACTAAGTAAGAGAGGCACTGCTTTCTCGTCAGCTTGGCCACTGATTGTGCTGCGATCTACAATAAGGAGACTTGAGAGTGTTCCGTCACTTCGTTTAAACTTTTCTTCCCCTCGTCTAGCAGTTAGTCCTGCGCCCAACCTTTTATGTTCCTCTGCTTGCTCGTCGTCGCGATACTTTTTTCTTTGCTATATCTTGAATCAGGAAAGGCTGGCTAGGATTATGACAGTCGACTCTAGTCTCGGCTTCAGGCAATTTCTCCATAGATTGATCGAAATATGCTATTCTTGCTATAATGGCTGCTCCCTTCGTTCCAAAAATTGGACCTGATGCTTAACGCTTTCTGATACGGCATGCTATTGTAACTATAGTTTGGCTACCGATTACTAAAATGTCAGAGGGTGGCTTACGGAGCTCTGCCGTTGGACTTGGATAGAGAAGGTAGTTTCTAAAAACCAGGAAAAAGGGACAAAACATACAGCAACAGGTATTCGCTGGTCGTCACCGACCCAACTACTAATCTGTCGATTACTGGCTTGACTATGGGAGAGCGGACGGGATCCCGTATTTTCCAATATCTATGGCCGTATGTAGTAAAGCGAAGTTGCTGGTGGATTATATCTGAGACATATAACTCGAGCAGTAGTAATTGAGGGCTCTTTCCCTTCCACTGCAAGACGCGTATTGTGTGCACCACGAAGAGCCCAATACGTATGGGACAAGAGAATCACATCGCTGTATCTGCCGGGTACGTACTGGGACAGACTCTCTCAATGCTTGATGGACAGAGAACCTGCCAGAAAAGATTGCAGCAATAATTCCTGAGAATATTTTCTCTTGCACATCTTTCCTCATCGGCTATTTTGGTGGCTTTTTGTTGATATAAGATCGTCTCCTTTCGAGTCCGTTAGATTGCCGCCACCACCACCATCATCACCATCATCATGGGATCTGATCTATGCCCGTGAATTAACTTACACAAATCTTATCATTTGCTCGAGGCTAAGCTGTGAAAAACTCGAAGATGGAACGGCTCCAGTTCGAACTTGCTGCTGAGCACGCAAACGTCCGTGTGCCTTTTGGCGGCCGACTCCCTTCCTTGAGACGGCTTAAACGAACATGCAACATAATTAGACAAGGGATTGGGATTTCGGAACGCCCTCATTCCGACTAGTCGAGAATTGTGCCTAGTTGAGATGGACTTGTCCATATGCACTTTGTGCTTCTCCACGGCATTGAGCTCCAACACGTCTGGAGCATCCCAAGCGGTGAAGAATTTGATACGCTAGCATATCGTACGGAAGAAAGATACGAACCGCGAGCACACAAAATGTTCTATTTGGGGAATTCGTTCGCAGATGATTGTAAACCATGCCGTATCCCAAGTTACTACCGCGACCTGAGACATCGTGGTCGCGACAGGAATGTAGCTCCACCGTAGCAACGTGCCGAACACGCCTGATGGGGGAACAGCAACCTAGCAACGCAGTGATCAAAATGAAACGCCTCGCCCGTCCTCAATCTTCTCTGGCTGCTTCTGCACCTCGCTCTGTCTGCTTCAAAACCCCCAGACGGGCAGGCAACAACAAAGCAAACCCACGATGCAGCTCGACATCTACTGGACGACGCTGCTGGTCCTCCTCCCCACAGTCATAATCCTCACAGGCCGCAACATCATAATCCACCCCCTGGCTCGGATCCAGGCGAGATGGCAAAAAGCCACCACCGAGGATAAGCCCGGGTGCGAGCCGCCGCACCACGCCGACAATGGGAAGCCGGAGTTTGGAGACGACGACGACAACCTGAGGGGGTTCCGCCGCGGCTTCCTGGGCATCTACGTCCTCGTCATGTCCTCCGAGTGGCTGTCTGGGCCGTACCTTTACGCCCTCCTCCGTGACGACAGGGGCCTGCCCGAGCCAGTCGTGGTGGGGCTGTACGCGACGGCATACACCTCGGCGGCTGTGTCCGCGCTCGGCGTCGGGTTCCTCGCGGACAGGTATGGGCGGCGGAGGGCCTGCTTGGTCCAGTGCCTCATCCACTCCTCTGCCTGCCTCACAGTCGTGTTCGGCGGCGACTTCCTCCCCGTGCTCTTTCTCGGAAGGGTGCTGGCGGGCACGGCGCTGACACTTCTGTGGACTGTGTTTGAGAGCTGGATGGTGACGGAGTGGAATGCAAGAGGGCTCGACCGCAACGGTACGGAGGAGCGGAACGGCGACCTCGGCGAGATGTTTGGTGTCATGACAACGACGAACTGCATGGCTGCTATTGTCGGCGGGCTCTTTGGGCATTGCATGGTTACGGTGATGGGGTCCAAGACATGGCCATTTTGGGCCGGAACAGTGAGCCCCTCCGCCCGGCGGCGCTCGATTAGCACATTATGCAGAGGGCAGCGTGGGACTGACTGCATGCTCTAGGTCCTCGAAGGTGTCGCGGCGCTCTTGATGCTGAAGCGATGGGTAGGAATCCATGATATTGCCGGGTTAGACACGAACGGTTATCAGTACTGACGTGCCGACTCAGAACGAAAATTTCGGCGTGGATCAGAAGCTCAGTGACAGCGACAGCAGGTTTTCTGCGCCTGGGGACAGCGAGACTGGACTGCTTGGTGGTCAGTATCTAGATTGTCATTCTCTCTGTCCAGGCTGACCAAGGATCCAGATGGCCGTATATGGGCCTTGACATTTGTGACGTGCTGCTTCGAGGGCACGGCATTCCTCGTGATCTTCCTCTGGCCGAGTGTATTGCAGGGTGCACACAAAGCAATCTCTACCAATGCAGTCCCGGCCGAGATACCGTACGGTGTCATCTTTGCGTCGTTTATGGCAGCCATGATCATTGGGTCGCTCTTTTTCAGCGCCTCGTCAAAGTCAATGAAGACGCCGGCGGCGCCAGTCTGGCTCCTTTTGGCCGCTATCACCCTGGCCTGCCTCAGCCTTTTGCTGTTAGCGGTCCTCGCCGTCGAGATCCCCCTATATTTCGGTTTCTTGGCGTTCGAGGTCGCGAATGGCATCTACGTGCCCAGCATGGCGTACATGCGCGGCCTGGTCGTAGACGGAAAGAGTCGCGCTGGTATATACGCCTTGATGAAGATCCCATTGTTCATTTTTGTTATCCTTGCTCTGGGAATCACGGCGGAGGGTGAGTCGTCGACACTGACTGGAGAATTCGTATTTGCTGACAGAAATACAGGCAAAGGCCTCCGATGCTTCGTGTTCGCCTCGGCATCGATGTCTCTCTTTTGCGCTGCCATCGCACTGTTGGTTGAATTTGGGGGCAGCCTGAGCGGGTCTGTCCATGCTTTAAAGGGAGGGGTTCAGCGTGGAAGTGCTCCCAATGGCGATGGCGAGCCTGGAGAGTATGGAATCAACACATAGGGCGAGGGTGGTTGGGGCAGGAGACCTGATGCCTTGACATGAGGGTTGGGCAAGAAGGGTATAATTAGATTCATCTGTTACGATGTGACATTGCCTAGAAATAGCGCCCATCTTCGAAGGACTTGCCTAATGGTGGGCATTTGCTATTTCTTCTTCTTCGTCCTCCCAGTCCCCGTTTTGCTCGGCCTGCTCGTTCGTCTTGGCCTCCGCATCGCCCTCGAGTCCCTCGCTGTCGAACTCATCATCGTCCATGTAGTCGTATGTGTCACTACCAAGATCGTCGAGATCCATCTCATCATCGCCACCCTCCTCCCCATCCTTGTCGTTCTTCTGTCCACGCTTCGCTTTGCGTTTCTTCTCGACATTCTCCCGCTGCTCTTTCCTACGGGCCTCCTTTTCTTGCCTGCGCTTCTCCCACACCCTTTCAAGTTCTTGGATCTCCTCTTTTGATTTGTTGATGTATTCGTGCCACAAGACCTTTCCGCCGCAGAGTCCCTCTTCGACCTTTGTCAATCGCAGCTTCATGCGCGGCCCCAATTCGACTAGCTTGACTGCTCGCCGTTCCACCCTGTCGTTGGTCTCGGCTGCATCCTCCTCTTCTTCCTCGTCCTCGGGGGCAGCGGCGGTAGCGGGAGCAGCACATCTTGCGGCGACCTTCTTCCGCTTGTCGGCTTCAAGAACCTCGACCTCGGCGTCCGTGTCGACCTCGCTGCCGCTGGTGGCATCAGTAGTGTATCCGTCACCATTCTCGCCCCCTGTCATGTAATCTGCGATATCTTGGAGCTTGCTCAAGTTCGGCAGTTTGCCCTTCCGGCTCTTGCTGTTCATTAATCTCTCTGCCGCGTTCAACCTCCTGACGGCTTTGGAGACACCCGTGATCTTGGTCGTGATGGCATAGTGCCGGAAGTTTATGATGTAGGAGCCGTCATTGTCTGGGGATCGCTCGCGGTTGAGAAGGAGTACTCTGCGGATCGACTTCAAGGGCGCAACCTGGGGGTTGATTGGTGGGAAGAGACCGTGGAACACGCTTGTCACAAGTGTTTCGAGGTGTCGGGGCACCTTCTCAGACCCCTTTCCAGGCTCGCTGGTCATTGAGTTCATGACGAGCTGTAGGACTGTCAGCGGGTTCCGACGTGAGAAACTTGACAGGGGCAACATACCAATGGCGGAGTGATGTACTCCTTGCCACCACCCAAAGGATGTTTCTGTGCGCGCTTGACGTCTCGTGCCAGCGAGTATTTCTCGACTCGGAAGTTTAGTGTTGGACCTTGGGGGGTGGTGGCCACGCGCAGGTTCGTGTTTCCGGACGGCGACCTCGAGAAGAGCAGCAGGTGGGTGACGCCGAGAGGGCCGCACATTGTAACGTAGTCTCGCAGCTTGTTGGCCTTCCTCTCCTTCAGGCGGCTTGCTGTGCCAGGCTCCATTACCTTGCGCACGTCTATGGCCAATTGACTGATGCTGGAGCCGACCTCGCCTGCACCAATCCGGATGACCATGCTCTTTGGGTTGTTCTTGTCCATCTTCCCTGCTGAGACGGGGGCGCCTTTTATCGCATTGGGATTTGCTGGAGCATGGGTTCTCCTCTTGGTCCGCTTCTTTGCCATTGTGTTGTGTTATGTGGTGGTTGCTGAGTAGTTGCAAGCGAGGAAGTACGAAGATATGTCTCCTGAGTTGAAGATGACGAGACAGTCTCGCTCCCTCGCAGCGCTCGAGGGAATCTTGCAGTAGCTCTTCTCAGAAAAAATTCAGGTGGGGCCGTTGATAAGACGAGCGGATAAGGATAAGAGTCCCTGCTATCGCTTGCTGCCTTGTACATAGTACATAAAGCACAGGCACCCAACCCCGTCTGCTTTAAGCCAAGTACAGCCCTGCTTACCTAGTGCCCTTACAAGCTTGCGATTAAGGTACACTAGGGGGCCCACAAAAAAGATCAATCTGCCTTTTGAATTTCTTTGGCTTTACACCCCTCCATCTGGATAACCCCAACCTCCCACTGGGAACCCCTTACGACACAGGACCGTCATGACATCCCTCCTCGTCTTCCACTTTCTTCCAGCGCACACTTCCACTCGAATCTGCTACTCGAAGTCCTTTTAGCTTCCTGCTACTCGGCCCCCTATCACTCGGCAATCATGGCGGGCGATCAGGTCGCCAAGCGACAGAAGATCTCCCACGACTCCCCTGGGCCAGCCTCTCCAGGCGCATCCTCGTCTTCGAGTGGCTCGGATGCGGGTGTTGATGAGCAGAATACGGATACTGCCGGAGACGCTCTGGCCACCAAGACCTTCAAGGACTTGGGAGTCGTCGACACGCTCGCCGAAGCATGCGCAACGCTGAAGTACGAGCATCCCACTCAGATCCAGGCTGAAGCGATTCCGGTAGCCCTCCAGGGCAGAGATATAGTCGGTCTTGCCGAGACTGGCTCTGGAAAGACGGCCGCTTTCGCCCTGCCCATCCTGCAATCCCTTCTCGACAAGCCGCAACCTTTCTATTCGCTTGTACTCGCCCCTACGCGTGAGCTGGCCTTCCAGATAGGCAAGACGTTCGAGGCTTTGGGTTCAGCCATCCGACTGAAGGTGTGTACTATCGTGGGAGGCATGGAATTCACGCCGCAGCAGATTGCCCTCGGCAAGAACCCACACATCATAGTCGCCACTCCTGGCAGGATTCTGGATCATATGGAGCGGACCAAGGGCTTCAGTCTGCGCAAGATGAAGTACCTGGTATTAGATGAGGCCGACAGACTCCTGGAGCTCGAGTTCGGTCCGGTGATTGAGGTATGTGCAGGATCGTTGCCTCAGTGGTGGGCACTGTCGAATAACCTCTACAACAGAAAATCCTCAAATTCCTACCCCGCGAGCGTAACACCTTCCTCTTCAGTGCGACGATGAGTTCCAAGGTCGAGAGTTTGCAGCGTGCATCCCTCCGGGAACCGGTCCGAATCAGCGTCAAAGACACCAAGTATCAGACGGTCAAGACCCTGATCTCCAACTACATCTTCATTCCCCACAAGCACAAGGATACCTACCTGATCTACCTTATGGCGGTCGAGTTCACAGGGCGAACGGCCGTCATCTTCACACGAACCGTCAACGAGACGCAACGACTTGCGATTCTTCTCCGTACATTGGGTCTCGGGGCCATCCCTCTCCACGGGCAGCTCAGCCAGTCCAATCGACTGGGTGCTTTAAACAAATTCAAGACGGGCAGCAGGAACATCCTCGTGGCAACAGATGTTGCGGCACGTGGCCTGGATATTCCAAACGTCGATATAGTGATAAACTACGACCTCCCTGGCGACAGCAAGACGTATGTTCACAGGGTCGGCCGGACGGCGCGTGCGGGCAAGAGCGGCCGCGCCCTTAATATTGTGACACAGGTGAGTTGTGCTAAACCGCGGCTGACGCTGGTAAAGAATTAACTATTGACACAGTAAAAGTACGACGTCGAAGTATTCCAGAGAATCGAATTTGCTCTTGGTGAAAAGCTGAAAGAGTACCCTACTGAACGGGACGAGGTGATGGTTTTCAAAGCCCGCGTTGAGGAAGCGCAACGGCATGCCAAGAACGAGATGAAGAATCTCCATGCAGACCGAGACAGCGGTAGGAAGGGTGCCACCCTAAAGGGACGGCACAGACCCACAGCAGGCGGAGGTGGAAAGAGGCGTCGCGATGACATGGATGCTGAAGAGGGCTGATCATCTCCAAGGCGGTAGCACGCTCGTCAGCAAAACTCCGACTTGGGTTGGTGGTTTCGCCGCTATATTTACTGCCCGAATATTAATTGAATGGTAGCTTTGTCCCATTGCAGCCGATTCCCGCTGTTCTCGATATTGGTAACGTCTCCTCGCGCGAGGTCTGCTCGGAGACTCGGCTTCAAAATTCCACTTTCGACACTACAATGCTCCGCCCGGACGTGAAATTTTGCAGCCTGCGATCCCGCCTGCTTACCGACAACTGTGTACACCCACTTGTCTCAATTCACCGGACTTCGCTTGCAAGATGTGCTCGGCCCACCTGCCGATTAGCTCCCCGGCTCGGGCTGACATGGACACTTGATTCCGAGTGGGAGGGAAGAGCAAATCATCACCTTTTTCAATTGCTGCCGCTACTGCTGCGCCGTTCGGCCGCCTCCAACGTAAGGCCCACATATCACCAACACAACCGCCCGGCATCGTCTATTGGACAAATGTCGAGGCCGAGGGATGAGTAGAATCTCCATACACTCTTTGCCCCCCACCCATACCTCTGCAGCCATCCTACCCTCCTCCATGACGAATCCCGGCACTAGAAATGCTTGTTCGGCACCGCAAAGCTGAATATCTAGGCTGAACGGGCAGCCAGGTTCGTGCGGCGCAGCATTTCCCACCAGCACGGTGCTGCACCGCTCTTTGTCAGCGCTACCAACATAGCGTTGGGCCCGTTGACTGGTGTTTGGTTGACTTATTGACTGTTGGTTATTTCTGGAGCTGGCTCTTCCACCTCTGATGTGGGCCATGGTCCGTTAGGCTTATAAAGGTGTTGGCCATCGCCTGTGATGCTTTTTGCTCTTTGTTCTTCTCGTGGGTTCATGTTCACACCACTCCATTCGAAGGCACTTCGTCACTGTGCTTTTGGGACCTACCTGATAACAAACGCCCCACGAAGCTCCATCTGACTCGACGCTGCCCATCACTTATCGGTACACTGGACAACTCGGCACCATGGCCCTGACATCTGTCCTCCTCAAGATCGCCATGGGCCTCCTCATGATCGTCTCCATCATCGAGCTCTCCCTGATCTCCGCCACCGTAGGCTTCCTCTCGCAACGCGCAAAGGGGACCTTCGATATCGTGTCCGGCGACTCAACCTTCCCCATCTCCGGGGAGCCCGCAAACCTCATCGTCGACCAGGGCCACACCAGCAACGGCGCCGCGGGGATGGCCTTCGTCATCATCGGCTGCTGCGGGTTCCTCGCCCTCTGGCTGCGCGGCCGCCCGGGGTACCACGCAAGGTCCTTCGCGGGGCTCTCCAGCCGCGGCTGGTACAGGCTGTGGCTCGGGCTCAATGTCCCCGCCGTGCTGCTGACGCTAGGCGCCCTGGCTTTTACTTTCGCCGTGACTAATGCTCACGAGGGGCAGACGATCGACCTCTCGGTGGCAGAGGGCCTGGGTGGGAAGGCCTACTCGTCTGGGACGTGGACGCCGCAGAACTGGTTCGACGCGCTGCTGAAGCTGGACCTTGCGAGCCAGGCGGACAGGAACGACATCCGTCGGTTTTATAAGATCGCGAGGGGCTGGCAGTACAACCTGATCCCGTTCTTTATCGTGCAGCTTGCTCAGACGGTGTTGGCTTTGCTGGAGGCCTCGGGGAAGAGGAAGGCTGACAGTCAACACAACCACGGTGGTGTTAAGAATGAAACTGGGTTTTCCGGCAAATAGAGGATGTTTGGAAGGAGTCTGGGTCCTAAGTGTCTCTACACGGCAGCCGGGTAAAGGTGGCACGCTACAATCATGGCACTTCATGCGTTAATCAATCGTTATATACCCTCGAAAATATATACAAACCATGACCTCTGGGACCTGCCCTTTTCATATCTCATTATTTTCCACCTTAAGCTGGTGGGATTATGGCGTTCGCCATAGGAATCCGCCCAACAGTACCTCCAGAGACCGTGGTGCCTGGCGTGTTAGCCGCTGCTGCCTTTGCGGCCGTCTTGTAAGCTTCGAGATCGCCAGGCTTCCTGAGAAAAGAGAGCCACGTCAGCAAGGTTTTCTCTCGTCCAAATCTCCCCGCTTGTGCCCCCCGCCTCACTCACCCGTTGACAACCATGACCTGTCCAAGCTGGCAATGCGGTCCCTGCGCACAGTAGATGTAAATCGGCTCCGTGTTCTGCACCATCACGTCGAAGGCGCCCACCGTGTCCGAGCCGTTGAGCGCCGCCCCCGGGATGAAGCCCGAGTGGATCGCCCCCGGGACCGTAGCCTGCAGCGGAGAGCACGGGTCCGCCGGGCCGGCCGACTGCGTGACGGTGTGGTTCGTGAGGAAGAACTGGAACTGTAGCACGTCGCCGGGGTTTGCCTTCACGTCGTTGGGCGTGAATATCAGGGAGGTGTTGACGCTCTTGGAGCCGACGGCGATGGGGATCAGCTTTGGCTGCGTGGGTGCTTCTGCGCCGGGCGTTAGCTGCGAGGCTACCGCTTCCAGAGATCTACGTCGACCTCGTCAGATACAGATCACTTACGCCTAGGCAGCATGGCTGCTACAGACCGGGAGGCAAGCATCGCAAGACCGATGAGGGTGTACACCAACATGACTGCTACTGGAAAACACACGATACGTTGAATCAGTGTGAGATTCGATGGATAATGGGTATCAATGTACGGCTTGCACAAATTTCAGCTCATCAACGGAGCCCGGGGACTTATAAAGCGTACTCTGAACCTGTAACCCGATGTTTCATGACCAGACGTGGAGATATGCGTGGAAAGCCCGAGGAGGTATGCTACCTGCCACACCGGCTGAACCCATGTCAGATACTACTAGAAATGCACAGCCCGGCGCAGCCTGAAGCAGCCCGAATTAGTAATAGAATTATAGGAGTTGACGGTAAAGATCATGATATGGCGGTCTATCCGCGCGACGCACCGAGCGAGCCCGCGACGGGCTTTGATCATCAAAGCGACCACCGGACCACGGCTCGAAAGGCCGCGAATCGAGGCATCGATCCGTAAGCTCCGTAGAATTTAGCAACTTATTTCCAGAATTGGAAGGTTCGCACCATCGGACAGCCGAGAGGAAGCCCAACTTTGTGTGGCTGTCGCGTCGCGGGAATGAATCGTCTGATGTATTTTGTTTCGTGTCGAGCTTTGAGCATTGTGACGGACGTCCCACGTCCTGCATCCGATCCGCCATCATGGGTGTTTTCCTCCCCAAGCGACCTGTCAAGCATTACCAAGCAATCCAGCCTCGCCATGAGATGATAAGCCTCTTTTGTTCGTATTTTGGGAGTCCTGGAGACGCATTATGCCACCTCCTGCATGTCGATTTTGCCTACGCCTATCTCATACTCCGGAGTGATGAACTTCGGCTTCGAAAAGTTTAAATTCCTTAGATACTAACACGGTGGCCATCAGTCTGTTCCAACTTGAATTGGCTATACTTGTGGTCCGCAGCTGGAAATAACACCACAAGGTACATCCTATAGGAAGGAAGAGGATCTAAGTAGGTATGGCCTACAAATAATGGCTAATAAATTTCAAGATCATTGTATGCAACTATGGCTGGGACCCCAGAAGCAAAGCCTTCTCAGATATGACATCTCCTTGATAGCTGGGCCAGTAGACCAGGCCAAACTGCTAGCCCACTCGGAGATTCGCAGAGCAAGAACGGCATGGTACAGAGGTCCGTTCAGAGTGTACTTAACGCCCGCTGTGAATCCACCCACAGATAACTTACATCACCCTTACCCCGATAGCCAACCTACGTACTCACCTACCAATTATACACACGCACAAGCCCACACACCCATATGTATAGTTTACATGCCTGGGATACGTTCAGAAAATCTATATCCTGTATATGAAGTAAGGTGTGAATTAGCTATTGATATCTAGCCAGATGATGCGATTCGTCGGTAGGAAATAGTTCTATACTTGGGACTATACTCAAGTGCTCTGTGCTTTATACTTAGGTGCTCTGCGGAACTCACTCTTCCTTTTCGTCTTAAAGTAGAACGTGCATTTCAAAAAAATTACAGATTATCCAGATGAACTTTGATAACCAAATCTTGCACTATTAATCATGATTGTTTCTTCAATAAAGGAGAGTGACAGTTAGTAAATTTAATGAAATTATACCTTCCACGGTTCTGAACATTCAGTAGCATTGAAACTAGCATGACGGCATCATAACCAAGCTCAAGAAAGATGATTCCAGCAATACACAAGCTGCTTGTGAGTTGAGCCAAATCCATTCTGGAGAAACTACGAGACAGTAAGATGTAGTGTTCAGCGTTCCGCAATCAGCTTTGTGCCACATATCTGCTAGCAAGATTTGCGAAGCTTTTGTTTAGGACGACACTGACACCCAGGAGGATAGAACAGGCAGTCCAAGCAGACAGATTCTGCAAACTCGCAGGGACCTACCAACTTAAGTAGGTACCTAGGTTGACAGTCCTAGCCTGCCAGATGAAGGGTTTCTGATGTTTGCCTTGACTTCCAGCACCTTCTTGTCCTGCTCAAAATGGTACCCTGAGCATATCACCACAGGCAGCCCATTGCCTCGAGCAGAATTCACACCCAAGGGCTCTCCTCTCAAAGCCATTCTTTTGTTCTCGGGATACTTGGGAAGCCTCGCTTGTGACTTTCTTGGACGGGTTTGCAAATTGAAGCCCTTGAGACCAGAATTAGTCGGCCGCGGGAATTTTCTGGTTAATCTATCTCCTCAACAGCCCGGTACCCACGCGTCGACCGGGAAGCCCACCAGGTGGCCCACTGGGGACGTCCCCGACAGAACGCCTTCCTCCAAACAGTTCAACAAAGTAGCAGTGCCACGATCCCTGCCCAACTCGACTTCACTGCCAAAACTGGCCATACTGGTAACCTGAAGATCCAAAGATTGCCTCCCAGTAACCTAATTTGTGGGTACAGCACCGCAGTTGGCCAGTTCTTCTTATGACAGCATCGACAAGCCCACCTTCAGCAACCCTCGCTTACCACTTTCTCCCTCTCCCATTGCATTCATCTTTTCGAGGGCAGGTTTTTCTTTTATTTTTTTTTAATTTTTTTTTTAATTAGGCGACTCGAGAAACTGTCAGCATGGGTATCAAGAAGACCTCTCGGCCGAGTGCTACAGTCAAAGGCTCAAACAAGCGCTTGAGCCAACGCAAGAGATCTCGCATCAGGTCTCGCACGAGATCACAGAAGGGAAAGTCTCGACACGGTGGCAGAAACAAGGCAAAATCTTTCTCCGCCACAACGAGAACCGAGGCGCCGAGATTCAGTCCTCTGTGCAAGCTTTTCAGCAGCAGGGGAATGTCCTACGGCTGTCGCAGTATCCTTCGCACCACTCGGAACGACTACCAGCTCCGCCGCAAGTTCGCAAAACTTGGCATTCGGAACAAGAAGCATGCGGAGGAGGCCCTCCTTGAGCTTCTCTTTGAGTTCCGCAACCTCAAGGACTGGGTTCCTGGTGGCGACAACATGGCTG
Source organism: Stenocarpella maydis (assembly GCA_002270565.1). NCBI lineage: Eukaryota > Fungi > Ascomycota > Sordariomycetes > Diaporthales > Diaporthaceae > Stenocarpella > Stenocarpella maydis. The sequence continues at coordinate 173,604 of NQMI01000052.1, forward strand.
ATGTCTTCTGCCTCCTCAAGGGACGAGTCAAGTGGGCTGCCAGCTGTTCCGTCGATCTCATCATGCAGCTGTTCTTTGCACTGCTCCGAGCCCGCCTGGATTGCCCTATCGACCTTCGCAAGAACCCCTGCAAAGTTGCCCTGCGTGTCGACAAAGTGATCTTGGTGAGTTTCCCAGACCCTGACTTCGAGAAACCACACCCATCAGCGGGTTTACTGCTGCTCTTGTGGTGGCCTAACCACAGGGCTTAGTTTCAGAGTCATCGAATTTGATTCTCATGCTTAGTCGGCTGCGGATCTGAGAGCTAATCTGCCATCCCGCAGTACATCAACGGTGTCGACCATCTTTTGACCGAGTACGAGATCTACCAGAACCTGGCATTGCCTCTCCATCATGCTATTCGCAATCTTCCCAAGAAATATAAGATGCCTCCCTCAGGCTTGCCTGGTGCTGTGTTCCTCCAGGCCATCAGCTGCAAGAGCAAGTAACCTGCGGGACAGCGCTTCATTTCCATACCCGAAGCCCTCCCAGCGACCAGCGACATCTGAAGGAAGAAAGGTGGACCGGAAAGACTAAATAAATTAAGGCGATGTCATATCTTCGATGGATGAAGACTACTCTGAAGTCTGCTCCCGCTGTCGTCTTCAAAGTAATTAGTCGGGTGCCCTCCAATGCTTATAGGGGCTTTCCTCCGCCTGGGGGACTGCAGCGCATCATCTCAACAACAATATTGTTGTTACTTGCACACGCTTCACGGACCTTTCTTTTACGCCAAGTTCTGGGCTTTGTGGGTTTTCTGGCTGGGAACGGGATATAGATAATGCCGACTTTGGAGAGAGACAGGCGGGAAGAGAGCGTGAAAGGGCGCAGCAGCACTATCTACGTAGCCAGAAAGGTGGCAAGAACTGCCGATCAGACCGTGGACGGGATCAATAAATACAATCTTACCACGCAGCCAGAGCCACCTTGGATTTCACTGCCATGGACAAGTCGTTCTTCCTAGCTAATGCGTTGATATGGAGCGAGCCCTGTAGCAGCAATTATTCCCTCACTGCGTAATGCTGATATCTTCATTTGCCGTAGGGGGTTAATCTGACAGCATGTGCGTATGTACATGAAATCTGATTGCTTGGCTGCTACAACCGGCACTTCCTAGCCTGACAGGTAACGCTGCCAGTGCCAAGAGCTCTGTCTTACTGTCCGTACGTCAAATGACCAAGAGACGGCATATCTGGACAGATTGAAGCGGGATTTTGTTTGCCCTTTGGGCACATACTCGTATATTGCAATTTGTTCATCTCTCCGCATGCCCATTTTGGTAGGCTCTGATTGACAAGTTTGGGCCGCGTAGGGGTAGCATTGCATGTGGACGACACGTCACTTATGCATCGTGCGGTCATCCTTCCACCGAAAGAGCGGCAGGTACACTCATCGCTCGCTGCGTGCCTCATTGGTAGTATATAGTATGGATCGGTTGCCGACTCATTCCTCTGGTGTTATTTAATGTTGAGGACCAAAGTAAACACATGTTTCTTATGTGCCCTGAATCCATATTCATTAATATCAAGACTGTTCGCATACAGACTTTGATTCTGGACAAGCTTTTGATCGCGCCAAACGAGAAAGCTGTTGAAAATGGATCAAATTGATTTTGAACAAATTGCGTTCCGGTCCTTTCTGGCTTTCGGCACTTCCGTGTTCTTGTGGCTCGTGATCTCGACAGTCGTTTCTTGGTATCAATTACGCCACATCCCAGGACCCTGGCTTGCGTCCATCTCCGACATATGGATAATAAGAGCTGCCATCAGCACGAGACTATCAGAGATTTTCGAAGAAGTTGGCAAGAGCTATGGGCCTCTTGTGAGGGTCGGACCAAACCAGATCCTGACATCCGATGCCGATTTTCTACGCAAAACTGGGGCTGTTCGAGGAAGCTATGATAAAAGCGGGTGGTACACTGCGTTCAGATGTATGCCCGATTTCTTTGGACTGACTCTGCCGCTGAGGGGTTTCTTCTTCGTTCTCTTTTTTTCTCCCATTTTTTTTTGATACCTATTGACGGAAACCCTAACTCCAGATCAACCGTACATGGATAGCGTCTTCACGCTTACGTCTAATGTCGCTCACGATAGGCGGAAAAATCAAATCTCCACTGCCTACAACACCAACGGAAGGGAAGTTGACCTTATTGAGCCCAACATTGACGAACAGATTCTCGTAATGCTGGACGCACTACGCATGAAATACGTGGCCAGGCGCGAGAACCCCAACCCGCCCCTGCTTGACTTCTCCGACTTCACGTCTTTCCTCACCATGGATGTGATCAGCCGGGCGGCGTTCGGAGAGGAGTTTGGGCATCTAAGGGCCGATGCGGACGTTACTGGCTTCCTGACCCACCTGCGAACACAGTGGCCCATGATCTCCTTGGTGAACGAGACCCACCTACTCCGCCGGTTGTTCTACTCCAAGACATACCTCAGATTCTTCGGACCTAACATCACAGACCGGACGGGGTTCGGGAAGCTCATGTCGTAAGTGTGTCATTGAATATGGAGCTGGTCATGACTAAACATCTATCGCAGAGGTGTCGTTAAGATCGTCCATCAGCGGTATGCTAAACCAGAGCTTCAGCTGAGGAATGACATGCTAGTGAGTAGCGGGGGTTTCTTCGGTTTCAAAACACGTACTGATAATGACAGGGGTCATGGATACGCCATGGCCTCACTCAGCAAGAAAGTGAGGCCGAGGGCTTGCTGGGTCTCGTCGCCGGCTCTGAGACCACTGCCTCGGTCATGCGCATGACATTTTTGTGTCTCGTATCGAGTCCTCGTCAGTATAAGTCCCATTATGCGCCTTCAAGACCTCGGGTCTTTCAGGATGTACGAATTGGGACCCCTTAACAGGTGGTTAACATGTAGCAGCTGTCTACCACAAATTGAAAGCGGTGGTGAAGGAAGCTGTCAGCAGTGGTACCGTTGCCGAGCCAATTTCTTTTGGAATGGCAAAAGAAATCCCGTTTTTAAGTGTGGGTCCCAACTCAATGTAATGGCAAAGAACACCGGCAGCTTCTGACGCAACCTTTACAGGCCGTGGTATACGAAGGCATGCGCATGCGGCCAGGGGCTGTGGGCACGTTCCCAAAGATAGTACCTCCGCAGGGCGAGGTAGTTCAAGGAAAGTTCATACCCGGCGGCACCCTCGTAGGAATGAATGTGCCTGCCATACTCCGTTCCACGGAGATTTTCGGCTCTGATGGGCACCTGTTCAGGCCCGAGCGATGGCTCGAGGCTCCTGAGGCCCAGCGGGCCGAGATGGAGCGGCAGGTCGACATGATGTTTGGCCATGGGCGGTGGATGTGTGCGGGAAAGCCTATCGCGTTCATGGAGCTGTTCAAAACATTCTTCGAGGTAAGCCTTCAGGTTCCGTGCTCATAGGCCCGGCCTCCTTAGTTTTATATCATCGGTCTGCTGATCCCTTCCCGGCTTTCGAACAGTTATTCCGACACTTTGAATTCGCCATCGCTTACCCTTCTAAGCCCTGGAACTCGAAATGTTACAATGTCTTCATCGAGGACAACATGTGGGTTCAAGTGACAGAGGCAGCTTAGTCCATGACCGCCGACGTAGGAGGGGTACCGAGGCCAACGGGGCCAGCTTAGGGGTTTCCGCTTCTTCATTCCTTGAAGTGCTACAGATTTGTTCTAGCCAACATAGGTAGATGTGAATACAAGTCTCTTTGATCACAATACTCCTTTCTTGCACAGAACAGGTGCCTGATCTTGACAGCACGCTCAAATGGGTCGTGACGGTCAACTGATATTTTTGTGCTGGGCCCTAATCTGATATCTTGTGTTGTACCACAAATAATCCCGTAATCACTTTATACAGAGACTTGGACTCGGTCAAAGTGCGATCAATACTATGGCGTCCTTGTTGGCGATGCCACTGGCAGCGGCCAGGGAGATAAGATAGATGGAGACGAGGTGATGTTGCCAGGGTTAGGGGAGGAAGCAGGAGCCAGCGAGGGCAAGCAAAACAGGAATCAGAGCCGTAGGATTCGGGCATGTGGGCCATCTCCAAGAGCATGATTGGGTCGGGTCACTCAAGTTTGGTCTTGGTAAAGCGGCCCACTGATGATCGATCGGCTCGGCTCTCACTGATCTGGGCGAGTCAATTCGACCACGACTTGTTGACTGCGTTGCTTGGACAGACCAACCACCTGCCGAGTACTAAAAGAAGCACTGGGCCCTAACCGGCCGTCGATCTCACCCTTGCACAATTCTCCATCCCTTTTCCGGCAGAAACTCTGCTGCCACTCGGGTTTTTATTTCTTTTTTTGACCGTCGTGGAATTTTGGCCAGCCGCCCTGGGAGCGCGGAGATTGCTACGGGTCAGACTCGGAATATTCGGCCTGGCCAAGATCTGACGTGACGTGACGTGACGCTTCGATGTTCCAGACGCAGCCGACTCGACAACCTGTCACGTCCAGAGACGTCCTGCTTAACCCTGTTTTGTCTCCTGATTGAACAAGACATGCGTCCGACACGCCTCGCCATCATCGCGCCATGGTAACAGTTCTCGATGGCGCTGGCGCACCCGATGCTCACAGCACCGGCGAAAAGGGGCCCAGCCAAGGGCCCCGGCTCTCACACCGTTCCGCGCAGCAAGCGAAGCACTTCATCCGCCAGTGTTACCACACCCTCATCGTCGAGGCTCTCCTCCGCCAGAAGCCCTTGGCTCCGTCTCCCAACGGCCGCCTGGTCCAGCTTGACCCGGCCCGGTCGGCACAGCTTGTCGATGAGCGCCGTGGCCATGCTTTCATCTCTAACGTCATCCGCACGTCTCGCTACAACGTCTTCAACTTCTTTCCCAAGCAGCTTTTCTTCCAGTTCAGCCGTCTGGGTAACTTCTACTTCCTTTGCGTCGGAATCCCACAGACCATCCCCGGAATAAGCACCACTGGAAACGTTACCACGATCCTGCCGCTTCTTTTCTTCGTGCTGCTCACCATCGTCAAGGAGGGCTATGACGACTACAAGAGACACCGGCTTGACAACGTGGAAAATGCCCAGCCTGCGACTGCTCTGCGGCTTGCGGCCGAGGGGTCTGTAGCCGACGCGCGCCAGGCCTGGTCATGGGACAAGCTGGCTTCTTGGTCCAAGTGGCGGCGGGCTAAGCAGCCTGACGGCTCTGATTCTAGTAATGCACAAGTCGTCGATGGGTTTCGGTGGAAAAGGACTACATGGAGCCAGCTGAGAGTAGGTGATGTCGTCAAGCTCTCCCGCGATGACGAGGTCCCCGCAGACCTCGTTCTTCTTCACGCTGACGGCGAGAATGGGCTGGCCTACATCGAAACGATGGCATTGGATGGAGAGACAAATCTCAAAAGCAAACAGGTTCTGTCCGAGTTCAACGGCTGCGAAACCATTCGAGGGATCCTGGAATGCAAGGCCGAGCTTATCGTCGAGGACCCCAACGCCGACCTCTACAACTTCGACGGGAGGGTAGAGATCAACGGGAAGACGGTTCCTCTCACCCTGGGTGAGGTCATCTACCGTGGGAGCGTTCTCCGGAACACAGCATGTGCCATCGGTCTAGTCATCAACACGGGCGAGGAGACTAAGATCAGGATGAACGCAAACCGGCACCCAAAGGCCAAGAAGCCCGCACTCGAAGCGGTCTACAACCGAGTTGTTCTCAGCTTGGTATTCTACGTCATCTGCCTCACCATGGGTTGCTCTATAGGCTACCTGTTATGGCAGCGAAGCACAGAGGGGTCCGCCTGGTACGTCAATGGGCAGATGGTCGCGGCTGAAGAGATTATTCTTGGATATGCCATAATGTTCAACAACGTCATCCCGCTTGCCCTGTACGTGAGCTTGGAAATCGTCAAGATTGGACAGATGCTCATGATCAATGGCGACATGGGTATGTATGACACCGTATCGGATACGCCAGCAAGATGCAACACAAACACAATATTGGAGAACTTGGGCCAGGTTGGCTACATCTTCTCCGATAAAACCGGCACTTTGACAGAGAACGTCATGAAATTCAGGAAGATGACAGTGGCTGGTACGGCTTGGCTGCATGAGATAGACCTGCACGAGGAGCAGTCTTTCGATCCCATCGCCGGTGAAAACCTAGGGAGGGAGTCTACGCAAACTCGGTCCGTCGATGTTATCCGCGATGTTCCCCAGGTTGTTGTTGGACCAGACAAAACCGGGGATATCACTTTGCCTCCGAAAACAACTCTTCGCTCATCATCACAGTGGCAGTCGCGCCAAAACCCTACGCAGCCGGATGTCACAACGGATGACCTGCTCGACTTCATTCGCGCCAGGCCCAACTCGTCGTTTGCCAGAAAAGCTACGCAGTATATTCTTGCAATGGCTCTTTGCCACACCTGTCTCCCAGAGGTGAGGGATGGGGTAATCGAATACCAATCCTCATCGCCAGATGAGCTAGCCCTCGTCCAGGCGGCCCAGCAACTGGGATACACGGTCGTGCAACGTTCCTCGCAACAAGTCACGTTGAAGGTCTCCAATAGCGGCTCAGAGACCACGCGGGTATACGACATACTCGATGTCATCGAGTTCAGCAGCAAAAGAAAGAGGATGTCTGTTGTTCTGCGATGCCCTGATGGCAGGATATGGTTGATATCTAAGGGTGCTGACTCGGTGGTTTTGCCACGTTTAAAGACGGCACAAGTTGCTCTGCAGAAAGCACAGGAGGTTCGCCAAAGCGCGGAAATGGAGCGTGCTCTGCAGAGGAAAAGCCTGCAACAAGAGCCGCGGAATTCTTTTGGGGGTCGCCCCAGCTTGACCATTCGTCGGAGTATCGGCGTCAACCAACCATCAAATGTTGTCGCAACTAACCTGCGCCCGGCATTATACGACAGAAGCAAGTCTTTCGAGATCAGCAATGTGTACAGGAGTTCAGCCGACCGCTCTCGCCCATCGCTCAACAGAGGGGTGTCTTTGGACGTGTCATCCTCCTTGGCACTTCGCTCGCGATCTGTCGCTGGCCGTCAGGATAAGTTCGCCTTCTTGGACGATCCCTCTCTTAGCGACGAGGCAACTGTCTTTACGCGCTCTTTCAAGCTACTTGACGATTTTGCGACCGAGGGCTTGCGCACCCTCCTCTACGCCCACAAATACATTACTGAGGAGGATTACCAAGCTTGGAAAGAGGTATTCCATGCGGCCGAGACTAGTCTGGTGGACAGACAGGCCCGCATTGAAGAAGCCGGTGATCTTATCGAACAGAATCTGGATCTCGTCGGCGCATCAGCCATCGAAGACAAGCTTCAAAGGGGCGTTCCTGAGACAATTGACAAGCTCAGGCGGGCTAATATCAAAATCTGGATGTTGACAGGCGACAAGCGCGAGACCGCAATCAACATAGCACATTCGGCACGGATATGTCTTCCAGAATCTGAGGTGTACATCTTGGATTCGACACAAGGTGATCTTGAGGCACAGATGTTGGAAATCGTGGAGGATCTTGGCATTGACGACGGCATCCCTGCGGCCGCAACCCGCAACCATACCGTCGTCGTGATAGACGGGCACACTCTCGGTTGTATCGAAACGCCAGCCGACCCTGGCAACACACGGCTGAAGGACCTTCTCTTCGCCTTGATTCCACACATCGACAGTGTCATCTGCTGCCGAGCCTCCCCAGCTCAGAAGGCCTTCATCGTGCGGGCGACCCGGAAAACCATCTCCTCCAAGCGCCCGGTCACATCGCCAACTTTGACCCTCGCCATTGGCGATGGTGCGAACGACCTTGCCATGATATCTGAGGCCCACGTTGGCATCGGTGTGTCGGGCCGCGAGGGGCTCCAGGCTGCACGAGTAGCAGACTACTCCATTGCTCAGTTCCGCTTTCTCCAGCGCCTACTTCTCGTCCACGGCAGGTGGAACTATGTGCGGACGGCTAAATTCGTCCTGTGGACATTTTGGAAAGAAATGTTCTTCTACATGCCTCAGGAGATATTCACCAGATACACCGGGTTTACAGGCACGTCTCTCTATGAGAGCTGGAGCTTGACCGTGCTCAATGTGCTCTTCACGAGCCTGGCCACGATTGCGCCTGGGGTGTGGGAGCAGGACCTGAGGCAGGAGACCTTGCTTGCCGTGCCGGAGCTTTACGTTTACGGCCAGCGGGGAGAGGCACTCAACCTGTCGCGGTATCTCGGCTGGATGGTTGGCGCCGCGATGGAGGGAATCCTCACGTTTTATGGTTGTTGGGCGGGGTACGGCTACTTTGGTCAAGTTGGCAGTTTCAGGGACCAGGGACTGTTTGCGTTCGGCGACCTGGTATTCACAGTCTGCATTGTGTGGACTAACTGGAAGTTGCTGCAAGTACTCAAACTGACCCTTGATCTCCACCGCCGAGCCACTAACATTTGACAGGATCGTCGAGACGCACTACAAATCATTCCTTGTCCTAGGCTCCTTTTTTATCACCGTCGCAGGCTGGTGGCTGTGGCAAGCCTTCCTCGCTGGGGTGTATGCGCTTCAGCCATCGCCTTACAGCGTCCGGGACGGCTTCTTTAGCACGTTTGGGAAGGACCCTGGGTGGTGGGTCACCCTTATCCTCGTTCTCATGGTCCTCTTTGTCCTAGAACTGGGCTTCAAGATGGCGAGGCGGATACTGACCATCATGGGCTTGTGGAGGTGGGGGCGAGGCTGGTGGAAGAGGCTCCGGCGCTGGAAGAAGGTGCGCAGGGAGGACTGGATGGAAAGCAACCTGGAGGACTGGGACGTCGGCCTCTGGCAAGAGATGGAGAAAGACCCGTTGGTAATGGAGAGGCTGAGAGGTATCCTACGGGCCGAGGAAGGCGGCGAAGAGGCTGTCGACGCTGATCAAGGGGTGGAGGAGCTTGTAGTGGTAAATGAGGAGCGTCGTGCATGAAGGGTGGCGGTGGCTTGACATGTTTTGGCATTGATGATACCCAAGTAGAAGGTCATAGTCTTTGGTACATTGTTCTGCATTTCCATGGTATTTAGAGGTTGCAGGCATATCTTTCAAATAATAATCGAGTCTTGATTAGTGTGGCATCAGTGGCTAACGATGTTAAGGCAGCAGGGCTGGTGATTAAGGTGCAGCTCCGTTTGCATATGTGCCGCAGCACAAAACCCCTTTTCAATCACGTTATCTCTGGGAAAGCTCATCCATACATCTCTGCCTAGTCAGTCTACGGTTTTAGGATGACGGCAACATTCAGAAACTTTCAAAAGTTAAACGCATCTTGATTCACATGCGTCAAGTCACATCTCAGCCTGCTTTCACATCGACTTCCTCTTTACACCATAGACAGTACTTCCTAGAAACTTTCAGTCTGGTTAGCTTCACGGCTTTCCTACGAGTCTCGAATTAGTAGCCACACCGATCTCCTAATTCATTTTCTTGGCTTCCTTCCTCTTCACTCTTATTTGTCTGTATCCCTCCTTTCACTTGTCTACTTCCCTTCCTTCACTTATCCATTTCCCCTTGCCCACCAGCCAAGGCAGCCACGTCAACATGATTTTTGCCTCCAACACCGTCACACCGTCATCTTGCAGACTACTTAAGTACCTTCCATCTACCTACCAAGGCGCCAACCCGGTCCCATCACAGCCCTCCAGAGCCACCTGTCCAGAAGTTACTCAACAGCTTCAGCAGCCTCGACGGTTCTTGGCTCCGACGATTTACTGTACAAATTTTCTCTTTTCCCAAAAACACCATTTGTGCTCTGATTTTTCTGTCAGCCGTCATGCCACAGAACTCTTGTAACCGAGACGGGCACGCCATACGAACAGACAGATTCGCCTTTGTTCGTGCCCGGAGCCACCAAAATCAGGCAGCAGCAGCATGCCAAGAACAAGTCGCAGTTCCTTCTATTGAGGATCTGGTCGTCATTGATGAAAACGAGCGGAACGCCGAGGAGGCTGAGGCTGCTGTTCTTCGACAATATGAGGTAATTGATCTCACCGAAGATGTTCCTGCACAGCACAATCAAGTTGGGAGGGATGTTTCCCTCGGACTGGGTTACCAAACTGTATCCGTGTATAAACTCGGAGAGGCCAACCTGAAGGTTGGTAGCTGCGTTGAGCTCCGAGAGCCGCTTGGCAAGTGGAAGGTACGTTGAGTGTCGACATGATTGCTGATCAAGGACGTCTTTAACTGGGCATGTTGAAACAGATTCTATTCCTCGAGGTTCGGTCGATGCGGGTCTCCCAGTATGATGGTAGCCTGACCATCCGTGGCCTTTCATATACACGCATCCGAAACGTAGAAGTACTGGAAAACAAGAGAAACGAGGTCTGCCAGGTCCTCGAGACCGATGCTGATGACCAGCGCGCCGATGAAATCCAAGGCCAAATAGAGATCAGCCCTCAACACGTCTTGCGAGTCAGAACCCTCAACAAGACAAACGCGGACTACCCGCGATTCTACTTTGGTGGTGAAGGTCAATGGCTTGCAAAGACGCCTGAAGAGAGAGAGGACCAGGCACCGCTCACGAGTCGCTGGAAATACCGCGTTCAGTATCGAGATGCTCGATTTCGAAAACACAACAAGCCCAACTCCTCCGCCATCGTTAGGCTGACCGAGGCCGAGGCAGATGAGCGGTTCCGTGTCTCTGATAAGGAGACCAGGGTAAATTTTCGGGGCACAACGTACCGCGGAGGTTCTCACAAGCCTTATGTCGTTAACCTCGAGGATGACCTTGAAATCCCAGCCAGCAGGAACCAACGCCAATACACCTACGCCGACATGTTCTGTGGTGGAGGAGGTGCATCACGTGGTGCTGTCATGGCCGGTTTCAAGGTGAGCCTTCCTGGCCTGAAACATGAATACTCCTTTGAGCTCCTCTGACCCACTGGCTCTTGCTCCACGATAGCTTGTGTTTGGCGTGGATCGCTGCCGTGAATCTTGCGCGACATGGCGACTTAACTTTCCGGGGTCTCGAATGTTTGAGCAGGATATGGCCGAGTTCATCCACAACCATGATATCGACTATCGGTCTCATTCAATTGACATTCTTCATTTGTCCCCGCCCTGCCAGTTCTGGTCGCCCCTCGCATACCCATATGCCGGACGAAAGAACGAGGAGAATATGGCGATCCTCTTCTCCTGCTCTGCAATAACCGAAAAGATACGCTCACGAATCTTCACCCTTGAGCAGACGTTTGGGCTCACACACGATGCGCATGTGGATTTCCTCAACGCCTTGGTTCGAGGCTTCACAGCCTACGGGTACTCTGTACACTGGAAGATTGTATCCCTTGTGGAATACGGCTTACCGCAAACTCGGAAGCGCCTCATTATGATCGGTGCCTGTCCTGGAGAGCAGCTGCCCCCATGGCCTCCCGCTACCCACAGCTCCGTGCCAGCACGAGGTCTGAAGCCTTACGTGACTGAAGCCAAAGCGATCCAGTTTCTCAACAGACCAGGGGTCACCTTACATGATGTGGCCGACGCTCGCCGCCGAAACTTACCACCGAGAAACGCCAAAGTTCCATTCCCAAGGACTATTACCTGCGGAGGTACGCAGAACACCTCACACTCTAGTGGGCTGCGAGACTTTACGGTGCGCGAGATTGCAAGCTTACAGGGGTTCCCGGTCTCACATCAGTTCGTGGGCAATAAGACGGCAATCAAGAGACAAATTGGCAACGCGTTCCCACCCTGTGTTGTCAAGGCCTTCTACGACCACCTCCGCACCTGGCTGCAACAAGTGGATGGTGTCCAGAGCGCCGCCGCCCCAGCTCACGTCCCGGTCCGACAGGTCGCCAGGCCAGTGCTCGAGCGAGGTCGACACCAGGGCAGTCGGCCCCGTACCTCGCCAGCGGAGGCACGGCGCCACGTGAATGGTGATCTCGACGAAGACGAGGCCCTACAGTTGGCACTGCGGGAGAGCATGCGCAGCCCTTCCGCCCCGGCCGTTGCCGAGATCCAAGAGGGCGAGGGACAGCGGGGCTCGCCCGTGTCGGCAGTCGCGCCGCTGCTCGAGAGGATGAGCGTCGCGCCCTCGGACACGCAGCCGCCCGTGGGCCGCAGGTGTGAATCCACCCCGGGGAGCAGGTCGAGGAGCATCACACTTGGCTCTAGCCCCGGCCCGAGCCCGGGACCGAGCCGCCGCGCGGCAAAGGCTGCCTCGCGGAAGCGCAGTATCGATTCGATGCACGATGGGGAGGCCGACGAGGCGGCCAAGGAGGGATGGCCGCCGAAGCGCGAGCGGGTGCTCGAAGACCAGGCGGGAGGGGCTGTTGAGGACGAGATCCAGAGCGGGGTTCCTCGGCACGCGGGTCCTCATATCACGGGTTACGACGACGAGGTCGTCTTTGTCAGTCACGCGAAGAGGAGCAGCCGCGGTGGGACCGCCAGGTCCGGTCCGAAGCGCAGGGACCGAGGCACTGTTGTGGACAAGGTCGCGCCCAGCGACTCGGGAAGGGATTTGTTGAGCAGAATCTGGGAGGCCAGCGAAGCCCAAACAACCAGAAGCGATGTGTGGACATTTTTCTAGAGTTTTGTCCTCTGTTGTTCAGCTGGTGTCTTCAATGTTGACGGGAAGATGGGGTATTTGTTGATCGGGGTGTGGTCAACACCCTTGTAGGGGGGTACCTTTGGGCAGATGCTACAAGGAGACACTCCGGCTTCTGTGGGCGGACGAATACTGATACCCTTCACTTGGGGAGAGATGGAATAAAATCCGTCTGATTGTCGTCAAGCCAGCGGCCTGGCACTTGGGCTCGTGCAGCCTCACCACGGATCCAAGCAGCCACTTGATGCTCTCCAGCACGGGAAGATTGTTTGCCACAGCTCACGAGCACACCAGAGTTAGTTGTCAGCCAAGATAGAAATTCAAGGTTAGTAAATCTTCACATCACGGCGAGTGTTATGACTGCTGGCGACCATTAGCGCCGGCGCTTCTACTGACGCCGCTTTATACGTTACTTGAGTAGTGTGTGCATGCTTGGTCGGCATGCAGGTTTGAGTTCACGTTGGCCGCTGATCGCGTGCCTCTGCGGCATTATTGTCAAGGGCTTGCATGCTGGGCAGCTGCAGTTCTCCAAGTCTGTCCGCCCTTGTGTTGCAAACTCTAGAACGCCCGGGACAGGTCCCAAGGGCTTGAAAGAGTTCTTGATTGCGTCAGTTCATAACTAACGGGCGTTATCGATGCCTATTTTGAATCAGTTTGGCACCATCGCAGGTGAGCCCATGGCCGGGGGAGATGACGACGACGAGAAAGAAGCATCTTGGTGTCTTGGGACCACACCCGATGAGACGACAGGTGAGGGAGAAAGCCATAGTAAAAGGTCCCTCATCGGAAAAGCTGCAAAGCTTACGACTGCGCTACCACGACTCTGGGATGGTGGAGAGTAAAACTGGCACGCATTGACTGAACTTCATCCGGTATTACGAGCTAGGGCCTAATGAGGCTCCTGACTGGGCCCTCTCGAAACATGGCCCTGAGTCGCCATGACACAGATCTTCTCGCCAGCCAAGATGGATTCCGCACCGGCAACGCGAGAAGCCTTCTTGGACTTTTGCCATTCGCCAATGACGCCGGGAGAATCGCAGCCACACTCCCCTGGGTCAGCTATTATTATTGCAGCATCCTTCTTCGACTAGCGGTGGTTTGTGCCAAGCAGCCGAGGATGGTTGCGGCACCAGAAAGCGTGACTTGGCGAAACGTCGTGAGCAGCTCCAACCCTAGCCCTGCATGGATGGATTTCTAAAAAAGCTTCGCATAGCAAAGAGTGCTGGAGGACCAGCTTGGCTATGGCTAGCGACCGATCTCCCGGAACCTTGAGTACGGCTATGCGGCCTCGGGGAGAGAGGCCTCGGCAGTCTGGCCTCGGCAGTCTGGCCCGCGCCGTGAGGGCCCCGGGCCTCGAGGGCCTGCAGTGGTTGGCGCACGGCACACGAGAAGATTTGTTTGACTAGATTCTAGATTTGCCGGCGCCTGCACGAAACATGCAAACAAACTCACAGACGCGGTGCTGTTAACCCCAATAGATTACCAGACCATGCCTCGTCAGGGTTTAGTACGGAGCAGGACGGAGCAGTGCGGAGTGTTCGGGGGCCAAAAAAAGAAAGAATTGGCCGCCTCGCCTGGCTCGGACATCACAGATGTTCGGGCCAGGGGACCAAAGCAGACGTCATGTCCGGAAGCCAGCCAGCGGCTGTGGGGCGGGTAAGAGCCTCAACGCCACAGGTCCCTAGTCTGGGTAGGAGGACCGGCGATTCAAATATCGACCGCGGCTACATACACTTACACGATAGTGTACTACACTAGCAGCGTACTAGTAATGAGGGAGGGGCTCCTCGCTCGCGTGAGGTTCGCGCTAGCAGAGGTGCGCTGCGACGTTGAGGTAGCACGCGGATACTATGTATGCAACTAGGTGAGGCAGCACCCGGCTCCCACACCCCGGGCAGCGCAAGCCTTTAGACAGATCTCTTGGTTGGTCTTGAAATACGGGCCCAGGCAGCTCGCCAGCCTATCTCGACAGCAGGTTGGGCGGCAGAGCAGCACTGGACCGGCTGGGCAGCGTGTAGCGCAGGCTTGTTGTGTGTGTGTTTAGGAAGAGTTGCACAGGGCCTCTTGGCGGCGTCTCAGCCGGGGGGGAGGACACGACTCCTCACCGATATACACAACCAATACCAACCCGGACAAGTGCCCGGCAAGCGAGGCGCATTGGACTCGCCCAGCCAGTTTTCCCACAGGTCCACCCCCATTTAAGTGAGAGCCAAGTCCGCAAGAACATGCAACGCGTCTCAGAAGCTTTTCTTGGCGACTTGGCCGTCAAAGACCAGACGCCAAGTGGTGAGCCACGACTATGCAACACCACCGACAAGCCTCACCAAGCCCTCGATGGCGACTCTTGTTCTTTGCCACCATGCCCGCCACTGGCCCTGCCATGCCCTACCCGGCCCTTGCCCAAGGGACTATGTACCATGGTAAGTGCCCTCCTCCTCCTTCTCTTGGGTTCGTTTCGAGCCGTTTCAACCTGTTGTTCTGCAATAGACGGCCAGTCACATCCCATCTTGCTCTAGGCCGGCGTCGATCACCGCCAAGAGTTCAAGAATAGGACCTGAGGGGCAATCACGTTGCCATCTCATACACGCTGCTTACTTGGCTGCCGGAGCGCATGCAAGCCGTGCCGGTCCCATTCCATGATCCTTTGCCCGGGCCTGCGAGCCCGTGGACGGTGTCCATCAAGGCCAAGCCGATCCGAGTCAAGCGCCTCTCTGGCTCCTCGTAGGATAAAACTCTCTGTCATCCCAACTCTGTTTTCACGAGCAAACTTTTCTCTCACCCACACGAGCAGCGCTCTTTATTACACTGTCATTCACTTCTCGATCTAGATCTGGTATCTTTTTTTTAAAAAAAAAAAACCACCAAAACTTTCATTTTAATATATATCTCCCACTTTCCCCACCCGCACTCCTCCAGCAGATCGCAGCCATATCCGTCGTGATACCCGCTTCTTATCCAGCTCCACCCCGAAGAGAAAACAAATCAGTCAAAATGCAGTACAGCTTCGTCGTCTTCCTTGCCGCCACGGCCGCCGCGGCCCCGCTTAACATCAACCTGGGCGCTTACTCTCCTGCCCTGGTAGTCGGTGATGGTGAGATTTCTTTCGCCGGGGGCGGTGCCGCAGCCGCAGCCGGCATCGTCAACACACTCGAGGGCGCCGCCGCCGCCAGCAACGGAGCCGTTGCCCAGGGCCAGGCCGTCGCCCCCGCCGGTGAGGGTCTCCAGCAGGCCTCGGTCATCAACGAGCCGGTAAGGTCCCGTTCTCTCGGTATGTTTGTCCCTCGAAGAACCAGTTTGACTAATGACCCTCGTGTTTTCTCCGACTAACAGGCTTCTCTCCCCATCCCAGGCGTGACCAAGGAGCTCGACCCCCGCGAGGAGGACGAGGAGGAGATCCCCGAGGTCGAGGCCAGGCAAGAAGAGGGCGGCAGCCTCATGAAGCGCCAGACCGGCTTCGACCGCGCCCTGACGTACGCCGAGGCCGCCCTCCAGAAGGGCCCCAAGATCCAGCTCGGAACCCCTGCATCCGGCGTCGGTATCATTGTCGACAACAACCAGCAGGCTGCCGCCCAGGTCACGCCCGCCGAGTAGAGGACCTGATGTGTTGTATGGCAGCATCCCATACTACAAGGAGCCTTTTTATTCACATACGACGACGAAATACCCCTAATATACTCTTCACGTGCCACGATGGAATTGGATGGGTCTACGGATCAGATTCGCGCGATGTTCTTCTTTCTTGGAATCATGCGCGGAGTGGCTGGGCGGGCTGGGCGGTGGAGGAAGTTTTGGGCGCGAGGCTAGTCTTCTCACGGATATTACCCCCTTTTGGGGTTTCCGTGGTGTAAAGCATAAGCGACAGCTTTGTTGTTAATCGCGACATGGAATTCCCCATTTTGTTCTTTTTTAGACCCGCCTTAATTTGGCTGCAAAGTTGCGATAGAGTCAAAACACATTAAAAAGGGTTAAATCCATGCGGGAAAAGGCTTTGTGTGTCTGTGTGTGAAGTCTTGACGCCTTGTGCTTTGAAACCAACATGCGGAGGCGAGAACCCGATCGAGCACCCCAGACGTCGGACTCTTCCAAGATGCCTCTTTTTTTTTTACCTTATTTCGTTGGACGCCATGTCAGATAACCGTTTCAAGTAAGTTGCCGCCAGATGCTTCACAGCTGCCTTGGCGGGCCGGGGGAAAGCATAAGAAACCATTGTGCACCATGTATGGCGTTTCAATTTTTCGAAAAGCGAGTCGCGCCTGTCTGGCCTGTTTTGCCCATTTGCGCAGGTTAAATGCAAGTTTAGATAATGTTATGAGCCCAACAGTACGCAGCCAACCGTAGGTTTCAAAGGACGTCAAGTCATTCGGGTCCCCTACGCCATATTGCCGTACTAATAATTACGGACAGCCTGCTTCGTGGCCCATGCTACATATGTAGGTGACCAGGGCCGGCTCTCCACCACCGGAAAGGTATCAGTACTCTTACTACCTGTACTGGTAGCAGTAGTATTGCTCCATCACAACACGTGTAGCTCTGATGGCGCCACGGCAAGCTGCATTTGGACTGAGGTTTCAGTAGATCTCTCACGTCGCTAGTCTGGTAACATTGACTGGCTCCCAGCCAAGGATGCTGAGTTCTGATGCTCATTGATGAACGGCTGGATGAACGAGCAATGCGCAATACTACCTACCAAATGTTTATGACCGGATGAAGGGACCGCGTGCATCTCCCCCTCTCCTTTTCTTCTTCTTCTTCCGGAAAATAAAAGGGAGTACCGTGACTGGATTAAAAATTGAAATCAACCAAGAACGAAACCAGTTACCGATCAAATTGTGATGGGCAGCATGATTGGGAAGCCGGCGCAAGGAACCAAATGTAGTTACCTGCATGTATGAGAAGACACTTGGGCGTCAAAGTTCCGTCTAATGATCAAGAGCCTGCCACGTTGACTATTGAAGGACTGCTGGGTCTCCGTGCAAGGAGGGCTCGCATGTGTGTTGGTTGTCGCGCCATCGCCTCCCGCATCCCTGGCAAAATCACGATCAGCAACCCCATCAATCAGATCTGTCAAAACAAGCTTAGGCTGGCTGGAGTAGATCATGGGCTTTGCGCAAATCTAGAGTCCGATGATCTTCCTGAGCTTGGTCCCATGACCCCCTGCTGTCGAACATCTCGGATTGTTCTGTGCCCCAAACCCTGCTTTCATCAGCGTTTAGAGTTTCCGCATTCTGCAAGTTGGGCAAGGGGTCTTCGAATGTCCATTGTGGGAGATGTACTGCCTCAAGTCACTTGCACAACGACATGAACTACCTGTCCGGCTGCGCGGGTGCATTGACCTACGGTTGCCCTCCAGCAGCCCGAGACCCTGTCACGAGCCTCGGGCTGTTTTTGAGAATCTCAATGTCAACGCGCACCCCTATTACGTCCGAGTGGTATTTGACCAAGACATGTGTGAACGCCACGCCTTGGCTATTGTGCGAATCATTCGACATAGGAGCCGCGCCTCTGCTGCAGGAACAGAAACCTCACCGAGCACGAATTGATGGGACTTTTAGCGCTCAATACCTAGGGTAGTGGTCGTGCGTGTCCCACTTTACCCACTCTTCCTATGTCAACGTGTGCATCAAAAGTAGCGTAGTGCCGGTCAATATCCATTGCTCAGGTAACTACGTCTGCGTAAGGATCGGGAGACATTGCTATTGACGACACTTTCCAAGATGATCGCGATTGTGTGCAGAGTCCATGAGGGTGCCCTCCGCGATGGGTTGCAATTTAAAAGTGCATATGATCCTTCGACTCTGCGGTTTTCTTACTAATGCTTGAGCACAGTCGCTGTGGCGAGTCAATTCCAACATCTGTCCCATGTTGTGGCACGATGAAGTCCACTTGGCTCTTATAGATCGCCTGATCGCCATATTGGTTGCCCAGACCACTGCATACGCCAACTGGGAGAGCATACGTATGCCTTCCTCCCATTATAGTAGCGTTCCGCCGGCCGAGAGCCCTCACCGCACTGCGGCCCCGACTTAGGTGCCACTGGCGATGGATGCGTTGCCTTCGGAATTTTCGCACAACGCCTCGGACCGAGCTGCCGTTGCATTTTACAGCACTGTCCCTATCCCTGGAGCTCGTCAAAACAGGCTGGGCCCAGGAACGCGTTGGCTCTCAAAACCTTGGCCAAGGGTGATGGTGGAGTAGGGGGGCAAGTCCCAGACAAAACAAAAATGAGCGTACTCACAAACCACTACTTGAGCACCTAGGTACAAGTTGAGTCCCATACCTACAAACTACAGAGGTGTTTAAAATGTGTAAAACTCCTTGGTATGGTTTGGGAAAGTCTTCATTATTATCGCCCCTTCTTTTCAGGCTAGTATATAACTCTTAGCAACAGTATATAATTGTGAAGTTATACCTAGGTAGGTTATGTTATGAGGGACACATGCCATGGGCGACTATGAGCGCGCTCACTCTTGTCCAATGCATATGCGACGCACAAGCCTCCCCGTGCTGCGCAAGGTTTTCTCCATCCCACATACCCTTCGATTCAGCACCTACATAATCACACGGCATGTGCGCCTTGCGGCGGGCGTTGCCATGCAGGTCGACGCGTAAGCCCGCGAGGTATGGTTGTAGACCCGCCTTGAAGGGTTGCAGGCCGGGGACTTTTACGGTGGTATTGCTGCGACACGCTTTGGCCCGTAGAATAGATGCACGATGAAAGCCGCGGCGGCGAATCGGACCATTTTGGCAAATGTAACATTGACACACAATATGCCCATACTTGGCCTCCCATTTGTCTTGGCAAATATCTGCAGACCCGACCATTACCTTTAAAATGTTTCAATTGGGCAAGACGAGAATGTTCCCCTTTTCTTAACCTTCCGGGTCTTCTTCCTCGCTCCCGAACCTAGGTACTTACTTAGACAGACTACTGAGCCGACCCCCGACTGTGCAAGAGGCACCCGCAGGCACCCGCAGGCACATGCACGATGCCGCAGCAGCAGGCAAGGGTCTCAGCAACGGGCTAACCGTAGAAAAGAAATACCAGAGGACGGCTTTGGACCACGTGATCAACGTTAGGTCACAGAACAAGCGTGTTCCTGTTTCAAACATACCAGTCGACCGTATACGAAGCTTGACCCATCTCTGGAGGCGGCTCACCCAGGACCCATGTTCCCTGCGCTTATGACAGGCGAATATGCCGATTACCCGCCACATGGGCACGAAAACGCACAATGCTGCTGTGCACATGTCCGTCTGGGCTTGTGGCGGGCTTGGTTGGCCCGTGCGGAAGTAACCTCAGGTTTAAACATGCAGAACCGCCAACATTGCGTCAACAACCAGTATTGGGTGACCAGCAGGGCTTGGTGACATGATTGTTAGTCCAGAACTTGAGCGGTAATGCATCTTCGTGAGGGCGGGGGTCATCTTGCTGCAGCCCCAGGCATGTGTCTAGTGGACTATCCCTACTCTACCTAGGTAGGTTAGGTACGGTTGTAGGCACATACGAAGATCGGAGTTCTATTGATTCTTGCATGCATCGGGGTCCACCGAATGGGTCTAGGGCCCTGCATACAAACTGGTGTATATTTGCTTCACTGGAATTATATGTGATGGCTTGGATGGTCTACATGGGCAAAGGGGCCCTTGCGTTGTGACTGTCGCATCACTTCGCATGTTTGGACAGTGCACGTACATTCTTTTGCGAGATTTCAAGAGGTTCCTCAGCCGCTGTGAGGTCCGGTAATTCACTTGCTCCACCATACTGCGGCTGATCATTAGCTTAAGTCGAGCAGGCACTCTCGCGTCCAAGGCCGGAGCCGGACGAGCGCGACCAACTTTGAACCAAGCGAGATTGGCATAACTAGGGTAGAGTTCGGTGCGACTTTGGATGATAGATTGATAGATTCATAGATCGAAGTCTCCCTGAAGCCGATCAATCCGTGCCAAGATTCCGGGAAACATGTATAGTGAATCCTATTATGATATTCTGCAGAGCCGCAACCGACAGCTGGGATCATGGCGTGTACTGTCGAGGCATATGTCGGGCAAGGGTGCTCGGATTCGTTCATTGTCCCGCCAGGAATGCCCACAGACATCCTTTCATTCAAGTTTAATCCCGTTCTTCCCTTGGAAGGGGTCGTGCAGAGTCGCATTCTACGGCATCGATGACTCTTACTCGTGGATAAGGAGGCGATCGCCGACGGCGAGCGCAGGGGAGGTCTCGAAGCAACGCTCTGAGTTCATGAGCCGCATAGGCCGGGTTGCTTGGTCGATCCATACGCGTCAACGTCGACCTCAACATAGCGCTTTGGTCAGGGCTCGTGCCTCCTGACCTCAGCTCCAAGCTCTATCCAGATTCCTGACTCAACCCGTGACGGCCTTGGCCAGCCGGGGCCAAAGACGAGGGACACTCTTTGACCACCTCTTTCCAGCCCGATAAACGAGCACACCGAAGTGCATCTCAGCGTCTTCATGCATGGGGCAGGAGAGGGGGTGGGGGGTCATGTGGCCTGGTTTCTTTACGTGTCGTCTCCGAGGACCAGATATACCTGAAATTGAGTGCGCAAGGCCCAAGATGGTGTCTACGCACTTGGCATCTGGGCGCTTGTGTGACCAAGCTCACAATCTCAGAGTATCCATCACCGGTACTCACAAGAAACACCGGTTCACGGCTTCGAAGTCGAGTCCGGATGTCAAGTGTAATACCATATCAGTAGTATAAGAGACCACTCCCACCGAGAAGACTTTTGTGTCGAGATGTTGGCATTCACACACTCATTCACCCTTTCCCTCCTTCACTCCTTCACTCTTCCTGGAGACTCCAGACCATACAGTCTCTAAATTCAACTCTCGTTCTCAAACAACATGAGACCCTCGTTCGTACCAATGCTGGCTGTTGCCGCTGGCGCAACGGCCATGAGCCTGCCTTCACTTGAAGAATTGCCCACCAACCTGATGCCAAGGCAATCCAACTGCGAGCATGGTCCCACGTCTCGCGGCTGTTGGGGAGCCTTCAGCATCGATACCAACTACTACGACGTATTCCCTGATACAGGTGTCACTCGCGAGATATATCTCTCCATCGAGGAAGGGCCTTGTTCACCCGATGGGGTTAACACTACCTGTCAGACTGTTAACGGCACAATGCCTGGTCCGCTCATTATGGCAAGACAAGAGTCACCAAACACACTCAAAAACAGGCCTGACTAACAATCCTGTAGGCCGACTGGGGAGACCGTGTCAATATTCACGTCACAAACAACCTCCCGGTCAACGGGACCGCCATCCACTGGCACGGCATCCGCCAGCTCAACTCTGTGGCTGCGGACGGCGTCCCCGGCATCACCCAGTGTCCCATCGCCCCCGGGACCACGCTCACCCAGAGCTTCCACCTCACGCAGTACGGCACCACCTGGTACCACAGCCACCTGAGCCTGCAGTACGGCATGGGCGTCGTCGGCCCCATGATAATCAACGGCCCGGCGACGGCAGACTACGACGAGGACCTGGGCGTGATCACGCTCCAGGACTGGTCGCACGAGCCGGTTTTCGCGCTCTGGGAGACGGCCAAGCAGGGGGCGCCGCCCGCAATGGAGAACGGCCTCATCAACGGGCTCAACACGTACAACTGCACGGCAACCGACACCTGCACGGGCATCGTCGGCCGCAAGTTCGAGACGGTGTTCCAGGCGGGCAGGAAGTACCGCATCCGCCTCGTCAACGTCGCCACGGACGGGCACTTCCAGTTCAGCATCGACGGGCACAACCTCACCGTCATTGCGGCCGACCTCGTCCCCATCGTGCCGTACGCGGCCGGCTCGGTGCGGCTGACAATGGGCCAGCGGTACGACGTCATCGTGGAGGCGAACGCGGCGCCGGGGGACTACTGGCTGCGCGGGCAGTGGGTCGCCGCGTGCATGACAAACCTCAACGCCAACGGCATCACGGGCATCGTGCGCTACGACAGCGCCAGCACCGCCGAGCCGACGAGCACCTCGTCCGTCACCCCGGCGACGACGTGCGGCGACGAGCCCTTCGCCAGCCTGGTGCCCCACGTGGCGCTCGACGTCGGCGCCTTCACCACCACCACCACCGAGAGCGTGGGCTTCAAACTCGACACCTACTTCAAGTGGACCCTCAACGACACAAGCCTGCTGCTGGACTGGGCGACGCCGACGCTCGACCGCGTCCTCGACGGCAACCTCACCTGGCCCGCCGCGTACAACGTCGTCTCCGTCAACGGCACCTCGTCCGACTGGGCGATGCTGGTCATCCAGGACAGCACCGGGTTTGGCCTGTTCCACCCCATCCACCTCCACGGGCACGACTTCTGGGTGGTCGCCCAGGACGTCGGGACCTTTGACCCGGCCACCGCAAACCTCACCACTGTCAACCCACCCCGCCGGGATGTGGCCACCCTCCCGGGCAACGGCGTAAGTAATCCGTCCTCTTTTGATTGCTCTGAATCCTTGCATCGAGTGTCGGCGCTGACAGGTAGGGCAAACAGTACCTCGCCATAGCCTTTAAGCTGGACAACCCTGGCGCCTGGCTCGTCCACTGCCACATCGCGTGGCACGCGTCCGGGGGCTTCGCGATGGAGTTCGTGGAGAGGCAGGGCGAGATTGTCGGCGCCATGCCGACTTCGGACTTCAACGCCGTGCAAGACACCTGCACTACCTGGGGCTCATTCAACCAGCTGGTCGCTCAGGATGATTCCGGTATCTGATGAATGGCCCGTGAGGTGTGGATGGGCGCGTTCTGTTTAAGTTGCACTTGGCGCTGTTCATCGCATCCTCTCTTGCCCAGGTGGTTGTTGCTCTCTCGTTCCTTCGGCTTGTCAGTGGCATCGTACTTTCAACTTTCATTGTAACTTTTGTACCCCATTATCTACCATGTATCCATAGCTTGTGGCATGCACAGATCAAATTTCACGGCATATGACAAAGTCTCTGTTGGGATTACTTCGTATGAAATGGTGCTTTCCATGTCCGCATTGACCCCATGTCGAATCACTAAATGATATCGCATGACTGTAAGCTGAATCATACCCCTCATCTCTCCAAATTCACCTCAGCATAGGTTGGAACTGTGTCCAGTAGGGCCTGACTCTGCGTAATCGGTCGTCACAAAGGCCTATTCCTCGTTAGCGGATGACGAACCCAACACGTCACAAAGGTCGGAACGCCGTATACTTACTCGATCAACTTCGGGCAGTCCCTCCAGGCAATACTGTAGTGTTTCGGCGATATCGTGAGACCTCATCAGAGGTGTGCGGGAATCCAACAGAATGTCGACCTCGACCCATACACCGTCGCCAGCGTGGTAAGCCTGCACATTCTTGAAGCCCTCGACGATCGGAGCGAACCGCCAGGCGAGGAATATGAGCTTTCGGAACAGCCTGTCATCAACCGCGGAGCCGCTCAGCCGCGTGACATTCTCGAAGGCGGTCCCAGCCCAGTCCCAGATGATGAAGAGAGATAATATGGCGGCACCGGTTGGGTCGAGCCACCAGGCGTCGACCTGCTTCCCCACCAGGGGGAAGAGGAGCGAGAGAACGTTGAAATAGACGTCTGTCTTGCAGTCTTGGGCCAAGGCCTGGACCTGGGTTGTCTTGACCCTAATGCACCCAAACCAGATTATGCCCTTGATCAGGATTGTTGCTCCCATGGCCGCCATGGCGAGCACTCCGAGGTCAACAGTGGTGTGGTCGCCCGATGGCATGAGCTTCTCGACCGACTCCTGCAGGATCTGTGCAAAGGACAGGATCATGAAGATGGAGAAGACCAGAATCCCGAGTGGTTCGAGCCTCCTGCGGCCAACAGGGAACCGTCGCTGGAGTGCAGCGAGACGCCACTGCACCAGCCGGTTGGTGGTCCAGACGATTATGGTGCATAGTAAATCCAGGGCCGAGTCAACTGTCGAGGCGATGAGGGACAATGATGACGAGAAGAAGCAGGCCGTGACTTTGGCAGCCAGCAGCACGACGTTCGCTGCCACGTTCACCTGGAAAACCTGTTAATAGTGACAGGTCTGGCGTGGGCCCAGGCCCAGGGCGGGAGCACTCACGTTGATGGCCCTCCGCGCGCTTCTCTCGGCCTTCCTGCGATGGTCGATCTCGTGCTGGGGAAGGAAGGCCTCGACATCCTCGTTCTGCAGCTGCAGGTTGCCGGCATGCTCACGGTGGCCGTCGTGATCCCTGTCGGGGTCAAAGGACTCGAGGATGTCATCGGCGATGCTGCGCACGACCGAGTCGACCTCGAGCCAGTCGTCCAGGGTCTCGTTCTGGTCCTCGTAGAATTGCCTGACCTTCTTGTCCTTGATGGACTTGAGTTCGTCGTCGGACTTTCGGAACTTCTCGAGCTCGTCGCCCCTGACCGAGTCTATGAGCTTGTGCTTGAGCTGGCTCCTCTCATCCTCCAGCGCGTGGTTTGCGCCGTCCCGGAATCGCAGGATGGCTGGTTTCGGCTTATACGGGTTTCCGCCGTGCCGGAGGCTTATGCTCCTGCTGCCATTTGTGCTGGTCCTGGAGGCCGGGGAGGCCTTTCCGCTGCCAAAGGCATCCAGACCATTCCTCCCGACCATGTCGGCTTGGCTTGGTTTGGGGGTGGACCTGTCAGGGCAGGACGAGGAATGTTACTGGTACTGGACTGGCACTGGCACTGGCACTGGCACGCAGACGGGGACGGGATGATACGTCTTGGCAGTACTCGGTAGGTGCAGCTTGCAAGGCGACGTTGTGGTGTGTCTGGGTGGCAGGACTGGATGGGGTCTGTCTGATATAACTTCCAAGACTTTAATAATAATGGGCCATGGGCCATGGCTATTGCCATGCCTGGTGATGATGCGGCTGATGAGGTCATTGGCCCCCTCAGACGTGCCGTCCTGCAAAGGGTGCAGACGGCTCACACCCCTGCAGCCCAAGGCAGATTACCCTACGGTACGGTACGGTAGTGTGCTGTGCTGTCTGGCTGTGGGAACGAAAAACAGCAGAAAAAGTCGACAATCTTTGGTCGGTCTTGGCTTTTAATAATAAACCCTCCATGCTGCGTCGCGCAGCACACACAAGACGCGTGTGCGCCTGCAAGAGGCGAGGGCCCAGGGCTTGGTTCCCGGAGGCTTAAATAATGCGATTAATCCAATTCGATTCAACTGATCATGTACACGGCAAACTACAACAGAGGGAGGCGGTGACGTCAGCGTGAATCCGTCAGCTGCACGGGCAAACGGCATCAGCCAAGCAATCCACTTCAGTCTGGCCCAACAAATGTGATGTTGCGTGAGCTATGCTAGATATTTTGCGCACGTGTAAATTACTGACTGCAGTTCGCACACGTGGAAAAACGGGTAAATTGGTGAGCC
This sequence comes from Stenocarpella maydis, assembly GCA_002270565.1. Lineage (NCBI taxonomy): Eukaryota > Fungi > Ascomycota > Sordariomycetes > Diaporthales > Diaporthaceae > Stenocarpella > Stenocarpella maydis. Next base: position 199,497 of record NQMI01000052.1, read on the forward strand.
ATCAATCATATGGCATTGCCAATCCAGCTCAACAACGGCAGGGCAGCAACGGCAGAAGAACGGCAGAATCCGTCCATCCATCCCATCCTCATTACAGCCGAGCCGAAACCGTCCTTTTCCCTACGTCCTTTTGTACCACGTCCCTGCCCTGCCGCCCTCAAAGCCTCCAGATGAGAATGCAGAGCAGGGAGTTCTGTTGCTCTTCATGACTTTCTATTGTCTTCCCCTTCTTCATAACTGCTATTCTCATCCGGCCAAGGAAGGATGTTTGCTTGGCGGCTGGTCAGCCCCTGAGTCGTCCAGCAGCAGGGTCGGGGTCCGCTGAGGGCTCGTCCGAGCAGGGGGTTGACTGCGTATCCCGTTCTGCCCAGTCCTTGCGTTATCCACTTTCCGATGGCAAGTCTGGCGCGCGATAAGGAGGAATGAATCAACACCACCAATACCACAACAACAGCAACCACCACCACGACAACTCGGCAACAGCCTAAGCACCCGAGCTCTGCCTGGCACCCAGCCTGCGTATTCGCTCCCCGGCAAATCTCGCTCCCAGCCGCCTCTTGAGCACACGCCCTTGTACCCGTGCCTGCTTGCATCTGCATCTGCCTCTGCTCTCAATTTTTTGGCTCCGTGCGCGTTGGCCTCCGCGATCCGCCGTTCGACTCTGCCACCAACAATGCAGACATAGCGGCCAAGCCCCTCCCCAAGATGCGGCTGACCAGGAGACTGTTGGCCGTCGTTGCCTTTGTGGCCCTCATTGTCGTCTTGGTCCGATATCGCCGGAGCGTTGAGCACACGATCGAGGAAGCCATCCAGGAAGTCTCGGCAGAGTGGAAGGCCGAAGAGGCCAACGTACCTAAGAACCGCGAGCTGCCCCAGGTCATCCTGCCCTTCGGAAAGCCCGAGGACGAGGACAAGGCCGCCGCCGCCTCACAGGCCGCTGAGGACAAGGCCAATGGCGCCGACAAAACGTCCGCCGACTCGAGTCCACCAGACACGAACAAAGGTGACGCGAAGCCGGAGGTGGCATCACCGCCAGTTTGGGAGGACAAGGCAAAGGACAGCGACATACAGAAGCAGGCCGTGGGAGACACAAAAGAAATCGAGGCATTCTGGAAAAAATGGAGCCGTGCCATCTATGAATCACGTCCAAAGGTGTCAAAGATTGCCCTAGGCGGCCATGCGCAGGCACACAAGCCCAAGGAAGGCCAGCTGACGCGGGAACCGTTTCGGAATCACGTTCGGAACCCCGATGAGGACATTGATACCTTGCGTCTGCTGCACAGGAAATTCGTCAGCGGGCTGAAGAAGGAGTTTAAGAACGCCACGGCCGATGGCGAACAAGAACAACAACAAGACGGCCAGTGGAAGGGCCTCCCAATCTTCAAGGGGCAGGGAGTGGTCATGGTCGGCGGCGGCGAGTACTTTGGGCCGGCCATCATCAGCATCCAGATGCTGCGCCGCACCGGCAGCAACCTCCCGGTCGAGGTCTTTGTGCCCGATGAGAGCGAGTACGAGGAGGTGGTCTGCAAGAACTACCTCAAGAAATTGGGCGCCAAGTGCGTCGTGCTCTCGGGCATTCTCGACAAGAGCAAGGTCAAGGTCAGCCGGAAGGACGACGCCGACCTGAAAATCACGCACTACCAGCTTAAGTCTCTGGCCCTGCTGCTCTCTTCCTACTCGGACGTGCTACTGCTCGACAGCGACAGCATCCCGGTCCTCGACCCCCTTCTCAACATCTTCGAGACGGAGCCGTACAAATCAAAGGGCCTGATCGTATGGCCCGACTTCTGGCGCTCCACCGAGAGCCCCAAATACTGGGACATAGCTGGTCAGGATTTTCCCACCTACCTGCCGGCCACGGCGAGCGAGGCTGGCCAGCTCGCCGTCAACAAGGCGACCCACCTGGCGCCTCTCTTGCTGGCCACGTATTATAACATATTCGGCCCTGACTACTACTACCCCCTGCTGTCCCAGGGCGCGCTCGGCCAGGGCGACAAGGAGACGTTCCTCGCCGCCGCGGTCGCCCTCAACGCGACATATTACAGGATAAAGACGCCGGCCGCCTCCCTCGGGCGCCACGACGGCGCCACGCAGAAGGGGACGGCAATGGTGCAACACCTCCCCTCAGACGACCTGAAGCACGAGCCGGCTGGGCGCGATACCATCCGGCCCATGTTCCTGCACTCCAACACGCCCAAGATGAACGCCGGCCACCTGGTGGACGAGGGCGACCTGGTGTCGGTCGACGGCGAGACGAGGCTGCGGCTGCTGGGCTCCAAGGACGAGCTGGTCAAGAGGTTCGGGTTTGACGTGGAGCAGAGCATCTGGGACATCATGGTGCAGTCGGGCTGCGAGCTCCAGGATATCATAGAGGAGTGGAAGGGCCGCGAGAGGCTGTGCGAGAGGCTCACGGAACATTATAAAAAAGTCTTTGGGCCGTAATGTTTTGGGGTTGTTGTTTTTGTCTTCTTGTCATTTATCGGGGCGCAAAGGCGGAAGTATACATCGTTTTGCCCCCCCCTCCCGGTATTGCACGCACTGTCCATTGGAACTAAGCGGACGGGGTTTTGGAAAGGCTTGCGCCACGGGCGTTTTCTCAGGGGGTCGGTGTGAACACACACGAGCCATGATACTTGACTCGATCATCTTTCCGGGTCGTACAGGAAGTCTTCAGCATGAGGCACATTCGAAATGAAAAAGACGACGACGGTCCCGACCTGTGGCCCGAGGGACCTGCTCTGCTCATCGTCCAACCGCCAGGGTGATTTGTAGATCATTATCACGCCCCGGGGGGGGGGGGCCGAGAGGCGCAAACTGCTGTGAGACTCAAAAGCCAGGCGGACACGCCCAAGCAACAATCCCCCTTCCCTTACCGCCACCGGCGCGCCCCCCAGCCCCCAAATCCTTCCCCAGCTTGCGGTGTGGTGGTCAGAACACAAAAGATTATTGTGGGGTGAGGGGGGAGGGGGAAAAGGATATCTACTATGTACAAAGCGAATCATCCATTTCACTTCAGCTGGGCATCGCGCGCGATTTAACTTCGGCTGTCCCCACCTTGCCCTCGTGTCACGTTACGCCGGGGCCAATCACTAGTCTCGCCTCGTGTGCTGTCCGTGCCTCTCTCTCCACCCCGCGGAGAAGGGAAAAAAAAAACAAAACAAAGAAGACGATGCAAGGGAGGCGGGTTGCCCGGCTCTGGAACCCAGCAGAGAGGGTAGTGTACCTTTGTGGTACCTAGGTACCTAGTGTACACTAGGTCAGTCAAGCCCCCCCGCCCCTTTCGTTCCCCCGTGGAGGGGGGGGACGCCTGCGCAAGAGCACGTTGGCTCGAGATATTTGGACCCAGTTGAGCCCCACCCGTCCTTGAGTAGTGTACAGATCAATGTCCGTTCGTCCCTAGTCCAAAAAAAAAACCCCCGAAGGAAGAGGCGTGCCGCATAAGAAAAGGAAGGGGGGAAAAAAAACAGGATGAGGGAACAAAGAAGGTTTCGCCTGAGGCTCCGGCAGCGCCAAGAAAAAGCTTGGCACAGCCCGCCCTGGAGGAACCGATCTGCGGTCCGGGGTTTGATGGGGCCTGGGCTAGTCTATATTCGGAGTAGTGTCAGTCACCACACACAGCAACAGTATATCGTGTACTACAGTAATAGTACACTAGTCTGCAGTGTACACTAGGGTAAGTAGGTAGTCCAGGAACCGCCAAATTAGGGGCACTCAATCCTTGGTCCCTCCCCAATCGCCCAAAATAACTCTTGCTTATCGCGCGCGCCATGCTGTTTTTCAACACGAGGCAAAAAAGCCACACAAAGAAAAGACAAAAAAAGATTGCACGCAGAGGCGGAGGGAATCGAAATTAGGCATTAAAAAGTAAAAGGCGCTTTTTAATAGCTTCAATAATAGTATTCGCTCCGGTGCTTCTAGCTCTAGTCGAGCTCAGGGTATCCGTGACTCTAGGGAAGAAGAAATGAGAAACGCGGGCGAGACCAGAGCGTCCCGACCCTGCTCTTTTTCGGTCCCACCCTCCTCGTACGTGACAGACCTGAACGCCGCCGCCCCCCCCCCCTTTCTTTCCCCCATGCGGTACACCCAATCCCAAGTGGCCATGTCATGATGGAGTAGAAACAGAAAGAAGAAAACCCCGATCCAGACCGGAACGCCTCGCTTGTTTCAAGGACAGCCCAGACGAACGCAACGTGCGCCGAAACAACACACACTCACACAACCGCACGAACCCGTTTCCCCTCTTCCCCAACTCGTCCAACCAGGGCACAGCAGCACACTGCCCATCCCCACACACACTAGTCATGGGTAGGCACGACAAGCCCCGAGAGGCCCGGGGGGAGCTCTTCATCAAACAGAGTTAGATGAGCCACCTGTCGATCCCTGCATGCCATATCGGTCAAACAGATTCATCGATCGCATCGCATCGCATCGCATCGTGCCCGACTCACGGCTTTGGCGCCGGCGGGGTGATCATGCCCTTGGTGCCGGCCTCGACAATGGCCTCGTAGAACCGGTTGGCCATCATGGCGTAGCCCGTGTCGTCCGGGTGTGTCTGGTCGAACATGGTGGTCAGGTTGGGCCCGCCGGCGGCGGCCGACATGTCGGCGAGGACGACCTTCCTGCCGGCGCCCTGGAGCTCCGCCGCGACGGCGCGGAACTTCTCGTTTGCGTCGAGCACGCGGGCCTGCACCTGCTCGGCGCGGTTGTTGATGAGCGTCGAGAGGACGACGGTGGCGTTGGGGCTCCAGGCCTGGAGGTCGTCGATGAGGATGCGCATGCGCGAGCCGACGGTGAAGGTCGGGTCCGAGGTGAGCTCGGGCGACGCCGGGCTGGCCTGCGTGGTGTTGTCCATGTTGAAGTTCTGCACGCAGTCGTTGGTCCCAAGGTTGATGAGGATCACGTTGGGGAGGTCCACGGGCACCGAGGCCCGGGCCTTGGGGAGGACCTGGTCGATGCGGAGGCCCGGCCAGCCCTCGACGGCGTTGCCGGTCATGTCGCCGCTGTTCCGGGAGCCGACGTACTGGACGTCCCTGGTGCCGCTCTTGACGAGGAGGTCCCTGAGCCTGAGCCTATAGCCGTTGCGGTCCGTGGAGCGGAGGCCAAAGGTGATTGACGCGCCGAGGGGCATTATCCGGAGTTCCATGTCATCGGCGACGGGCTGGATCGGGGGTTCGGCGACAGCAGGCTTGCCTTGACCTCCGCTCCCGCTTCCGCTTCCGACTCGGCTTCCACCTTCCTGGGCTGATCGCAATGTGAGCGGCACTGCGATGGCTGGTGATGGGAGAGGGGGGGGGGCAAAGAATCAGCCTCTGGAAGTTCTGAGGGTGGAGGAAAAAAAGTAGCTTACCTGGGACCAAGGCCACGATGGTCAAGAGAAAGGCGACAATTGCGAAGATCCTCATTTTGCGGGTCCAGCTACGTGGGTTGAGACGGGACAATAATGATGTCTTGTTGGGCTGGGGGATATGGGTGGCCTTCGTAAGATCGTGGCTGTATGAGCTGAGCGATGCCGAGGCGGAGGAGACGCCGTCGTCGACGGACCCAGGTAGCGACGGTTTACGGTGCTGATCCTGGTTCTGGTCTGGCGGCCCAGTGGTGGTTCCATGGCGGAAGTCCATGATGGCCGAAGGCACCGCGAGAAGCGGTTTTGTATCTGGGAGGTCTACAAGTGAAGTCCCTCACGGCCACCTTCACCGTCACCTTTAATGCTGGTGAAAGCGAGAGCGAGGGCGCGACGAGGTGCCCAGCTGGTGGGGACTCTTGACGCAGTGACAGGAGTAGGGTGGTTAGAAGAGATACTGAGACGAGGAGGCGAGGAAGTGAATTTCAAACATGCATATGGCAAGTAGATGTAAACAGGTAAGGTCTCATCAAGACGTCAAAGTTCCCCATAGAGGAGATGCCAAGGAAAAGGGGACCCTGAGGGTGGGAGGCGATCATGGCCTTTAAGGGCACGGCGGGACGGGACGGGGCAGAAGGGCAGGCCAGGCCACTGGAGTGTAGACTAGGAGGGTAGGAGGGCATAGTCACGGCACGGGTCTGGTCCTAGACGGTGTGTCGTTCTGGTGGTAGCAAGGTAGAGTTACCTAGCTACTGTGTAGGTAAATTAGCAAGGGCAGGAGTAGCACGGCATGGGTCAAGGTCGAGTCGAGGTCAGGGCGGAGCCGAGGCAGGGCCAGGACCAGGAGGAGGATAAGGTTGTGCTGTGCGTCTAGTGCACATGGGCGAGTTGTGGTGGTGGGGTCACGCCTTCATGCGGGAAGGGACAACTGGAGCTGTCAGGCAACGCCGGTACGGCCGTCACGGCCATACCTAGGTGATGGGAGATTCATTTCATGGTCATACACTAGTGTGCATATGTACACAGGGTACCTATGCCCGACGGGGCGGTGCAACGGCACAAACATGGGTGGTGTGTGCACTAATAAGCTCGGAGCCTCGAGTAGTGTACATAGTAGTAAGCGGTGGGCTCAACGTTGTGGATGAACGCGCCGAGTGACTGACAGCAGGAGCACTTGGGTACCTGGGCACCTAGAGACGGAGTACTGTGTACACAGCCCGACACGCCATCCAGGTACAGTACGTGGTCCCTGCCGTGCCCAGGGTACGAGAAGGCAGACCAGCGTGGTGTATCCGTACCCACACCAGGTACATAACCCTACACTACCCGGGGTGGTCAGCTACACTAGTCTAGGCTCCTGCATTTCTGAATGTCTGCATTTCTGGTCTCACATTCCACCCGCTCACAACTACCCTACCTATGCAGTGTAAGCCTTTGCTAGCCCGGATCTGGCGTCAAGATGGCTCGCATGCGCCAGACACGTTTCGTGGATGGACTCGACTCGTTCACCCGCCCGAGCCTTGCCTGGAGCGTACCATTCGCCTGCTGCTGACTACATAGCACATCCTCTTCTTCGTATCCAGCTCACACCAGCTCACACCAGCTCCGCTAGTTCAGATTGTTTTGGTCCAATCTGCCTGTCCTGCCCCGACGGGCCCAGACGGCCAGACAACGCATCAGTCATCCGGCTTCCTCTCCCGGCCCGCCGCCCCGCATCAGCGACGTCCTTTTGTACGACTAGTTGTCCTGAGGCTGAACAGCACCAAACATCGTGGTGCTCCCGTCGCATGTGGGATCATACGACGTCGCATTCGAAGGATTGGGCAGAATCCAGCATGGCGCCATTATCAAATCCTCAGCCACAGGGAGTCTCAGTCCCCGCCGCCGCCGCCGGCACGGAAAGCCCATGACCAGCATACTTTTAGTCACTGGGTCAGTTGGCAAGGCTATCGTTCTGCAGCGGCATGAGTACGAGACGTCCAAGAATCACTTAAGTTCCGGACACCCGCCCGTCGGCACAGTCGATCTGATCTGATCTGCCGTCACAAGTGAACCTCAGAGGCCAAAGGTGGGGAGAGAGATACGCCGCAACCAGTCCCAGAGCCCGAGCCAAACATCCCAGAGAGGGGGGGCGTGACGCGCATTCTGGCCGTGTCATTGTCCCCACAGAAATCGGCTCGAAGTCTCTGTTGTCAAAATCATGACCTCAATCATGACCTCGATTAACCACCTAAACTTGGTTTGGGGGACTTGGGGAGCTGGCCGGCCACGCGTTCGCCCAGACTGCCCAGCCTTTCAGCCTTTGCCATGATCTGCACCGCAGCTCTATGCGATGAGCTTGTCCTGTTCCTGGTGCGACCGCGGCCGGGATCGTCGGCGGCTGTGGCCACTCAGCTTGGCGAAATCGGAGTTTGTGTGATGTGATGCATGGCTTGCATTCATCAAGACGGCCTCGGTCTATTGGTGGGCCTGCAGCTCTCGCGCAGCTCGCTACTTTAAATCCATTGCTCTCGATGGCCTCGCTTGCTTCAGCAGCGAGTCCTGTGAAACCTGTCTCGGTGCCTGGGCTGGACCGGTCGACGACCGAGATGGTGTTGGGTGGCAGCTCCCTCTGCAGCAAAGCTGCATGTCTCTCTCTCTTTTTCTCTCGTCTCGAGGGTCCGTGCCTGGGTCTGCGTCTCGCTTCAACGCCAACCGCCAGACCCAAACTCCACTCAGTCTCCCCTCTGTACATAATTGGTTGCCGCCAAGCCCCCGGGGACAGAGGCTGCGCCGGCTGCTCGCGTCTACGGAGTGCCTTCTCCTGCTCGCCCCCGGACTCTGCAAGCCAAAGTCAAGGCCTTCCCTGCACGCCAGTCACGGTGTCTCGAAACTTTGGATTCTAGCCTCTTGGAAGCCGTCATGGACCAACTCGGCCCTCAATGTTAAACACCCGACTCTGAAGATCTGAACAAAACACGGAAGCCTTAATCCATGGGCCCGGTCATCCCTGCCCTGCCTCTGCCCGCATGCCAACTCTGCCGCTCCGCTCAGCGTCTCTCGGGTTGATTTAGGCTCGCGCGTGTTTTGGTCCACCCGCGAAGCACGCCCGTTGACCTCCACCGGCCCTAGGACTTGGCACACATCTGACACGGCCCCTGCTGGGACGAAACGCATTCGTGGGGCAACATTTGCCGATGTTCTTCCTGGAGAATCTCGGAATCTCTTTGTGACAACGCGAGCCGCTGTTGACAAGTTCCATCATTTACTGCAATTGTAGCCGGCCTCTGCCCCGGCCGGACGGTCTGCAACATTGGAGCATCCTGAGATCAGATAGATTTCAAGCTTTTCTGAATCAAACAACCACACCACTGATCGCTTGTTTGTGTTGGGTTTTAAAAAAGCAAAAGTGTCTGTTCCATGTCACACCGAGCCAGACATGGCCCTCACGTAGCTCCAGACAAATCAGTGCAGTAATTATGTCCTGAGGTCTGAATATGCAGTTGACCAACTGCCGAGTTGATCAACTTGCACTACCTCTACTGGTATTCTGGCTGAAGAACAGCTGCCAGGTCCAGCCTCAATCGTGTGCACCCTGCAGATGCGACAATCTTGGTCACATCGACGCGACATCTCGCAGGTCGAGTGCGAGTGCCCCCGGCGGATCACGGACGTACTACAGGCATATACCTATCAACACTGAAAACTACAAGCCGGGCCGGCACGTACAGCTGCCGTTGGCCCATTGGGCCGGAAACCGGGGGGGGGGGAGTGATCCCCCTAATCGCCTTCTAAGTTGGCCAGGCCATTCCGTGCGTATGATGCAAGGTGGGCTCTGCTTTGCGAACGACGAGACGCCTTTCAACCCTTTCCGACTCCGACTTGGACGATGGCGTCCATGGTGAGAGCTCAGACGAAATGCTACCCGTTCGTTTTGATGAATGGGATAATGGTTCGGAAGGAACAATGATCTCGATGCTGAGCGTGAGATTGCCGAGAACGAGCGCTCGGGCTTTTCAGAATGGCCACCGCTGTGTCGGAAAAACGAGACTGAGCCCCCCCCCCGGCTAAATTAGCATTTGCCGCACTAACCACCCAAATTTTGGTGCAAAGTCAGGAAACATACAATCCTCACCAGAATAACTCTTTTAATGTCATTATTATCGCTAAAAATATATACTAGTTACCCAAACGGGTAATGATAATGCTATATAAGGCGGTTAACTCAAGCCCATCCCGTAAAGGTGCATAAAACCTGCTTACCCTAGCATAAGGTAGCATTAGCCCAGCCAAATTTGCAGATAATATATTCTAACTAACCTATTTAGCCCAGCCTACCCAATGCTTACCATATAAGACCTACTCCAGAAGCCGAATTATATGGTTTGCTGATGATAATGCTATGCCACTTAGGTAGTTATATGCCCGGAAGCTAACAGTTAAAGTAAGTAAGGCCTGGCAGACTGCTTAGAAGCACTTATGAGTAACCTTAAAGTCTGCGCAGGATAAGGCTGCTGCGGCAGACTATATAGCTTAGAGGGCGCAAGAGAATACTACTGAAGTTGCTAATAATAAGGATATACCTGGTGGTAAGGAAGAGCCTGGTGGTAAGGAAGAGCCTAGTGGTGAGGAAGAGCTTAATGGTAAGGAAGAGGAAGAGGAGGACTAACTAGAAGCTGCTAAATCTAAGGATTCTGCCCCTAATGTGGGGTCCCCAGTAGATAATGCTAGCAATAATATTCAGCTTATTGGAAATCGCCTATAATAGCTACCACTAGGTAAAGTTCTTCTAACTTCCACTATAGAGATTCTTAGTTAGAAGACTAGTTCTTATCTTATATGATTAATATACTGCTCTATATAACTTAATAATAAGTTGTTAAACGGAACCGCTCAGCAGGGCGTTGGTACTCCGTGCAAGGAGTTACCCTAGACTTTGTTGTAAGGAGTTACCCTAGACTTCCTAGCAAGGAGTTACCCTAGACTTGCGAGTCAGGCGATTTTCGCTAAGTACGCCCAGTGCGTGCGTGACGCAAGATGAGTTTGGTGGCCGTGAGTCGATTATTTTGGCCTGCATTTGCACCTTAATTCAGACCTCTGCATTACCCTTATTTCTTACCCAAAAAGTATATGACCTAGTGCATTGGATAGCTTGATTTCTGAAGTTTATATGTACTTAATTTGGGTATTGCTAGGGCTATGGTTGGCTGGTTGCTTAGAACCAAAGATGGTGTGTTGGAAGGGCGAATTTTCCGGCATTTGCAAATTTGCACCAGAGCCGACCGCAGCGTGCCCAGGGGTGAGACGACGTCGGAGGGTATATAAGGAGGGCTTACAGAAGCCCAACTTAATTCAATACAAAGTTGTCCAGACCATTGTCAATTGTCCGAATTCGCCTCAGAGCACTACACTGCGACCCTGCCGAAACACACGCTGAACTGAATGCTATTTTATAGCACATATTCATCAGATAAGTATTAAGGTTTAGAGATTGTGAGAATTCTAGGCGAATTTAGGGTTTTAAGTATAAAGTAAGCTAAAGCTGAATTTAAGGATAAACTAGGTATTATATTAGATTTAAGGAGGGTATTTATGAAGGCTAGCTGGGTTATAAGTTAGAAGTCTCTAGTATTTTAGTTAGATGGTTTGGAGAAAGATGATGATGGGGGTGTTAGAGAACTTAATTATGAGAATCTCTTAGATATAGTCTCTGATAAGGGGGGGCCATACTTTCTGTAATTCATACATATCTATAGGGTTACCTTATTGCCGCTAGCATTACAAACGCCTATATTATAAGGTAATCACCCTATAGGACGGCCAGCAGTTAAGGTCTTCCAGTTATCCCCTATCGCTCAGCTAGTAGCTAGCCCTAAGGATAGTTTGCCAATAGTTAGATAGCTAACAAATATCACAATACTAAGCAGAAGCCCGGTCCCTAGGAATCCTCAGGTTGGGTCAGTTACTAATCATTAACTAACTAATATTAGTAATGAAGTAGATCCTAGGTAGGTAACATACTAGAAGCTAATAAGGATGTAGTACTATATGCTGGGGTCTTGCTGCAGGGCAAATTATTACTATTATAATAAGGGGGATGCCCTATAGCAGTAATATTTTATTAAGAAGAATAGCACACATATAAGTCTATTAGATAGGGATATAAGGGACTGGTCTCAAGCAATAGCAGCAGATAAAGCCGCACTATAGAGGCCACCAGAAGTCATTATAAACCGCTAGAGAGCTTAAGCAGAAGCCAATAAAGAGCCTAATGATAATAGAGTTAGCTTTATCCCACCCAGAAAAAAACAGAGGAAATAGAAGCAGAGGGAAAGTAGCATTAATATGGTTATTAACCCATCATTTAACATTAACTTGCCTGCAATTGGGTATGGCCAAACGGCCTCAATAGGGCCACCGCCATTGCCAGCAGCGCCTGCTTCTTCTCACGGGTTTAACGGGCTGCTAGCTCTACCCTCACCGGCGCCAGCAATAACAATAGCACCAGAGAGCCTACCATAGCGGCAGAGGCTGCCTATAATTCTATCATCATTACCGCCACAGGTAAATAGGGATGAGAAAGTCTTATATCGCAAATTTATTATAGAAGCGCTTTAGACGCACTTTAGGTAGCTATTAGAGAAGGAGCAGCTTAAGTAATTTCAAAAGATTATAAAGCAGGAAGGTCTTAACCTTCATAGCCTCCACAGGAAGGAGGAGATATAGTTTGCCAAGTAGGGTTTGCTAAACATCATAAGAGTCAGAATGCTTGTTAAGCCATACCTAAAGGGGAAGAAGGACCTCAGCAGCTTCTTTAATAGTAGCAGCAAGGAGGAGGACTTGCTGCCACACCAGGGGCTATTAAATAGCTAGCAAGTTAACCGCCAGGCAGATATCAATAGTATTGAAAACGGGCCCAGAGGGGAGAGCGAGAGGACAAAACCTCCACACACACAAAAAGGCACACGTTCTGCCAGAGCCCTGATCAAGCAACCACCCCAAGAGGAGCGTGGAAGGCAAGAAGAGGAGCCCCTAACGCGATAGGAGAGATATAAGGGGAATAGAGGGTGCCAAAAAGGAGAGGCAGAAAAAGAGGGCACAAGAAATAGTTTCACAGTACACACATATATATCTAATAGATATAAATTCACAGGGTATAAAAAGATTAATTCTCTAGAACTAGAAATTTCTTAAAAGCAACACAGGAAGGCCCCTTCTTATAGTCTTAGAGGGGGGGGGGGGATGCCAAGGCTGTTTTCTCCGGATTTCAAACATGAGATTCCCCTAGACCCTAAACATACCCCTCTCCAGACCATTATAAAGAATAAGCAATAGTTGCCTAAAATAACCAAAATTACTTTCCTTCTCTAATTAGATAAGCTACCTGAATTCAGCTCTATTTGAGACTCCTTTATAGCTCTTACTTCCTAGCCTGGCTTAGTCGCCTACTCTCATTCTGCTGTAAGGCATACTTGATGCTGCAATCACTTCTCGCTCTTACTTAAGCCGCTTTTTAAAGGCCAGGATTATATGGCTTTATAATTACGCAGTAATGGAAGCGCGCAGTATTTTACTTCCTCAGTTCCCACCCACTTGCTTGCATTCCAGTTGTGCTCCTAAATTAACATGATTCTCATTGCAGCAGGCAATGGGCAATATAGTGGCAGTATAGCCGGAATAGAGGATAGAGATAATAATGAAGACCTTAAGATACCCAATTGCTTAGGGGTTATCCTACCTATATTTATGTTTCCTCCTAGGGATATATTCCTAATGCTTGCCTCTAATATCTGCTGTAAGAGAAGTTTAATAGGGTTACCCTATAGCGTTCCGGCCCTGCTCTGATTAGGCGTCTATAGAGTAGTTCTCGCTTTATTTAGTATCCTAAGACTATCTTCTCTATATATCTATACCCTATCTGCTTAAGGCAGAGGCTTAGGTATCTTAGATGGGTCCTTATAAAGTTTAAGCCTAGATATTGTGATTAGATCCTTTATGGCTGCACCAGGTGTCTTAAATGTTAGGATAGGTAGCTGGTTCTTTAAGCTATTAGGGGTAATAAGAGTTTTGCTTAACCTAGAAGTTCAGATATTAATAGGCCTTAAAAGATCAGCCTTATTAAATCTTACTATAAGGAAGCCCAGCAGATTTTATCCTAATTCTAATCCTATACTAGGTATAGCGTAATACTTGGTCTCCTCCTTATTTATCCCTAAGATATTAGCTTAAGAGTATATAACATTCTTTCCTGCTATAAGCCTCTTATACTTATTATAGCTAATAACTAGAGTATTCTAGATGCCCCTAATTGGATGCCTAGATCCATTAATTTCTGATTGGATAGTAAAACCCTAAATAAGAGCTAAGGCTTTCTTAGTAGGCAAGCTAGAAGGGGCGGATTTAAGTAGCCTAGTCTTAATCCAGTCTCCGAACTCCCAGCCATTCTTTCTATGATTCTCCTGGAAGAAAAAGGCAACATAAGTAGCTATAAGGAGTCCACAGGCAGTTGATCCTAGCTGCAGTATAACCTTTACTTAAATTACTATACATGCCTATTTTAAGAATCCTTCAGGTAGCCCAAGGGTAAGAAAGTATGTAATGCAGTCTCTTATATAGGGGTATATCCTATTATGAGTTCTCTAATCAGGATGAGTATTGATTATACTAAGTCATTTGATATCCCTATTAAAGATGCTTAATATCTAATAGCCTGGGGTATATATAATTTAAATAATAAACCTTTAGCTATCCTTTAATAAGTAGTATCTCTATAATTTAGGGGGTTCTCCATTAATATTATAGATTATAGGCATTATAAAGACTAGGTTGCTAAAATCAATTAGCTGCTAATTAATAAGTCCCAGAATATAATTAGTATATAGGCATGCCTCTTGAGCTAGGAGACCTTCTGCATCATAAAGGGTTATAAGGAAGTCGCTGTAGTAAGTACCAAACAGGTTCTTCTACCCAGGGGGGTCTCTAAACTAAGGATAGGGATTAACGCCCTTGAAATATATATCTACCACCCGCTACGCATGATTACTATGCCCCCATTTTTTGGTTCTGAAAGAACGGCGGGCATACTGAAAGGTCTGATATATTAAAAGCTTAAGAGAGTGCCAACTTATTATTAAGGATTCTAGTTTTAAATGGGTCTTTTATTAGGTCTACACTAGCTCCGCGATCCTAGTTTCCTTAATTATAGATATTATATAGGTTAGGAAATCTTAGCTACTATATAAGATTAATATTATTAAAATTTATAATAAAGGGTAACGCTAAAAGTCGTGCTTTAAGGCCAACCTGATTAGAAGGGTCTGGGTACTTAATAGTAGGTATGGGGGCGTTAGGATTGTTTATAGGGCTAACTTAGCCTTTTGGACTGTTAATGGCTGTGAACTGGATTAACGGGGATCCCTTCTTCTTTCTCTTACCTTTCTTTATCATTTGCTGGCTTAAGGAAGACATCTTTCTAATTAGTTAGATTGGGGAAAAGGGTGCTAAGGTAAGGAGAAATTAGGTAATAGAGGGGAGGTAATAAGTTTTAAGGGTAGAGGTTAATGGTTGCAGCAGCTTTTGAGTCTTGATGATGCAAGTTATGCTGCGCTAATTAGAGATCAGCCAAGGTGTGATAATTATAGAAGAAGTGGTTAGGTTGAAGGTTGTAGCAGAAAGGTGGGCTTTTATTAGAAGGGGAGCCTTAAGATGGGTGAATTACTNAGGCAGCAACCTTTACTACTTTAAATGCTTCTAATAAGAGCTCCCCTCTCTAACTTTTTATATTTAAAGTTGCTTTTCCCCTACTAATCCTTTTCTTTAACTTCCCCCTAATAGCATCATTAATTATTAATTATTAATCTTATTATTAAACTATTAAGCCTCTCTAATTAAATAAGCTTTACTATTGCTATATTTTCTCCTCCTTAATTAAGCTAAGAAGAGAAGGGAAAGGGTAAGGAGCAATTACCTCCTATTATTAGGGTCTTTAAAATATATAATCCTCCTTCTATTCATAAAGAGGGCATCTATACTTGCTTCCAGCTGAATATAATCCTCTTATAAAACTAGGTCCATAAATTACTGCTTTATAAGGCCTTTATAATAAATATTAAGATATATAATATTAAGGGTAGAGGCAAGGGTCTTTATATTCTATGGACCCTCTCCTTAATATATAAATCTGAGCTGCTTAAACTATTCTTTCCCTTCCTGAAAGCCCTAGAGGCTTACAAGTACCTGCAGTCTTGCCTTAGCACTTTGATTAAAGGAGGTCTAAATGATGTTTTTATTGAGTATATAAATGGTGGCCCTTATAAGAAGTATATATCTCAACTGTGCTAGGGGAATAACCTTCATTAGGGCCCGGCTCTCCTTATTGCCTTCTTTGGTTGTTGTAATGCAAACCCGTATGACTGTTGTATGTAGCAAATAGGGGCTAATTACAACTAAATAACTTTCTGAGGCATCATTCCCATTATAATCCCTTTCTTTAAGTGCTAATTGCTCTAAGGATTTTAAGATAATACTTGCGCTAATTATATCTATTATATTAAGGGTTACCTTTATGATTTTAAGATGCTAAAGATTTCCGAGAGTAGTTATAACTGTATTACTAATGTGCGTCCTGATCTGATTAACAAGCCTTTAAATATGCCTCCTTTAGAGCTCTCGCTAGGTAAGTACACTAAGGTAGCTACTGAGATAGGATATAAGGAAACTCGCGTGGATACCGTGGGCGAGATTACTGGATGTGTGCTTAGGAAGTTTAAGTATAAGCCTATGGATCTCTAGTTATGGTTATAAGGTAATTAGAAGGGTTAGGTAAGATAGGGGTGGATCTAGTTTTTTTAGGTTGCTAATACTTCTTTTAGCAGTAAATTAAGAACTAATGATTTTTATCTTGCATATAGTCCTAAGAGAAGTATACTTATCTAATTAGAGATATAATATTATCTTAACTTTTTTATATCTTAACTTTTTTATATTTTAACTTTTTTATGTTTTATTTTAGAATCTATATTCCTTTAGTTTAGGGTTATTAAGGTTAATAAGCAGAATGTTTATATATAGTGTTATCCTTTAAGTCTAATTAGCTAAATCCAATAAGTCCGAATCATATAAGCTATCTATATTTAAGTATGCCTATACTTAGGGGACTATCCAGCTAAGAAGAGACCAGTCTTGGTACTAATTATTATTATCCTAATTAGGGGTGGTAGGATGGAGTATGTTATCTAGTGTGTCTGGGAAGACATTATGTCTGGCTACCTCTAATAGCTTTCTCCCGGTTTATTAGCTTTCAGGAGGGTTATCCTCCTAAAGAAAAGGTACTACCAGCTCCCAAATTCCCCTCTTATAGATGAATTTCTTTAGGCACATTAGGGGATAGGTCCCGTTAATAGTAATCTGCCCCCTTTTCTAAGTCCAGCTAGAATTGGGTTATAGGTCTCTAGGGTATATACCTATCCGAATAGAAGACTGCTTTAGTAGCAGCTACCTAAAAGGGCTTCTGGTTTCTCCTCTCCAGCCCATATATTACTTGCAACCCATTAAGAGTAATATATATAAAAAGGAACCCCCTTAATTACTTAAAAGTTAAATTTATATCTAAAAGAAAGGCATTCCTAAAAGGATATTATAGGTAGTATTATGTATTTTATTATTTATAATGAAGAAAATAGCCCTTATCCTATTATAGCTAATGTATACTTACTCCTTAGTTACTCTAATTAGTATAAGTAATGGTCTATTATAAATTGTAGAGTTTATATTTTAGAGTGGAGTATAGGATAACTTATTCTAGCGGCAATAGGATAAAGGAAGAAGATTCATCTTAGTACTTATATTTAGTAGGGCTAGGAGGATCTTATAGCTCTTTAAAGCAATCCTAATATTTAGGTAGGTAGATCTGCAGTAATTATAGTTTACCATATTAGCAGTTTGAGATAATATTAAATTTACCTTATACCTAATGATATACATCTAATTAGAGCTTAAGTATTACTTATATTTAATTTTGAATGAAGTAGAGACCATATTGAGTCCTGGACCTGTGGCTTGAGGTATATCCCTATCTGGGATTGGCTTGAAAGGCTACTTATTAAGAGAGGTATTGTTCCTGTGAGTAAGGAGCTCTCTGATTAGAATAGCATTGGTCTCGCTAAGCGTGAGAATATCTGAAATCAGCATTTTGATTGAGGTAGTGAGGATAGCGTCTATGGCCTTGGCTTTAGGGGTCTGGGGGATTAGGGGTCCTTATTTGGGCTTAGCTTTAGTTAACTTTTCGGTCTTGCTCGGACTGATTGAATTACCCTTCATTTTACTTTTCCCCTCCCTAGCTATAGTGGAAGTCCCTTGCTGCATTTCTAGCACTACCTCCTCTTTATTAGAAATCATTCTTTGGTTTCCCAAGAGATATATCACCCTTAAGTTTAGGGCGGCTAGTAATTAGAGACTAATATCTTTAAATGTAAGGTAAGCTTGTCCTTCCTTTTTAAAGTAAAAATTCCAGATAGCCTCTAGCAAACTTCTTAATATTATAATATTCTATATTCCTATAGAAAGCTACAGCTATAAGATTAAGCTAATTAGATCTACCTTTATAAATATCCTCTTAAGAGCTAAAGAATAGTAAGGTCTAAAGGGTAGCATTTCTAAAGGGTATTAAAGGTATAATAGGCTAAGAAGTCGCCTAAATAGGTAGTATAGGAGCATAATGCTCCTGATCTGAGGTCCTAGATGGGGTGGGGGTAGGTTCCTAAGGAGACCGGCATCCTTAAGGTGGACCTTTCTTTAATAAGAGCCCCCTTNACTATAATAATAAAGGCGAATGTTTCTCTACACTAGCGCTATAGCTAAAGAGGCAAGGTGCAAGTGCTATCTAAGATTATTAAATGTTTCTCTATAATAAGCATATCTAGGAGAAGCAAAGGCGTAAGTACTATTTAGGGTTTATAGAGACACATATAAGATAGATCAGGTCCTAATCACTTCCTTATGGTAATAGTGAAGTTAAATGTTTCTTAATACCAGAGGTCCTTCAGGAGAGGCAAGATGTAAGTGCTATCTGAAGGTATTAAATGTTTCTCTACACCAGGCATATCCAGAAGAAATAAGAGCATAAGTGCTATCTGAAGTTCACTAAGATACATATAGGAATAACCAGGTATAATTAGAGTAAAAGGTATCAGTATAGAAGGTCACATTAAGTATTATGAAGTCTTGCTATAAGCAAAGGCAAGAGCTACTCAACCGCTAGTCTCACAGAAGAGAACAATATAGATACCCGAAATACCCTTATGCTGCTAATGCCAGCCATCCTGACCGCAAGGGGTGCTAATAACAGCAGAAGCTCCAAGCTTACTAATCAGAAGGATAGCAGTTAATAGGGCAGGAACCTCTTTAACTCCCTACAGAAGCACGCAACATCTAGCACCACCATCACCCAACCCAACATTATACAATATTAGATAATATCTCAGATATAATATTTAATAGGGTAACTAGATATTATAATAATAACTCAAAAGGGAAAACCAAAGAGGGGCCTAATCAGTTAAACCAGGGCTCTATTACACCCAGTTTACCCATATCAGGGAATTAGTATGCTAAACCTTTAGGTGCTATATCTAAGGGCAAGAGAGTTTTAAGTAATATAGGCGGTTGGGATTTACTAAACCTTCTTAATATTAGTCCTTTATATCCCTTCTAAGGAAATAAGCCCTAATTAGATACTATTAAATCTAATTGGAATGAATTTCTAAGGCTTAAGGATATAAATCCCTTAGTAGCTTTTCTAGGAATGTGTAGCTAGGCCAGAAGTTCCATACTTTACTACTGAATTAGGTACGCCGGGAGGGGGTTCAAGATATAGCTGAGGTAATAGAGTTAGCTCAGTATAGAGATCAAACCAGCCTCGCATATACCTGCTCCTATCGCTACTGGGTTAACTATAGGTAACTCGGGAGGGTAAATCTGGCCTTCATATAATAGCAAAATTCTCTATTAAGAGTGAGAGGGCGCTATAGCTCTAATTAGAATTAAATAATATTAGAAGTATGGAGATTTACTCCCCTAAAGTGGCTAATAATCTTATAAATAAAATAGGGAATTCAGGCCTAAAAGCTGAGGAACTTTATAATAGCTGAAGAAACCTTATTAGCTAAAGAAACCCATGTTTGATTTATAGGGCAGATACTAGTGAAAATAGGCCCAGAGGGGGAGTGAGAGGATAAAACCTCCTTATATATAAAAAGGCACACGTTCTGCCAGAGCCCTGATTAAGCAACCACCCCAAGAGGAGCATAGAAGGCAAGAAGAGGAGCCCCTAACGCAATAGGAGAGTTATAAGGGGAATAGAGGGTGCTAAAAAGGAGAGGCAGAAAAAGAGGGCATAAGAAATAGTTTTATAATACACATGTATATATCTAATAGATATAAATTCATAGGGTATAAAAAGATTGATTCTCTAGGACTAGAAATTTCTCAAAAGCAACGCAGGAAGGCCCCTTCTTATAGTCTTGGAGGGAGGGGGGGATGCCAAGGCTGGTTTTCCTCCGGATTCCGAAACATACCAGTTCCCCTAGACCCCGGAACATTATCTTTAGCCTTTTTAGGGTTCTGCCCTTTGTTTCCAGTCTTTTTAGGCTTTTTTAAGCCTAAAGACTGATTTTTAGGCCCCTAAGACCTAAAGAGGTTTCGTTTCTCCTTAGATAAACCTAATAGGATTGGCACTAAAGATATAAATCTAGTACCTCTACCTTCTAGTATTATAATATGTCTGGCTACAAGGACCCACGTATATGATTTCAGCTAATTTAGAGGCGCCTATAGACTAGTAGATAACTATTAGAATAGCGCCCGTCTCTAGGGTTTTAATATTAGAAGGCCATATTTAGGGGGGAGGGTTGGGGAAAATTCCTTATTATCGTGGTAAAATCTCCTTTCCCTTTATAGACTTTATAAGGAAATGGGGAAATACTAGTTCCCTTTTTTAAGTACTCTTTCATTATAAGGGGCATCCTTTTATAGGAAACCCTTAAAAATTCCAAAGGGTCTTAAAAAAAATTGCAAAGCTTGTAAGAAAGGGCCCTTTTAAAAGATTTAGGGGCCTATCCTCTATTTTTTTTTTAAGATAAGTAGATTTAAAGGAAAAGAAAAATTAGCCCCTGATTTACCTTAAATCCACTTTCTAAGGCCCCCTTATTTTAGGCCCCTTAAGTGAGGGGGAGAGAGGGTTGTTCCTGGCCGGGGGAAAAGTAAAATTTGGCCCCCTGTTACCCCTATAGCCCTTGTGTAATAAATTAAAAGCTTTTAAATTGCCCCCTGTGGCCTTCTTTAAACCCTA
>NQMI01000052.1:220295-245512 GCA_002270565.1 Stenocarpella maydis
TGACAAATATCGGGGGGTAGTGCTCTGTAGAGGCGATAGTAAAGCTTATTGCTATTGCGAAAGACTAGAACTACTACTCAGAGAATAGTATTAGGGCAGAATATTTGTAGAGAGTGTGTTTGTAGAGCCCAATCTATATAGTTGTATATTTCTTTAGTGGCCTATTCTGTAGAAATTATAGGCGTGACCCTCTAATTTATAGTCTCTTAAGTGAAACTTTCCCTCGTATAAAATGCTAGCATTGGAGTTGCAATTATAAGAAATGGTATCTATAGCATCATGTATGCTAAGGGTTATAAGTTTGAATCACCCAGCAAGCAACTTTTTGCTCTTTTTTGCAGTTATTTCTAAGCATTGCAGGCCCAAACCAGCAATATTTTGGCTGGTCCGCTAATCAGTGCAAATAGCGCTATAGCATACAGATAGGTAGGCTTTTAAGGCCTAAATTCAATGTTATTTCAGAGCGCTAACTGCTAGAGCCGGGCTCATAAACTCTGATGATTATGCTATGAAATAGCATTCAGTTCAGCGTGTGTATGTTTCGGCAGGGTTGTAGTATGGTGCTTTGAGGCGAATTGGGACGATTGATAATAGTCCGAATAACTTTATATTAAATTAAGTTGGGCTTCTATAAGCCGTCCTTATATACCCTCTGATATTATCTCACCCGCGGGCATGCTGCGGTAGGCTCTAGTGTAAATTTGCAAATGCTGGAAAATTCGCTCTTCCAACACACCATCTTTAGTTCTAAGCAACTAGCCAACCATAGCCCTAGCAATGCCCAAATTAAGTACATATAAACTTTAGAAATCAAGCTATCTAATAAACTGAGTTATATATCTTTTAGATAAGGAATAATGGTAATGCAGAGGTCTAGATTAAGGTGCAAATGCAGACCAAAATAATCGACTCACGGCCACCAAACTCATCTTGCGTCGCGCACGCACTGGGCGTACTTAGCGAAAATCGCCTGACTCGCAAGTCTAGGGTAACTCCTTGCAAGAAGTCTAGAGTAACTGCTTGCACGAAGTCTAGGGTAACTCCTTGCACGAAGTGCCAACGCCCTGCTGAGCGGTTCCGTTTAACAGGTAGTAACTTTATTACAGAGTTATTTTATTTTATTACTTTATTAAGCTTATCTATTAATAAGAGTTTAAAAGTAATTAATCTCTTTAACTAGCTACTATAATTATTAATTATTTATTCCACCCTAAATATTAGAGATATTTATTATCTATAGGAGGTTATTAAGTTTAGATATTATAAAGAGATTTATATATAATATTACTTAAGATCTGTATTATAATATATAAATAGGAGTTATTAGAATATAATAATTAAAAGGTTTTAAGTTACCTAAAGCCTAAGGGATTAAGAGTTTATATTTAAGATATATTGTAAGGTAGTAATTAAATAATATTTATTTTA
This sequence comes from Stenocarpella maydis, assembly GCA_002270565.1. Classification (NCBI taxonomy): domain Eukaryota; kingdom Fungi; phylum Ascomycota; class Sordariomycetes; order Diaporthales; family Diaporthaceae; genus Stenocarpella; species Stenocarpella maydis. The sequence goes on from NQMI01000052.1 coordinate 221,724, forward strand.
ATTACTAATAATCACTAGCTATAAGGCTATTTAATAAGTAAATTAAATACTTACATTAATAACTAAAGAGTTTATTCTATTAAAGCTATCTGCTATTAATAATGATTATATCCTTATATATTCTAACTCTTTAGTATTCTTAATGATGAATTATCTGGACTTGTGATAGCTTTATCGGTCTACCCCTATAATCAATAGGATCGGTAATGGTCCTGTTGGTCCACCCTTATCCAGTGGGTCCTCAACCCTAACCCTGGTGGGGTAGCTTATTGCTAACTCAGGCGGGGCAACCTTTTGGGAGCGGTTCCGTGGTCTGCGGGGTTGTCTTCTGCGGTAGTCATCGGCCGATGGGTGCGGGTTTATAACACTAAGCTAGCAGCATTCCCTAGAGAAGTATCTTGGCCTTCCATAATTATAATACTTCTGGGTATTATTAAGATGTTATTATGCTGCATTAAGTTCTATAAGTTTGGGATAGGTATTATAAGCAGTTCCTTATTATTATTACTAATTCCTATAGAAGTTGCCCTTATAATAGTATTTCTTTCTATTATTAGGTTAGTATTAAGGCTTTGATTAGTTTTCAGGATTCTTATACTAATACTCTTATTATAATTTAAATAGTTATTCATTAATATATATAGCTATAGTAATATACTTTATAAACTTATGAAGCCTATCTGCTTTAAAAAGCTTATCTTTAATATCTTCTTTAAGTTCTTTATAGAACTAGTTTATAAGTGCTTTATTACTCTAATTAATATAGATAGTAAGTTGCTTAAAGTAAGCAGTATACTTGAAAGCTAAGCCTTGCTATTTAAGTCATATAAGCTATTATTTAGCAGTTTATTCCTTATCTAAATTGCTAAAGATATCCTTTAAGTTTTATTTAAAGTTATTATATTTCTTAAAGATAGCTTTAGTATTATTATTTTTTAAATAGTCCTTAAGAGTAGGTTTAAATTATATAAGGGTATTTTCTTTAAGTTAATGTTTTATAAAGATAATCTTATTATAATTAGTTCTAAACTAAAGCTTATAGTATTAAAAGTAAGCATGATATTAAGTAAGGAATCCCTAAAGAGTTCCCTTATCTCCCTTATAGGGGCTGGGCTTATCTATCTTATAAGCTCTAGCTTACTAAACTATATAGAGATAGTTAAATTTCTATTAGAGGAGTCTAATTTACAAGGCTATTTCCTGGGTACTTATAGCCTGGGCCTATCCATTATTAGAGGAGGTAGTTAATATTATATCTTTATATTACTTAGTTGATTACATATATAGCTATTTTAAACAAGAGTTATTAAAATGTTATAATTATATTAAACCTTTATGGGGTTTAGTAGATAACCTATAGGGTTTATATTAATAACGTAGTATAAAGGCAGCATATAACTAAGTTAAAGTATATAAAGATACTATTTATAAAGAGGGTATAATTATAAGTCATAAGGCTATCTAGTTAATAAGATTAAATACTTAGATTAATAGCTAAAGAGTCTATTCTATAAAAGCTATCTATTATAGTAATAATTATATCCTTATATATTCCAACTCTTTATTTGTCTTTAGTGATAGATCATATGGATTATTAATGACTTCATTGGTTTACCCTGGAGTCGTTAGGACCGCTAGCGGTCCCGTTGGTCCACCCTGGTTGGTGGGGTTCTGACCCTAACCTTGCCTTAATATATCCCGTTATCTTGTGTCTGCAGGGTTGCGTTGTGGTAGTTGTTCTTGGTTACCCTGGATCCTGGGTTACCATCGTGTTGGTTCATAACATTTAGTTATTTTCTTTTTTTGCCTGGGGTATATTACCATTCTAAAAGAATGTTATAACTGGTTTATACTAATAATATTTATATTAGATTTAATATAGCAGTTAGAAGTAGGTGTGTTTGTGTGCTGAATTAAGGGTTTGCGGAAAGTGGGCTGGGCACATTAGCTGCTCGCTAATACTTGACCTGTAGAGCTTGCTTGTGAGGTTGTGTTTGTGTTGTAAGTGTATACCAGTGACCAATATGTTGCGTTTTGTCTGATCCTGGGCACTGGCCCTCCCAAGCGCGGATTGTTAACACTCTCTTGTTTGTTTCATACGGCGAGCCTTTCCCCACTTAAGAGCATTCACTTGCAGGTTCAGGACGCAACTTCTTGTCTTAGTGAGTAAATCACAAATCACCAACAAGAACAGCGAGAAGAGAGCCAATCTGTATGCCCTTCGCCACTTTATGCTCCTGTTACAGAAGACGACCACGGTAGGACTACGTCCCCTGCCGAGACGGCAGATCAGGCAACAAATGATGATGCCTTCAAGCTTAGACGCACTTCGACTTTTCCAGACTCGGTTTGGAAGCTCTGTGGCTTGCAGAAGCCGCTTTTCCTTGGGATGGCAACGACTTCTGTCTTTATGATCATCCCGCTCGAGGTGATCCTCATCATCTCTACCAAGAGCAACGGATTGGCAGCGTTAGCGAGTAGCTGATATCAATATATTCTTGGAACTTCGGACCAACAATAGGCGAGAGAAGACCATCCTGATAAGGCAGATCCTACCTTGTTCCCTTGTTTTTGGGTCTGACGAATCCAGTTTTTACTATTGCTGCATCACTGCCGGCCTAGGTTGAGCACCATGCTAACAGCGGATAGAGGACTATGTTGGGGTTGGCTAATGGTCGACAGTCGAGGTGCATGTGGGAAAAACCTGCACGTGCATGCTCGCGAGGCCTATCGCGAAATTCCCGGTGCTGACACCCAACAGACACAAATAAATTGTCCGCACAATGTCACAGAGAACCAAGGCGTTATGACCTTGCGAACCTGAGGTGGTCAGTCATGACTGATCTAATTGAGACTTTGCCAGCCTGTCGCCGATACTACCATCCCGTCGGTTGCAAAAAACCTACTGATCGAGTCGCAGAGACTTTGGTTACATGGACAGTGGATCCTGCGGCTTGTTGTCCAAAGGAAAACGCCTTGCTCTTCTCAGCTCCTCTGCCGGGTCGAGGATTCCCCAGGTAACGTTGCCCCGAAGCAACCACCGCTATCTGCCCCTCTGCGCATGGCAGACAGGCTAGCCTCCATTCCTAGGATCCGCGGTACTCAGCGTGCGAACAAGAGGCCAGCGAGCCGGGCCGGCCCCTGTCGGTGTGGGACCGTACTCGCCCGGCCCATCAGGGCAGCCTTATCACGCTTCCCGGGCTCGGCCTCGTCGCCCGTATCTCCCACCGCCGCACATAGTAAACGGTGTCATCCCGGGAAGCCTCCCGCGATAGGCAGACAAGCCTCGGGGACAGTTCCCACGAGGCTGCAATATGAATGCGACGCCATGTCTCCCCTCGCGGCCCGCCCGGGCTCGACTGTCGCCCAGCGAGCTTGCTGCAGACCGAGAGCAGACAGACGCCTAGGCCTTCGGGATGGGGAAACATATGACAGGAAAACCGGCCCAGGCACTGGCCGGCCTTCTCGGCCTTTCCAGTGCAGTCCTCGCGGCCCAGTCCGTGCCGGTCGACTTGACGCCGTACTTCAACAGCAAGGCCTTTGGCACGTACCCGAACGAGACGGCCTTCGACAACACCCTCAACCGCTCATACCCGCCCCTGAACCACCTCGCCCAGGATGGCATCTACACGTCCAAGAGCACGGGCGTGCGGTTCGACTTCCCCAGCTACACGGGGCCCCTGAAGCCAGACAGCCTCGTCTCCTCAGGCCAGACCATCCCGGTGGCGGTGCCAGGCCGTGTGAACGGCACAGCCAGCAGCGGCAAGGCCTTCTCGCTCAGCATGCTGGTGGCCAACGACGCCCGCGACGCCATCGCCTCGCACACGCTGACGTATCTCTACGCGGACGGGACCGAGGCCGAGGCCGAGCTGCGCGCGCTGCCGTACTTCAGCTTCCTTACCCTCATGCGCGGCGAGATCATCAGCCCCTTCACCTGGACGCCCAAGGGCAGGGACTGGAACACGAGCCAGATCTTTGAGTTCACGGGATACCTGGACCCGACCAAAACGCTCCAGGCCGTGCGGCTGCCCGTCACGGATGGCGGCGGCGACGTCGCCGCCGCCGAGGGGAGGGTGCATGTCTTCTCCATGTCCCTCCTCGTGGGCGATGCGGTCGAGGTCCAGAGCGTGCGGCCCACGCAGAAGTGGACCGACGCGGGGAACCAGGTGGTCGAGATCACCCTCAACAACGCCGGGGCCGAGTGCGTCGCGGGCTCCGGGCTGACAGTCTCGCTGGGCGGGCGGGGTTTCAGCACCGCCGAGACGGGGTCCGTGAAGAGGCTCTGCCCCGGAGACCAGAAGCGCGTCAACGTCGGCGTCAGTGGGTCGGCAGACAGCACCACCGTGACCGTGACCCTGTCCGGGGCCGGCCTCAACCGGACCGCCAGCTTCCCGGGGGTGAAGGTCGGGTTCCAGCGCTTCACACCAGACCTGGACAGCCTGGCGATGCACGAGTCCCCCGAGTGGTTTGACAATGCCAAGTACGGCATATTCATCCACTGGGGCCCCTATGCGGTGCCAGGGTACGGGGGCGTCGCCCCGAACGAGACATATGCAGAGTGGTTCTGGTGGTACTCGAACAATCACCTGCATGCGGACAAGTCCGACAGCTACGGGTACCGCCTCGAGAGGTTTGGCCCGGACTGGGATTACGACGACGGGTTCCCCGGCTTCACCGCGGCCGCCTGGGATCCCAAGGAGTGGGTCGACCTGTTCGCCGACGCGGGCGCCACCTATTTCGTCCTGACCACCAAGCACCACGACGGCTTTGCGCTGTTCGATGCAGGTGAGACGTCGAACCGCTCGTCGATCAACTACGGCCCCGGGCGGGACGTTGTGCAGGAGCTGTTTGATGCTGCAGCCACGTACCAGCCAGGGTTGAAGCGTGGTACTTACTTCTCCCTCCCGGAGTGGTACAATCCCGACTTTGGCCCTTATGGCTTCGTCCAACACGACACTGTTGGTTCGACAAGCTGGGTGGGCATCCCGGCAACAAACCCTTTTACAAATCTTACCGAGCCATATACTGGGCAGGTGCCCATTGGCGACTTTGTCGAGGATCTCATGTACCCCCAAATGAAGGCTCTCGCGTACGAGTACGGCACAGATATAAGTAAGTGGTCCCACGCAGGGATGCCATCCTTCCGCCTCTCCCAAGAGAACCTGCTACGTGGCTAGCAGGCCCCACTGGCCGGCATGGCCCGAGACATACCGGTTGACAGCCCTGAAATACCTGCCACAGCAATGACCGGTGATGTAGTAGTCCAGAAGAGGCAATTGCTGACTTCCAACCCCAAAGTGTGGTGCGACGCCGGCACAGCAAATAAGACAGCCGAGTTCGCCTCGGAGTGGTGGAACTGGGCGCGAGGCCAGGACAGGCAGGTCGCCATGAACAGCCGCTGTGGTGTAGCCCAGGCATCAGACTTTGAGACGCCCGAGTATAGTACCTACTCGTCAGCCCAGAGGCACAAGTGGGAGTCAAACCAGGGCATGGACCCCTACAGCTACGGGTACAACGCAGCGACGCCAGCAGAGAGCTACATGAATGCTTCCACCATCGTCTACTCGCTGGTAGACATGGTGGCCAAGAATGGGAACCTGCTCCTGGACATTGGGCCTCGGGCGGACGGGTCAATTGTCGAGGCAGAGGCGGCTAACCTGCGGCAGGCTGGAAGATGGATTCACACCCACGCCGAGGCCGTGTTTAACACCACATACTGGTTCGTGCAAACGCAAATCGCCAGTCCACAGGTCAGCTTCTAGAACCCCCTTTTCAACTGTTTAGGAATAACAATCTCCTCCCCGGAGCCCATATCGCGAAAGCCATGGCCACACTGTGGCCCATGCCGCGTTGTCGTCTCTGAATGAAGCTTCTTGCTTGGTTCTTTAAAAGCTGACTCTTAATGCTGGACCAGGAGGTGCGGTTTACACAGACGGACGAAGCCTTCTATGTTCTCTTCCTTGAGCGGCCAGAAATCGCGGGCGACGGGCACGTCTGGGTAAACGCCACCCTGCCGGTACTGGAGGGAGACACGATCTCGATGGTAGGTGTGGATGCCACGGGAGCAGATGACCTCTCATGGAAGATGTCGCCCCAGGGATACCTGGCCATCAATGTCTCGGCCGAGGCCCTATCATCGGATGAGTTCTGCTGGGTTTTCAAGATCGCATATGCGTGATGGTGCCGTCGTCGTCATCCCATGCGTCGCCGTCAGCGTGGAGAGGGGAAAGAGGGGGGGGGGGACTGTGGCCTTGTACAATAGCGGCCCCCGGGTATAGCTCAACACACCACACTACACACCACCCTGGCCCAAGGGAAAGCAGGCCGGGTGAGGTGAGAAGTTTACAGTGCCAAGTCAGCCCCTGCTCGCATTAGACTATTGCTTTGGGCCATCGTGGGGAACAAATCGCATCAACGGCGCCCTGCAGCCCGATGTGTTTCCAGAGTTAGACCCGGAACTAAAAGATTGCTTGCTGCTTGTGGCACCCCCTCCAGCACCAAGTGGCACCAGGAGGCGCTTTGCTTCTGATCATACTACGACCCCCGCCCGAGACGCCGTTCCCAGAGAGTCGGGTCGCTGGCTTAGGCCAGATGCAAGGACGAGAAGCCACGTCCACGAAGACGTAGCCAAGGCGCGAACTAAGGCGGCCCCCGAGCCCGACTGAAGTCCGGTTCGGCGGCAAGCAAGGGCAAACCCCGAAAGCTGGAAGAGGTGCTCTGGTGGTTCGGCGTCTTGGTGATCCGACTGCAGGGTGAAGTATATGTGGCTAGTATGTAATCTAAATGGACACCTGTATGTCTGCCTGGCTGTCCCGTAGGCAATGCAAGCCATAGTAGCCGGGCTCCAGCCGTGCTGATGACGGCTGCTGTGCTGACAAGACCTGGGGCGGGTACCATGGAAAATCACAGACTTCACAATATGGAACCGGAGGGTTGCCAATGGGGGTTTTCTGGTACTGGACACGGTCAGGGGGGGGGGGAGAGACGACGCATGGCTGGCGTCAAACGAGTATTTGCTCAGCAGATAGCCTCCTCCACCTCCGGCCCTTTCTTGGCTACGGCCCCTCGGAAGGGGCCATGAGCCAAGACTGCCTGACAGAGGTACGGGTGGAATTTTTTTTACCGTGGGGATGAAAGGACCATACTTGACTTCTCACGATGCAAGCCCCTGATGAAGTTAATTGCAAGGGGTTGTGATGGTGGCACACAACACGTCTTTTTCTCTGCTGCTTGACTGGGCTGGGTCGTTAGAGCGATGGTCTTGCGACGAGGTCGGATATACGCACGCGGAAATAAGCCAAACGCGCGTGGGCTCCTGGCTCCAATGGGCACTTGTTCTGGGAGCAGGTAGGCAGCCAGAAACATGGTGTATTGCCCATGTAGGAGTCCGGGTCGAAGCGGGGCTCTTGTCCCCGTGGCGAGTCCCAATACAGCAGCCCAGACGAGCGATGACGCAGCCTAAACAGCGGCTTATTATAAGATGTAAATGGCGGTGTTGATATTGCAGTGGCAACGCAGAGTCAGGAGAAGACCCCCAGTGCTACGGGTTCGAGTCGACTAGCCTCGATACCGGGGTATCGGCCAAGTGATTCTCGAAGGCAGATGGAAGCTGGTGCGGTGACAGTGGGAAGGAGGCGGCGGGTGGCATCGGGGCGACGAATTGGAGGCGATGGGGTGGACCCGAGACAGAGGAACCATCCAGGACTAGTGTAGTGGGCGTGGTAGCTTGCTTGGGTGGCAGCCAAGTGGGAGAGAAAGATTACTCGGACAAAAGTCTAGTTGAATCCTTCCCAGAATGCCGGGAGAGGATGAGAGGAGGAGGGCCATGCGATTGGCTTGGCGATGTGGGAGGGGAGAAGAGGGGTTGATCTGATTTGATTTGATTGTGACGTTGCCTTCAGTGCACCCCCATGTCCCCAATCCTCCCCTAGCGCGCATCACAAGCATGCAAGACATTGCTGGCCCCCGATGCGGCGGGTTGGTGGAAGAGGGGGCGGAGAGAGATACTGTGTAGAGAGACCGGAATAGAGGCAGCGAGAGGCATATGGTGGAGGTGAAGAAGAGGAGAGGAGAGAAGCTGTGCCAACCAAAGGACAAGCAGAATACCTATCCCTGTGCCCCTCGGGTAGGTTAAGTACGGACTAGTGTATCCAAGTCCGCACATAGTATAGTTAGTATAAGTGCGGAGTACATGGGTACATAGTATACATACGTCTCTGGGTCTCTGCCCAAGTACTTACCTAGGTACGGAGTACATTGGTACCTAACCCACCGCCTTGCCCACACCACCTCAGCCACTTCTCAAGCAGCGGGACAGATCAACGGGCAGACAAATGAGAGAAGGAAGAAAAGAACAAACAGACAGACAAAACAAACAGAAAAAGGAAAAAAGAGGACACAACAGAAGACAGACCAAGGACACACGAACAGAGCTCGAGGGGCACGACAGGCACGACATGCAGAGCAGCGCACGATGATGCTGACAATCAAAACGTCGGGGAACATGATTCTGGCATGGCTGCAGGCGGTCAGGTCCGGCAAGTGGTCTCCCCGGGATCCCGTTCTGCATATTCCCGCCTTCGCTTGGGGGCACAGCAGCTGAAGGTTTTGGGGTCCAAGATTGGGAGCCAACGGCCATCCTGTCTCAACACACCGGCACTCCGGAATCGAGCCACTCATATTACACGCACGCACGTTGGGGCATGACAGGGCATGGCACGGCATGGCACAGCATGGCACAGCATGGCACAGCATGGCAAAGCATGGCACGCACAGCACAGCACAGCACAGCACGACCTCTGGGACGCAAATAAAGATTGAACATGGTCGCGTGGCTGCGCGTCGACCACTCGCGGTACTTCGGCCGCCAACAACCCAGGCTGGCCGCAGTGCTGGACCCCAAACCTGCAACCAAGCCCAACGGGCAAGCGGGCAAGCGGGCAAACAGTCAACCAGGCGAGCAGACCCGTGGTGACGACCACACCACACCGACGGCCAGCTGCCAGCAAGCACCAGCATGTCGAGCCCCTGTCCCTGGGGCTGTACGTACCAGGGCGGGTGGCGCCAGCCTTGGCATGGGCTACCCAGAGGACTGGGCCCGGCTGAGACACAGCAGGCGTAGGTAAGGATTACGGATTGTGTCATGGCGCCAAAAAGTACCTCGTCGCAGTACCAATGCAGTCCCAGCCTCTGCCACAATGGTATAGCCTCCTGGCTTCCAGACTCCAGGCAGCCCGACATGGCAACCGCGGCACCTCTGCCACCGTCCACTCCACCCGCCCGGGACGCACACGAGGAGGCTGTCCTGCCAGCCGACGTGCAGGGACACGAGTCTTGACCGGACACGGTTCGAGGTCGCCCAGAACGGGCCCGGCTCACGTCTTTCACCCTGGACCGCCTGTCTGTCCACTTGCTGTTTGCTATCTCGTCTCCTGTCTCCCTTTGTGTCCCTCCCGTCACATGCACCCGCTGGCTCGCCCGCCCACTCACTTCTTGACTACCTTACCTCGTACGGCATCTGCTGCGTCTTACACCAAATGTCACTTCACAGAAGGGTTCAAAAAGGCGAGCTCCACCCCGCCTTTCCCAACCAGACTCGTGGTGCATCCCAGGAAAACCCTACTTCCGTCCCAACTCGACCGTCCCAGCCGTCTGGTACCCAGCCCCACCTCTTCGGCACATTGTCCATCGACCCAAGCATTCGGTAACCCAGACCACCAACCAACAAAAACACTGCACCGCAGCACATCCCGCCCCCCCCCCCCCACCGAGCCCCAGCTCACTTCACCCGAATCCGCACGGCCCCTCGGTTCCCGTCACAGGCCTTTCAAGACGCAAGAGCTAACAATATGCTCCAGGGAGGAAGAATCTCCCACTTGTTTTGAAAGCAGCCCAGAGGAGAAGGAGAGAGACAGACAACTCACAAAGAGAGCCCCTGCACTCCATCCCCAAACCTCACACGCCAATCCCAAGCCGAAGCGACCATGTGCCGCATGGTCATATTCTCGGGCAGTTGCATCCGCTGTGGCCAGTACTACACCGTCCCCGAGCTGGAGCAGAGCGTGTCGTGTCTCGAGGCCAAGAACAACGGCGGCTTCGGCGACTGCAGGCGCGGCGTCAACATGGACCAGCACGACCCGGCCCTCGAGTGCGCATCGTGTAGCTACGCCATGAGCCTCGCCGACGACCAGCAGCCATACAACGAGGACCTGCTGATCCCGGCCTGCACCACCGCCGTGTCGGGTGCCAGCACCACCAGCTCCGGCAGCAGCTCGTCCTCGAGCAGTAAAGGCTCCGGCCACCATTCCCGGCACGACCCCAGCAAGAGGAGGAAGGTTCGGTGATGGCGGGTCCCTGTCTTGGTACGATATGGAGTGGCTGGCTGGCGGGGCTGCGAAGAGAGTTGCTGAGCTCTCACGAGTCGGTGCGGTGGGCGCGTGATGAATAATAACCCTAACGGCTACATGAACAAAACCTGGTTGGTCGCATTTACACTGGTTGTATTGGGGCCTCCTCGGATGCATCGGACCCTCTCTACATGTAATGGTACGGGACCTAGGCAGGGCACGGGGGCTCTCAGGGTAGATTAGATCCTATAATGAGCAGTAAGACAAAGCCTAGTCCAGACGGAAGATCTGCAGACGACCTCTCTTCCCCTCGCGAAGGCCTCGCCTCACGGCCTCGAGGAGCTCTTCTCCCATGCGTCCTTCAACACCCCCCAATACCGCGCCTCATCGACCCTAACATGCGCAACATGCGCGCTCCCCTTGAACTTCTCCACCGCCGCGACCACAAACCCACTCCGGACCGCAGCGGCCGCGTGCTCCTCGATATCGCGCGCGTCGACAAGGGCGTCCTCATCACTGTAGATGTACGCCCTCCCCACCTCGGCCGCGTTGGCAGCTCGGTCGTTGTGCGAGGCCCAGATCCGGTCCAGGTACCCCGGGCGGCCCCAGGGGACGTGGGCAGCCCAGTAGAGCCCAAAAAGGCAGTTGACGAGCAGCAGCATCGCCAGCCTGACGGGGGCGCTTGACCTCGCTGCCGAGGCCATAAAGGCCGTCACGCTGCGCTGCCACTGGAACCGCCCGGGCGCCGAGTCGTACACCGTCACGTGGCGGGGGAATGGCCGCCGGACGCCCGCCGAGGAGGAGGAGGAGGAGTACTGCTCGCGCAGATGGCGGAGGGAGGCGGAGCCGCCGTTCGAGAACAGATGAACCAGCATGGTGGGCTGCTGCTTGCTGACCCGCCTCGCGTCCCCGGCGTCGTCGCCAGGATGCTCGGCCATGATGGACTCGATCAAGGGCACGGCGGCGGCGACCTCCCTGGGGTGGGACGACGCCCTGGTGGTGAAGTGGTAGACGTACGACCGCAGCACCACGATGGGCGTGCCCGGGTACAGGGCCTGGAGCCTATTGGTATACTTTGCCAGGTGTGGCTCGCGGGCGCCCATCCAGCCGGCGAGGACGATGAGCCTCGGCGATGGAGGGGACGAGGAGGCCGATGGCTTTCGGGCCTGGCCCTGGGCTGCTGCTGTGGGGCGGTGAAGGTACACCACGCTGGATATCCTGGCGAAGCCCGGAAGGCCTCCCTGCTGCTGCGTTGTCGAGGTTGGCGCTGACCCGGGCGCTATGGCTGCCATGGTGTTGGATGGCCTTGGGGCTTGCGGCAGCTGAGGGCCGGAGTTCAGGACTGCAAGAGACATGCGCAGAGGCGTGAGTGGCCGTGGCGGTCACGTTGCAGCACGGAGATGGCTTGGCCCTGAGAGTGCTGCTCCGTATCTTCCTTCGCGCCCTCGGAGCTGACGCTTGCTTGGTGAATGGCGATCCGGGCGGCACACAAGTGCGCCGGCCTAGTCAAAAATCCCTCCAGGCAACCAAAGCTGAGCCAGTGGCGTGGGGGGAATAAATCGTCACAATGGGTCAACTTGACCACCCCACCCTAAACCACCTTCAATGTTCCTGCAGCAACCGCAGCCACATGCCTCGGCATGAAGACATGTTTCCTGTCTCAAGCTTGAGATGAGGCCTGCCCGCTGCTGTTACGATAGGTGGTATCGTACGACCGGCATCCCCTACGGTCGTTCACTAATCCGTCACGCGAAGACGCAGCCACAAGTACCCCGTCCTCGCGGCTCCGGCGGGCGACCTCAGACATTACGCCCCTCCTAGCTGCCCTGGAACTGGTGCCGGGGAGCTGGCGACTGCGGTGCCAGAAGCTTACCTTTTTTGTCCTGTAGAAGGCTCAATTTCACAGACGTCAGCAGTCGAAAAATCCGAAGCCGGCCGGCCAGATGTCAATTTCGATTCTAACTTGTAAACAAGAGTATCAAATCCACGCTAATAACGCGTATAAGACAATATACACCTAGAAAAAAGTCGACTTTCCTAATTTAACTATAATTTATATAAGACTTATATTATTAAAGAAAACCTTTCTTTTCTCATTTTAAATTATCTTTTAATATTAAAATTAAGTATTTAATAAAAGAAAACTTTTAAGTTTAATACTTTTCATAAATATATAATTTAAAAATAGGAATACAATACTATAAATTTATTAATATACTTATTTTAAATAGCGAAAATTACTTTCTTTTCTTAAAACTTTTTAATCCTCTTGAAATTTAATTGATTTTATACATTATATCTTTATATTATTTTAAATTAAAGAATCCTTATATTAAAATAAAGAGCAGTAAAATCTTTTTATTTTAGTATAAAGCTTATTTAGTTGAGAAATATGATAAAGATAAAATTATTAAAATTATTGAAATTTAACAAAAACTTTACTTTAAAATTAAATAAGCTTCATATTAACAAAAATTTACTACTCTTTATTTTAATATAAGGCTTGTTTATTTTTAAAGGTATTATGGAGGTGTAGCATATAGAATTATTGAAATTTGAGGAGAACTTGAGAATCAAGCTGTGTTGTCTTGTGCGCGTCGTTAGCGTGGTTTTGATACTCTCGTTTGCAAGTCAGAATAGGCTAATGTTTAAATCCGGGGTGGAATGTCTGCTTGATGAGTCCGCAAACCCCAACTGTATCATTGATTATCGATGACCTCCTCTTGGACCACGGGTCTCTGCGGAAGGACGACGCCATGATGGGCTCGATAATTCGATGCTGCGATCTGCCACACCTTCTCCTGACAAGACAGCAGCCGGGAGCGCACGGCAGGTGGTGTGGTCACAGCACGTCAAAGAGGCCCTGTTGTGCGACAACCACGCCCCTACGCACCGCATCTACGTGCTCCCTCTCGCCTCGTCTACCCGCCGCGTGGGTAACAACACACACACAACCGACCTGCAAGTCTGACAGCTTTCGTGTCTGTCGTTTCCCAAGGCTCCGGGTCGGTGTCTCAGCCAGGTGGTCGTGCGTCACAGCCTCCTACGTGTAATGCGGTTGGGTCGCCGCCACAATGATCCGCCACGTTGAGCACACACCCGCAGCCAAACCACCGTCGATTCCGCGCGGTCCAGACGTACCTCAGGAGAGGGAGGGGGAGGGCATGCAACGTCCGCTCGAGCGTGCCCGGGCAATGCCGGGCGCGTGACGCCAGCAATGCGCACACACACACACCCAATCCCGCCCGCAGCAGATCGCACCCCGGCGATCTGGGAGGAGGGCTCTGAGTTGGTGCGGCTGAGAATATGGGCATGGAACTGGCGCTCGCCATATCTTGACGGTGGTCATGCGCGGTTCTGTGTAACTGGAGATTTCAATGTCTTGCAGGGCCCGGCACATCGGGCAAACAAATCTCTGGAGGTGAGATAGGGATGTAACACACCCTCTTCCCGCCACGACGCGCATCGTACCAAGACGGCGTCTCAAGCACACATGGGCGGCGGGCTACCGCGATTATTTGGAACTCCGACGTGTCATACGGATTCACCTACACAGCGCTGCGCTTTGTCTTCGTCAGCCGTGGAATCATCGTGTTCGAGGCCACCAACCCTGGAGACTCTCCCGTCAACACATGTCATGCCGCAGAAGCCCGACGGGCTGACGGACGGGGGCAATCCCGCATTGCTGAGTATCAATCGAGATGTTCTAGGTTTTCAGCTGTTGGCTGTACCACTCACGGGCGGGCTGTTGAGCCTCGCCGCAACCTCTTTCCCGCTTGCTCGCGCACGTAAGCATCGCTTATAATGCATGGTCTGCCTTCGTGCTCATAGCTGAGGCCGTATGCAAGCCATCGCCCGGGCTCACAAGTCGTGGGCATCTACAGAAGTACCCGGAAATGAGGATTCTGTGATTCTCGGTCCCGGACAGCATAACTTGCTTGGGACTCTTGTAACCAGCACTCACCGCCATGCGGTGCATCGAAACGACACGGTAAGCGATCGCGATGTTGTCTGCAACCGGGAAACACGATATCATCGTCAGCCGTGTTGTCTGGGCTTGGTTATCTGCCGTACCGCTCGCTTCATCATCGTCGGACGTCCTTCCCATGTATCACAGCTGAGAGTGTGAGCTATCAGGGGTGCTATATGGAGGCCACTGTAAATTCTTTTCAATCCCGCATCGTTATAGTCGTTCTCTGCAAGTGTGACGCGAATGTACCCGTAGCCTGACTTCCTCTACCACAACTTAGTACAACATGTAGATAATGTACTCGAATTACTGCCGACCTCATGCGCGTTGTCTCGATTCTTGCCGCAGTCACACCAAACATTTACCATCCTTCTGAACCGCAGGAGGTTCCCGGCCCCAGCTCCACGTCTCGCCACGGCAATTCTTGTAATGAGAATGTATAATGGATCATCTCTTGCGAATTCCGGGCCCACGAATCTAGGTGTTGCCCGTAGCTTGGTAGGGTCCAGAATACCACCAACTTCAACCATAGCCTCGGGTACTGTGTCGGAGTCGTCTCAGGTACATTGGGACTCAGTTTTCTCCTCTAAAATGTTTCTGTTCACACTGAATGAATTTAAACTGGTACAGAACGCCCAAGGGCTAGATATAATGATAGAGACGACGTTGAAGGCCCAACTGTGTGCCCTCGGCTCTCGATTTCAGGGCTGTGTCACACTGGCACCCTCTGAGCATGTGAATTGGAACATGGATTACGGAGCGATCAGGCTATGGAATAAACTGCCGGTCCAAAGGACATGACCATATCTGGTCGCCTTGTGACGGATCAGATCGTCTGGTTTGCTAGCTTGGAACGCTGGACTATGTTTCGGCCACAGCCCGGGATGCTGGGCTCGTATACACTGGGCCCACCTAGGTACTCACAAGTTCTGGAACCTCATAATTCTAATGCAGTACAATATCCTAATATGAATCAGGCTTCGGAAAAGGGCTACCACAGTTCAACTTGATGCCTCCTGGGCACAAGCTGACCAGAAGACTGCTCGTCATGAGTGATCACAAGTCAGTTTTAAGACTTGAATTTATCTTTCGCCGGGCTGCGAGGAAGATTGATGGTCTCCATTTCCCAACTCTCGGATAATCTAAGCTAATCCCTCTTCACCCTGCTTCGTTGCCTGCATCGTTTCCTAACAATGGCCAGGGAGCACTTGAGTTCAAACCTCGACTTCATCAATGCCTCAATCTATTTCAGCGATCTATCGGTTGTTCCGAACTCTCAACAGATCACAGCCAACTTTTCCCGCGGTGATAAGCCCGTCCGGCTGGAAAACAGGTCCCCGCCAAACCCCCACCTCCTCTACAGCTTCAAGCTTGCCGGTCTGTCAGGAAAATACGGGCACCTACTCCAAGAAACAGCACGTTCCATCACCCGGTGTAAAGATCATTGGAATGTCGACCATGATCTGCGTGAGACTCAGCTACTAGGGAGCAGCGAGCGTAAGAGGACATGGTGGCTTCGGGAAACACTCCTTGACGAGAAAGTTGGTGGTGTAGGCGAGAGGGTTGGTTGCGCCAAAAGACCTATAGCAATGGCACCCTCTATGCCCTCACGACCTACTATTAGTTACACCCCCTATCGGCTGCACCAGTTGATTTTGTTCTTAACCCGGCCACAATTCCCTTCTTTTCCTTTCGTTCTTTCTTTTTTTTAAAAAAAAGAAGAAGAAGAGCCGCGGCGGTCCATCCATACAGTTGTAAATGCTCAAAGACCCAGCGTTAGATAAATAAAAAAAAAAATACATTGCCGATGACAATAAATTTTAATAAACACAATAGCCTATCGATGAGAAAGCGAAGGGCACCTTCCACCTTCTCAGCCTGCGGACTGGAGAGTTTTACCCCGTCTACGGTCCCACAGGCCATCTGGTGCTCAGCATCGAGCGCGTCGCTGCTCCTCTCTTCGGAATCGTCACCTACGGCGTGCAGCTCCTGGCATGCACGGAGAAGAAGGCGGTTTTCATGTGTGGATGGATAGCCAGCCTGGCACAACCAAGCGCACCTTTCCAGGCATGTTGGACAGCGCCGTAGGCGGCAGCCTGATCACCGGTGAGACCCCTTCTGAGTGCCTGGTCCGAGGGACGAGCGAGGTGGCCTCGTTCGATGCTGAGCTGACCAAGAGGAACAAGGCAATGCCATAGGAGCGATCAGTTATCAGTGTCTGGCGCTAACGAGCCCAGCAACTGCGGGAAGGGTCTGCTGGGTCCTGATATCGAGTTCACCTACGAGATGAAACTACCCACTGGCCTTGTACCTGCTCCTAAGGATCTTGAGGTCGGAGTCACAGGGTTCTTGTTGATATTAGTCAACTTAAAGGAGTCACTCGCTAAGGGAGAGTTTACACTAGCGAACGGAGAGGTGGTTCTTGATTTCTTTATTCGGCTTGGCATCGTGGTCTTTCGGAATGAGACGAAATACACCACGATTGTGTCTCGACTACATCACAGTCTTGACATGGCACTACAGCAGCCAGTTAAGCCAAAGTGAAAGGACCTTTCACCAAATGAGGTTTTCCATCACAAGATATCATAGCTTGGTCGAATGCTCCAAATTCTGTTGCGATATGTGTTTATGCGTCACAAAACATCGTCGCCCCGGCTCCCAGCAGGCCCCCCTTCCAGCCGCCCTACCCACCCACTATGCCACTATTCCCAACGTTAATTTCTCACCATAACTATTACTAAGCCCTCTTCTATTAGTATCAAGGAATTATTAGAATCATCACTATTAGGTAATATAGCCCCAGCCTTAATTTAACCCCTCTAAATGGCCTTAATATTAATAAATGTCTCATTTAAGTTAATTGTTATGATCACACCAAACCTTTATGGGGTTCAGTAGGTAACCTGTAGGGTTTATATTAGCAGAGCGGCGCAGAGGCAGCACGTGACTAAGTTGCAGTATATAAAGACATTATTCATGAAGAGGGTATAATTAAAAGCTATAAGGCTATCCAATTAGTAAGACTAAATACTTAGATTAATAACTAAAGTATCTATTCTATAAAAGCTATCTACTATAGTGATGACCATGTTCTTATATATCCTGACTCTTCCGTTGTATTATAAGGGTGGCTCGCCAGGCTCGCGACCAGAGGCTGCAAGCATTGCAAGCCAGACCCTAACCCAGGCTTAGTGCATCTTCGTTATCTTGCATCTGCAGGGTTATATCATGGTAGTTAGTCCTGATTATCCTAGGTCCTGGGATACCATCGTGTTAGTTCATAACATTAATTTAGACCTTGTTTCTTTAGATCTTCACATACACCTTAATTTTACCCTATAGCTTCTTATTGTTTAAAGAATACTACTAAATTAAACTCTTTCTTATTATATCCCTTAAGAAACTTTTTAAAGAATATTTATTATATAAGGCTTAAGTATTTCTAATAGGTATAATTAGCCATTATAGACCTTAACTCTTATAATAACCTGAGTATCTTAAAAATAATATTTAAAAGCTAAAATTTAAACCTATATACTGTAACAATAGTAGTGTGCAATAGCATACTGGTAGGCTATCGCTACAGCCACCATACCATAGCCAGAGGGCATAGTTGCTTACTAAGCAACTACCACCCGCTATATAGACCCGAGATAGCTGGTAGGCTACGCCCACTACACCCACTACTGCAGATAGAGAGAAATATAATAACAACACCCCACTCATATTACAATATGTGACCCATCCAACACTAATCAGTAGTTATAAGGGCAACCACAGATTAGCAAGGATTAAAGAAACAGATCATTACTACTTTAATAGTAGCTATACTAATGGTACTAATAGTATCACTCCTTAAAGACACTTTAATAGTCTTCAGCAATATTATTACTACCCATCATAAGAAGAAGAGGGCTCTATATGTATAATACTATACTTTACCTTTATCTCACGCACATCCATTACGCCCTAAGTATCATTAGAAAGCAACCGCAAAATGCATAAGGCTGCATAATATTACTAACCTATAGCTACTCTTAAAGATAACGCTAGAGATATCACTACTTTAGCACCTATTAATAATTACCCCAGCAATCCCCTCAGCAATTAGCTACACTAGCCGAGGTTAACCTTACCAGCCGGCACATCTTTACTACCCCTGCTAACAGCTTACCCCTATATACTTACTACCCCTTATTACTATCTTTTTTACCCCTACTTTACCCCAGCATACCCCTATTCTTTATTATAATATTATATGTTAACTATATAATCCATATATCATAATAGCGAACCCCGGTGATAAAGATAACACCTTTACGCCATTAGCATTAATAGCTACATTAACAATCACTACTAGTATTAACCCTACTAACTTATTAGATATGATTAAGGATATATTACTTAGGGAAGCTACCACTAAGATAAGTCTTAACCCCAGTCTATAAGGGGTAGACCCAGATCCAGATGCTATAAGTAACCCAAGACCATATGCAATCCATCTCAATATCTATATACAAGCATGTCACCAAGTATATATANGTATTAGATAGCCTGATTTCTGAAGTTTGTATATACTTAATTTGGGCATTGCTAGGGCTGTGGTTGGCTGGTTGCTTGGAACCAAAGATGGTGTGTTGGAAGGGCGAATTTTCCGGCATTTGCAAATTTGCACCAGAGCCTACCGCAGCGTGCCCAGGGGTGAGACGACGTCGGAGGGTATATAAGGAGGGCTTACAGAAGCCCAACTTAATTCAATACAAAGTTGTCCAGACCATTGTCAATCGTCCCAATTCGCCTCAGAGCACCATACTGCGACCCTGCCGAAACACACACACGCTGAACTGAATGCTATTCTATAGCACAAATTCATCAGATAACTACTTCTACTTACAAAGGCATAAAATTCTCACATTTAGCCATTAAGCCTCCTCCTTTATAGCCTCTAGCTCTTCCTCTAGTTAACAATATATTAAGGTAACCTTATTCAACTAATTAAGAGTAAGACCTTAAATGTTACAGTTAGATAGATTAAGGCAGATATAGGTCCAATAGCAAATAGATTCTAAATCCACAACCTTACAGTCCTTAGCTAGATTATATTCCTTACAATAAGAATAAGGCATAAGAATAATGCTATCCTTTAAGGTAATAGCAAAAAGAAGGGCAGCATTATACTCAACAATAGAAAAAGACTTTGCAAGATAAGACTTAATAACCCTACCTAATATAATAAATTAAGAAGGAATAAATAAGAATATAAACAAGCAAAAACAACTTATAGAATACTTTTAAGAACAAAAAAAGTAAGAAGAAAGATAATATTATAAACCAACACACATTAGCAGCTAACTACCGCAAAAGACAACCCTACAGGTCGGGAAGTAACTCCCAAAAGGAGCGCCCCGCCTAATCCAATTAGTAACGCCACCTTATCAGGGTTAGGGTTAGGGACCCACCATAATTAATAAGATCATTATTAATTCTATCAAGCAACGCTCAATCAATAGGATTACCATCAATACTATCAACAACGAATAAAGGGTCAGAACATATAAGAACATAATTATCACCACATTAGGTAGCTTTCATAGAACAGACTCTTCAGTCATTAATCTAAGTATTCAATCCTAACGTTAAATAGCCTCACAGCTAGTAATCATTATTAAGTCAACAATATTACTTAATAACCGCTTAACAACATATTCCAAACATAAACCCTTAGTCTTTCAGGATTAACGTACTCGAAAACCTCTTTGATCATTACATTAAGAAGGAGGTTCATATTTAGAGATTATAATTTAATTAAGTAATTAGGCTTTTCTTTATATAGCTAAAGATAAGGGCTTACTCTAAGTAAGCCTTTATAATTCCACCCTTATTAATATTTTAATAGTTAGCTAATTTAATAAACTTAATAACAGGTAGCTAAAGGAGTTTAAACTAGGACTTAGTATTTTTCTTATTAGCTATTTAAATCCTTAAGGCTTTAATATACTAATTCTTTCTTAATTAGAGCTCTAGGTAATAAACAAGAAAGCCCTTAAGCTAAGTTCTTTTAAGGAGAGAGTAATCTTTATTTAGGAAGGCTAGATAAGCTACTAGATTTTATAGATTATATTGGGTAAAAGTAAGCTTTAGATGATTTAAATTTATTATGTATAGAGCTAATAAATTTTCTTATTAGTTAGAAAGAAGCCTTTAAGGTAGAGCAGCCTCTTACCAGCTTAATTTACTATTAAGCTAATTAAATAGTATAATATAAGGGATATACTGGGTCTTAAAGGCCTGCCTAATAGATATATTATCCTTAATTATAATGATAGTATTATAAACTTCTGCTTCTAAGTATTGCTTTATAATTATGTAATTAATACGTATATAATGTTTGGTAAGAAAAAAAAACCCTTTATTAAGATATTTAAGTTTTCCTAAAGGGTGGGTATAGATGCGTTCATATGTGTATGCAATTGTAGGGCGGCCGGAAGGGGGGCCCGGCTGGAAGCCGGGGCAACAATGTTAGAAGGAAGTGTTGAACTTGCAGAAGTAGCCAAGTTTGTGGGGCTGTTGACGAGGTATGAAGTGCGTGTGTCAGGAAGAAGGGTGGAAGTGGCAAGCCGGAAGGAAGAGGTGGGCTGACAGAAGTAGCAATGTTTTTTTGCGGAGCTGTTGATGAAGTACGCAGCACGCATGTCAGGCAGGTCAATGGGCTTGGCATCCGTAGTTCCACTTTGATGGGCGCATGAAGCTGGGCACCGATCAGGTATGGGTGAGTGTAGAAGGCAGAAAACAATGATCACGAACTTCGCGGTACCGAGTTGTGGGCACAAGCCTCTCACAGCGGGCTTCATTCATTGAGCAAGATACAAGGCTATCAATTGATGCAATATTTGGTCAATCTTACAAATCTGATTGGTTATGTGAAATCCAGTGAGCATTGAGCTTGGTATTTCCCCATCAATACTTCCAGGTCAAGGTAGCCCTCCCCAGGTAGGAGTCTCAAAAATTAAGCGCTATGAGTTTATGAAGAAGCAAATGATAGTGATTGCTATGGAACCATAGTACCTAGTCAGGTCTCGTTCTTTATGGAGTGGTCTCAGAGCTCATGAGTCAGTCTGTGAATGAAATCTTTCAGACAGAATTGCCCATTCTTGTAAGTCGTGTCAGATGTAACGGGCTGGCCTTGATGTGTTAGCGGAGGTTGATCATATGTCTCCATGGCAGAGATGATATTCAGTTTGACTGAAGCCACTGGCAGGGCTTTCTTACCCACAACACCAAATTCAGTGTTTGCTGTGAGATCGTTGCCTGTGTAATTGTTTGTGGCAAAAATGCATAAAAAAGAATTCTGTCTCGAGTGTTGTGACTTCCATGTTTGAAGAAGTCAGCCTGCTCCATGAGTAGTCAGCTCTGAGAGCCATTGAGCCAGTCCATTAGGACTATCAGGCATATTTTCCTGGTGTTGCGTGAAGGCGTTGGTTTGACCCCGGAGTACATTGCGACACCTGAAACCCTTTTTTTGGCTGATGGGAGCCGAACTTGACCGAGTGGCTGCAACACAAATCATTGTGCCTTAGAAGGGCGTGCTCCTCCACTTTCCAGATAACATCAACTACACAGTATATAGTAGCCATAGGGCCGGAGTTCCCCGATAGGGCCCCAATCAGCCCACTGATAAGCCCACTTCCAAGCCTTAGCACTAAGTAGTATAATAGGCCTTAATAGTTAACACCAATATAGCTATAAATATTAAAGTTTTATTTATAATACTATTACTTAATACTATTAAATAAGAAGGTATAAAGAAAATTTTAATATAATTAGAGCTATAAAATTATAATATATTTAAATATTTAATATAAGGTACTAGGAAGCAGCCAGGACCAGATATGGCTGGTTTGATTTTCCATATAAAAAACGTTTATACACACCCTATTAAAACCCTTAAACTAAGCTTAAAACAGACGAGATTTTCAGGATTTACTTCGAAATATATAAATAAGTTATAGCTTATCTTTCAGAGTTTATTAAATTCTTTTTACTTAATTATTTAAAAAACTTAATTTTAGACCTTTATAATTTCATTACTTTAATAAAGCTTGGAAAAAGAAAATTTAAAATTCTTTTGAAAGATTATATAGTTAAAATATATACAACTTAAGCTATTATAAAATTTATATTTATTTTAGGCTTAGTTTAAGGGTTTTAGTAAGGTTAATATAAACGTTTTTTATATAAAAGATTAAAGTCGCTATATTTACCACTTATTAACTTTCTAGTAAATTATATTATATATATAGACTTTTATAAAATACTAATATAAAAAAGGAAAATAATTAAATAATAAATATTTAAAATATTAGTACTTCATAAAGTAAAGTTTGTTAATAAAAGTAATATATTTTTTATATTATTATTTGAATATCTTTTCATTATAAATAGTTTATATATTAACAATGAAATATTTAAGCTTTTTCAACTTAGTTTGAAATCTAATATATTAAAAGGTATATTAATTAAATATTTAAATATAAAATTAAGAAATATATAACCTTAAATAAAAGACTTTAGTCCATATAAAAATATTGATTTTATATTTATTAAATAATTTATTTAATATATAATTACTTTATTTTAAAGGTTTAAATATATATATAGATTATTATAAGTTTAATTATTATAAAATTCTTATTTAATAATATTACTATTAAATTAAAATTTTAAACAGTATAACCTTAAGTATACTTTTAGTATCATTATTAAGTATAATATACTTAATATTATAAGTTATAATAATATAATATAGTTTATTAATAAGTAAAATATATTAGTAAGTAGAATAGTTTTACTATACTTTTTAAGTTTAGCTAACCTTAATACTATTTTAATACTAAATAACTACTAAAGGTTGATAATAATTAATACTTATTATATTTAATTACTTATTTTTATTTAAATATATCAATTTAATATTATTAAAATATGTTTAATATTAGTTTAAATAAGCTAACTTTTAAATAGAAATAAGATACTTTATATTAATTAATATTATCTTTAACCTTAAAATCCTAGTTTATTATAAACTATTAATAAATATATATTTATATTAATTGAAACTAAATAAATCTACTTTATTATAATGTAATAGAATATGGTTAATTAAACTCTTTTTCTTTTCTTATATATTTCTATATTATATTTAAATTTATTATAATATTTATAGTTTAATTTACTTAATTCTTTATAAACTCTTTTCTTAATATTATTACTAGTTTTACTAGCTAGCTACTTACCTTTTTCTTTTTCTTTAATTATTATTTGAGAATTTATAATATTAAGTAACTCTTTAAGCTATATTTAAGTCTTTTTAGCCTTTTAGTACCTAATAAGTAGTATATTAATACTTTTAAAAATATAAACTTACTTTTTTTACGAAAAAAAATAAGGTTATTTATTATTATTTACATATCCTT
>NQMI01000052.1:246110-280034 GCA_002270565.1 Stenocarpella maydis
ATGTTTATAATTATGTTTATAATTATGTTTATAATTATGTTTATAATTATGTTTATAATTATGTTTATAATTATGTTTATAATTATGTTTATAATTATGTTTATAATTATGTTTATAATTATGTTTATAATTATGTTTATAATTATGTTTATAATTATGTTTATAATTATGTTTATAATTATGTTTATAATTATGTTTATAATTATGTTTATAATTATGTTTATAATTATGTTTATAATTATGTTTATAATTATGTTTATAATTATGTTTATAATTATGTTTATAATTATGTTTATAATTATGTTTATAATTATGTTTATAATTATGTTTATAATAAAGTCAATATAATTAAAGTTATAAATATTATTATTAATAATCTTATATTTAATTACTATATTATAAAGAACTAAATTAAATCTTAATAATGATGTTTATATTATTTTAAAGAGCCCTTTAATACTTATATAAATATTTAAATCTAATCTTGAGGCTAAATTATATACTTATAAAGTATTAAGCTTAATACTGTTTTTTAAGCGTAGTATTATATAATATTAATGAAATATTAGCTATATATTTTATATTGGAAGATTATAAAGAAGATCCTTAACTACTATATTTGCTTCTTAAACAGTATTAGTTTTTTAGGTTAAAGAGCTTCCATAATAATAAGAAATATAATTTTTAATCAAAGTTAATTAAGAAACCATGTTTATTAAGTTATATAATATTTAGGATACCTAAGATATAAATAGTATTAAGGAGCCTAGCTATTTTCTTAGCATTTAAATCTTAATATTTAGTTTAAAAAGTATAGCTTTTTAATTAAATAGAATTAAGCTTATATCTTTAAAAGCAGTTTTAATAGTTTTTACCTTAAAAACCCTTTCTTATATAATATGAAAGGTAAGAAAGAACTTACTCTTAATAATATAAAAAATATAAGCATTATTAAATTAAGTAAGTTTTAAATTATAAGCCTTCTTTAATAGGTTAAAATACTCAATATTAAATAGCTAAAGTTAGTAAAATAAAAAAAGATATATAAAGGGTAATAATATTTTTTACTTTATGATATTACTTAAAGTTTATGAAGTAATAGCTTTTATACTTATTAAGAAATAATAACTAATACATAATGTTTTTTATAATATAGTATATTTCGTTTAAATTATTGAATCTATTTTATAGTAATTCTATTCGTTATTTATTTCTGATGAATTTGTGCTATAGAATAGCATTCAGTTCAGCGTGTATTTCGGCAGGGTCGCAGTATGGTGCTCTGAGGCGAATTGGGACAATTAACAATGGTCTGAACAACTTTATATTGAATTAAGTTGGGCTTCTATAAGCCCTCCTTATATACCCTCCGACGTCATCTCACCCCTAGGCACGCTGCAGTCGGCTCTGGTACAAATTTGCAAATGCCGGAAAATTCGCCCTTCCAACACACCATCTTTAGTTCCAAGCAACCAGCCAACCATAGCCCTAGCAATACCCAAATTAAGTACATATAAACTTCAGAAATCAAGCTATCCAATGCACTAAGTCATATACTTTTTGGGTAAGAAATAAGGGTAATGCAGAGGTCTGAATTAAGGTGCAAATGCAGGCCAAAATAATCGACTCACGGCCACCAAACTCATCTTGCGTCACGCACGCACTGGGCGTACTTAGCGAAAATCGCCTGACTCGCAAGTCTAGGGTAACTCCTTGCTAGGAAGTCTAGGGTAACTCCTTACAACAAAGTCTAGGGTAACTCCTTGCACGGAGTACCAACGCCCTGCTGAGCGGTTCCGTTTAACACTATTAAATAGCCTCCTAACTATATAAGTAAAATTAATAAATAAAAGAACCATCCTTTAGTAAGTTACTTGCCTCTCCTGCTAATTAACTCCTAATAGCTTTCTTTTTATTTCTTCTTTTTCATTACCTTATTATATAGTTTTTACTTCCCATTATACTTCCCTTTTTACAATCTTTTAGATATTATTTAATAGCCTTCCTTTAGGCTAATGAGTTACTAATAACTTTCTTAATAACTATAGACATATAATCCAGCCATATAGCTATAAATATCTCTTATCTACTACCTTTCCTCTCTCTCTCTTTCTTTCTTTCTTCCATTATATAATATATATATATATATATATCCCTTATATATATACTTCTATAATCCCTTCTTCTTTTTACCTATTAGTTATATAAAAAACTTTTTTATATAATATCTTCTCCTTTTAGCTCGGCTGACCAGTCGCTCGGGGCATTCTGGGAGGCGAGTGTGCTTGACCGCGAGTGGTTTGGCGTGTAAGCGGCCTCGTCACGCCTGCCTTGCGCGAGGCATATATAAGGGGGGGCTTCCCATGGATAACTTTGTTGGTGTGTTCTTGTGTGCTCCAGCAGAGGCATAGGCCGACCCCTTCTATTATATCCCGCCACATCACATACACACTTGTCCCCCCAGTGATGCCTTCACCAAGGATCGCCATCATTGGCGCCGGCCCGGTGGGAACTACGCTCGGGCGGTTGCTGCTACGCCAGTCACCTTCAGCTTCCGTCACCATCTTCGAGGGCGAGCCGTCGCCAGACTACCGCAGTCAGGGCGGCACACTGGATCTCCATACCACCACTGGTCTCGCTGCAATCAAGGAGGCAGGCCTCTGGGATGAGTTCTCGAAACATGCCCGCTACGACGGAGAGTCACTCATCATGACAGACAAGAACCTCAAGCCATTCTACCAGGTAAAACCAAGCACCTCCCCAGAACAGAAAGGGGGTCACTTCGGGGGGGAGCGGCCCGAGATCGACCGTTCTGCCCTCCGACGGATGCTGGTCGAGAGCCTCCCTGCCGATATGATCACCTGGGGCTACCGCCTCAAGGAGGTACAGCCCGGCAGGGAACCAAGGAGCAACAGGCTCGTCTTCACCCTCGCCGACGGCAGCACCACCACGGCATCCGGCTTCGACCTGATAGTCGGCGCAGACGGCGCCTGGAGCAGGGTCCGCGCCGTCCTCTCCGACACCAAGCCCTACTTCGCCGGCATCACCAACCAGGCCTTTGAGATCCCCGACGCCGCCGCCGCCGCGCCCGACGTGTACCGCGCCGTCAACCGCGGCAGCATCTTCAGCCACGCCGACGGGCAAAAGACCAGCCTGCAGCAGATGGGCGACGGCAGCATAGCCGTGTACCTCAGCTTCCGCGCCGACGACGAGCACTGGTTCCGGGACGCCCGGCGGTGCGGGTTCGACCCCTCCGACCTCGGGGCGGCCAAGGCGGCGGCACTCGAGAGGCTCCACGGCTGGCACCCCATCATCAGGGAGGCCGTGTCACGGGCGCAGGGGAAGACCTCACTGAGGAACCTCTACATGCTCCCCGTGGGGTTCAGCTTTGCGCACAGGGCGGGCGTGACGCTCATCGGGGACGCGGCCCACCTGATGACACCCTTCGCCGGCGAGGGTGTCAACGTGGGCATGGAAGACGCGCGCAGGCTGGCCGCTGCCGTGGCGTCGGCGGCCGGTGGCGGCCTGGACAGGCTGGACGGCGAGGTCGCCAGGTTCGAGAAGGACATGTTCTCGCGGGCCGGGGAGTTCGCCGCGCTGACCGAGTCGTTGATGCAGGCATGGTTCTTCACCGAGGATTGCCCGCGGTCCGTCATCCCAAAGGTCATGTCCACCCATGCGAGCTTCCATGCCCCTTGGCTGCTGAAGCCGCTTGTCGGAGGGCTGGCATATTCTTATTTCTTGGTTTCGAATATGGTCACGGGCAGATAAGCGCGGGAGTGTTGGTATCTT
Source organism: Stenocarpella maydis (assembly GCA_002270565.1). Classification (NCBI taxonomy): domain Eukaryota; kingdom Fungi; phylum Ascomycota; class Sordariomycetes; order Diaporthales; family Diaporthaceae; genus Stenocarpella; species Stenocarpella maydis. Next base: position 249,903 of record NQMI01000052.1, read on the forward strand.
TGGTTCAATCTTGGTTATCCTTGTGGATAAGAGAGCGATTGTTGATGGGCGCTGAGAAGCCGCATAGGGTCATCGCGGCGCCGTCGGCATGTTGAGTGCCTCCGGCTTGGGGACTGAGTGTGACACGGGCTGGAATGCTGTCGGGCTGCCTTGGTTCCTGCCATCTCTGCTGTCGCCTCATCCGCTGTTAGCCATGGGCGTTGGCGGTAATACCGAGTTCGTAGTTGTTGTTGATGCGGTGGATCGTAGTTGAGTGTAGAAGTAAATGCGATATGTGTGGCGGTCCCTCCTATTTCAAAACACACCGGGCTCGTAATTCTGCCCAGCTATAAGAGGCAATTCTGCTCTGGGTCGTCAAGGCCGTAGTATGAATCACGGCTCTCGTCTCGGGACTCATTTTCGTGGTGCGAGGCGCGAAGACAGTGAGGGTCCGAACCATGGAGGGCTCTTGGGGTCTATTTATCCTGATACAGGGAGGCTCGCAGGGCGGTCTCTTCCACTCTGATGCTCTGGTCAGAATGGCCAGATACAAAATGGCAGCCTTGAAAATACGCATCTTGCTGAACTCTAGAGTCTTGGTGACACGCGGTTGGTGTTGTGTTTGTGAAATTGCGGACAAATGATACTCTCCGGCATCGAAATGAAGATGTTTTGTGTTCAGATACTTATGACAAAACTCTAAAGGTCTATTTTTGTGCAGCGCTAGTTGTATAGAAGATATATGATGGTCAGCCACCACGGGACCTTGACATCCATTTGCGACGGCGCTTGCTAGAGGAAAGACCAAACCGCGGGCCAGCGCTATTCCGTGGTAGTCCAGACCATCTAACTTTGGTTAACGAATACTCAAAAAGGATGGGAATCTATGGAATATCCAACTCTAGCGTGATCGTAGTAGTAAATAAGATGGGCTCGAAGCCGACACTCAGTCGTGAGGCAACCAGCCTTTCCCTGCGTGCTTATGCGGACCTATCCCCAGCGCGCAGCCCTATTGGCAGGAACGTGATATTCCGAAAAGCCGTCTAATTGTATTCCCATCTGAGACTTGCCGGGCAAAAAAAGCATCTGATGCGGTGACACCCGGGTTGAGAAATTACACAACGTCTGTGGGCAATGTGTGTGGGGGGAGAGGGGCTTTCTGAAGCACGTGCAGGTAACACGAGAAAGATAGAGTCAAGTAGATCTTTTTTTTATGCCAGCGCACAAAAGTGCTTGTTCCCGTTCCCGGCCGCCCTTCTCTCTGCTTTTTGGGAACAGAAGACCATCTTGGCAAGGTAGATCGTCCGTTTAAATGATGATATACGTCCCCGATGCACTCAGCATCGCAAATATTGCGAGGCGAGACCTATATCTCGGCCGAGAGGGATTAAGACGCAGAGGGGTGCGGCATGGATGGCCAAGCGGTGGATTGATATAAGGCAAAGGGGTAAAGAATGTCGAGTTCCCGCATGTCCAAAAAGTCGCCGTGGAGACAAGTAGCGCTGTAAGCGATTAGCCGGATTGCGTTGTCCTGGACAGAAACTGGTCAGCATGACCACGGCATGTCCAAGCTGATCCGCTGGCGTGGTTTAGTCGTGGCTGATAATATCTGTGTTATTAGCTGCTTGATGTGCTGGCACCATGAGCGCAGAGAGGGACAGCTATAGGTACCTAGGTATGGTACCTAGGTGGGTAGGAAAGTACCAAGCTCTCGCAAAAGAAATCAAGAAGACAAAAGAAAGAGCCTTGGGACGAAAAGACCAAACCCCAAAAAAGAAAAGTCCAGGGGCGAAGCTTTCGGCGGGTATCAGCCTGTGGACCCGCCCAAACGCGGGGCAATCAGCCCTGGGGACCCCGGACAGGAGGGGGGTTGACAGCGGAAGGACCGGCACTAATACCAGAGCAGCTGGGTAAGTAGTGAGTGTGGAGGAGCAGGGCAGCCGCCCCGATGTTAACCGTGTATGCTGTATGTCAACGGCAAGTAGGTATACTTGGTAGAGCCAACAGTCCAGAGCAAGAGCAGCAGACTGCCGAGGGACGAGGACCATCTCTTCGTCCAGTCCGTATCTGTCATCTACGGAGCATATAAAGCTAGCTGCTGGCTGTCTCGGGACCGCCCCCCAGATGGCACAAGATGAGGATGGGCGAGGAGCGGATTATGGTAGAATCTACATGCCAATGCAAGATACATCAGCATAGTCCGGGTGTCCCTTGTTTGAACAATTTGTAAGCGTATACCCGCATTTCTACCCGTGTGCATTTCTGCATCTCCAAAGCCTTCTCCTCGCCGTCAACCTCGCCTCGTGGGAGGTGCATGATGCTATGCTTGCCGAGTCCGGGAAGAAGGGCAAGCTGAGACGAGACATGACGGGAGCGTGTCCGTAGTCGTGGGCCTCGGCAAGACAGGCGCAACAATGGCAAGCTCAACAGTCAGTATGTGTGTATTATGTGTGTGTGTATGTGTGTGTGTGTTGCAAGTATGTAAGTGTGTATATATGTATGTCTGCCTGTCTCCGCCCAGTTACTACTACTTCCCTTACATATGTGGTCGGTAGACAAAAGCGTGCCCTGTCAGATAGGCAAGCTTGGCGTGGGCTGGGCTGGGCCGGGCTGAGCTGGGGTCAAGCAACCGACCGTCTTTTCTGTCAGTCTGTCCCGCTCACACAAGAATGCAACGTCATGGGATACAATGCAACGCAGCAGGCCAATCAATCAGTCACTCACTCACGTCCTGCCCGTCTTTGGTCACTTAATCAGTCAATCAATGCCCAGGTGACAGGGCGAATTGGTTACCCTCAGGTTCTCTAGCCACGAGTCTCTCCAAAAAAAAAAAGAAGAAGAAGAAGAAGAAGAAGAAGAAGCAAGAGAGGTAAAATATACCCAGGTATGTGTGTATATACATATACCTAGGTATATGAAAGGTCCCTAGGCCCTCAATATAAGAAGACACGCTGCTCCACCCCGCCCGTGGCGCCTTCCCTATAGCGGACTAGCCTCTTTTGATCCGTGGCTTCCCAATGGCTTGCGTGGTGCCCTGTCTCCCCAGCCCCCTGGCCTCCAGCGAATAGGACCTCCAGCTTCCCGGAGCAGTCGAGGCGAGGTTAACCTGGTCTGTGGCGTGTCGTGTGTGTGTGTCTCTATTCCGATCCGCTGCTGTACCTACCCACGCTACTTCTTTTTACCTTGCTGTGCTGTCTGGGCAGTTCTGCTGTAGGTCGTACGCACATTAGTGTGGTACACAAACCAGGCAAAGGCTCGTCCTTCCTACCAGGTATGCAGTAGAGCAGCAGGGCAGCAGCGGCAGGGCGGCAGCAGAGCAGCAGCCACCTTCTGTTTGGTTTTGTTTTCCCCATCCTCCCCCCACATCACCACCCTCATCACCATCACCACCACACCACCACCACCACCGCCGCCGCGCCGCCGCCGCCATTCGGGTCGACGAGAAACCTCTAGAGATTGCCTCTATTCTCGCTTCTCCCCTTCTCCCATTTACCGTCCCACTCCATTCCGGTTTGTCACTCCGCACCTTCTTTCGCCCCTCTCCGGCTCTCTTCTCTCCCTCTCTCTTGTTCACCGTGCAGTCCAGCCCGAGACGCTTCATAGGGCTCTTTGGTCGGAGTGTTGACCGTTCCCGGTTTCCCCTTGTCTTCTCCCTCGTCTCCCCTCTCCGCCATCCACCCCCGGCGACGACAGCTGGCCGCACCACGCCAGACCGAGGGCAACCCGGTCCGCCCGACCCACGCAAGTCGAGCCCCCATCACTACTCGACTGCGACTCCTCTCCACGCCGCCGTCTTCACTCACTCCGATCCCACACAAGACTGCCCACAGCGCAATCGCACGAGCACCTACTCGCACCCCTCCTCTCCCTCGGGGCCCTCACCCACGCCTACCCGCCCGCCGAAAAGCTTACATCGTCTCGGATTTCATAGAAGCTGTCACTGCACAGCATCAAGTACACGCATAATACATAGTCTTGGGCGTTGCCGTGCGCGACGACGCTCCCCTCTTGGCAGCACTTCGGTTGTGTCACCTAGGCGACTTCTGCGAAGCTCCTCGTATCAACACAACCACCTTGGAGGGTCGACAGCGCACAGTGTTTAGGGCGCCGCCATCCTGCCGGCTTTAGGGAAAGAAAAAAAGAGTAGGTAGGCAGCTTGCTTTCTCGTACTATCCAAGCTTGGGTACTCGCACACCTTGGCGCAGCAGGGCATTACCTTGCGCTTGTCGCATTGGCTGCTCGTTGAGCGGCTGGCTGGATGCCCGGCCGAAGCCTTGGATTCCGGCCCCGTTTGGCTCAACAAACACCCGTCTTGGTCTGCGTCGCATACTGATTCCCCCATTAGCACCCCCAAGACCTCCATCCCAAGGCCTAAGCACGGTCGCACAGTACCTAGCCCACCGCACCAGGCCGCTACCCACTCACAGCTCGCCGTTCCCTTGCACTCCTGCTCGTTATTGCTCCATCAAGTCTAGCCCACAAGTCGTTGAGACAGGGTTCAACTTGTCACCGGCGCGCAGAGCAGTCCGGGGACTGTGATGGATCAGAAGGGAGCAACGACAACTGCATCCAAACCAGCTGCCGCCAGCCCCTCGACTACACAGGACGGTGTCTCCGAATTCAAGGGCGCTGCAATTGTCACAACGCGCCCATTGTACAGCAGCAAACTCGGCAATACAAAATCAAAAGCTCCCGAAAGTAATTCCAGTCCGACCACGAGGTGAGACACGAGACTTGTCCGATACCCCCCTTCCACATCACCCAAGAATCTTTTTGGTTCCCTCGCCCCCTGTCACATCGCCCGGTTTTTTTCGCTTTCAAACAACAAAGAATCCCAAGCCGCATGCTCCCCCGTCTCCTCGCAGCCTCTGCCCTTAGTCGTCGCCGTCGGATGCTCATGCTGGGCTCGATGTCTCTGGCGACCGCGGATGCCCCAATACATTGATCGCCCCATTGTCGGTCCTACATCGCTTGGCGCCCCAAACTGACCAGCTCTCCAGACAGGCCCCCACGCCGCAGCAGAAGGCGTGGACGACTGCCAACCCCAAGATCACAGGCCGTTCAAATAGTCCTCAGCTGAAGAGCAACATCAATTCGGTCGCCACCAGGCCAGTAGTGGTCGACTTCTTTAATCGCGTGAGAGAGGTAAGCCGTCGCCCCCTCCATCACTCCGAGTCGGCGTTCCCCTTGGGCCTTGGCTTCTGTGCCTCGCTTGGACCCACTCGGATCCACCGACCCCCAGCTGTGTTGTCACACCTGGCTTCAATTTCACCGCGGCTTCAGACAACACCAGACACCGATGCTCCCTTTTGCTCCTGACCTCCCGAGCACGCCCACGGGCAACCCGCACACTGCAGTCTGTGGCTCTCTACCGAGACACCCTACTCACCATTTCTGTCGACAGGGCAATCGAGTCCGGCTCACCCTTGATAACGGTGCCGAGTTCGAGGGCATTTATGCCAACAACCCGACGAACCAGTCCAGCTGCCATTTGAAGATGGTTCAGCAGAAGAAGGCCGGCTCTGCTGACGCGATGAACGGCTCGACTAAGAGACAGCAAAACAACATGTCCTTTGCCAGGGGCAACATCGCGGACGCTCGTGTCTTGGGTGGAAACCAGAACAATCGCAATGGTAAACAAAGACGCCCACACACCCCTATTTGTCTGTGCTACATTTGCTGATCCCCCCCCAAGGCAACAGGGTAGGCTTCCAAACAGACAGCAGCATCTCTGGCGATCGCTTTAGCGGGCAGCGCGAGCTCAAGAGGTGGGTCCCTGATGGCCCTGGCGACGTAGATGGCAGTCTGGAGAAGGCTACAGACAACAAGCCCTGGGACCAATTCGCGGCCAACGAGGAGAAGTTCGGCCTTAAGACTGATTACGACGAGAACATCTACACGACCTCTATTGATCGTAGCCACCCGAGCTACAAGGTGAGGATGGCCAAGGCCGACCAGATGGCTCGGGAGATTGAGCGCAGCAACCCAGCCTCATCTCACGTCGCCGAGGAGCGTGTGATGGACTGCACCGGACCGGCTGATGGCGGCTTGGACGAAGAGGAGAAGTACGGCCACCTTCCCCCCCCCCAACCCCATTCGTACCTTCTGGCCCCTGTTGACAATCCTACAGGTACAGTGGTGTCAAGCGACCGGACTTCCCACCTCTTGGCAGCCAGAACCCCAACAAGTACACGCCCCCGGCGCGTCGCGCGCCAGCTGCTCAGACAAACGTGAAGGGAGCGCCGGTCGACCCTGCAATCATCTCGTCCCAATTAAGAAGTGGCCCGGGCAAGCAGCCCACGCCAAAGCCCGAGGAATCCAAGGCTGCTCTCCCAAACTCGTCCAAGACCCCTGCTACGCAGACAAGCGAGCCTAAGGCCACTGAAGCGAAGATCGAGGCGAAGACTGAGGCGAAGACCCAGGCCAGCAAGGACGAGAATAAGACAAACGACACAGAGAAGGGCCAGCCTGACACAAAGCCTGCCGAAAAGCCCGCCTCAACCTTGCGACCCGCTGGGGCTGCTAAGGAGAACACCAAGCCAACGTCCACGACAATAGAGCAGACCGTCCTCACCTCTTTCAAGAACTTCGCGAGCAAGGAGCGACAGGTCGCAGAGAAGGCTCGCAGCACCAAGGCGAAGGCGGACAAGGAGGTCAAGCTGATTGAGCTCAAGAAGTTCGCCGATAGTTTCAAGCTGGGGACACCTGTTCCTAACGATCTGATTGGCATCATTGCCAAGGATCCAAAGAAACAACAAGAGATCCAGGCCAAGGCGCTCAAGAATGCGGAGGAGTCCCGCAAGGCCAAGGAGGAAGCCAAAAAGGACCCTGTGGTTACGAAAGACAAGGAGGTCACGGCCGCCAAACCGGGCCAGTCCAAGTCGGCTGCGGAGCAAGCTGCCTCGACTACGGCTGGTACATCGGCGGCTCCTGCGGCCGGTGGCGCAGGTGGTGGTGCTTCCCGCCCCGGTGTTGGACCGCAACACGCGAACTCTGCCACGGGGGGGCCGAACCGCCACCCCGGCAACCGCCAATCTTATGCCCCGGGATCGTACCAACAGCAGTTCCGCGGCGACCGCTCGTCTGGTCAGAATGTGCCCCGTCAGCACCAACAGCCTGGTCACTTGTCGCAGCGCCTTCGCAGCGCGGAGCAGCAGAGGATGTCACAGCCGCCTCCTCACATGCAGCCAGACATGCGCATGCCCCCGACCGGCCCTGCGAACAGCATGAATCCCTCGTTCCCTCCCCGTCACGCCGGCTTGCCCCCGAACCACATGGGCCCTGGTCCGAGGTTGAACCCCAACACCCAGGAGTTCAGGCCGAATGCGCAGCCTTTCTACCCCACAGGCCCCAGTGCGGCCTCAAGTCCGCGCTCGATGTTGAATAACGTCGAGGGCCAGGGTAGCTCCACGCCAGTCACTGGCCCGCTTATCAAACGCAGGTTCAAGACGATCGACATCAAGAAATGCTTCGCCCTGAGCCACGTGATGTCCTTCAAGCCGCCCCAGACAGGCAACCGCGCCTGGGAGGAGAACGGAGGGTTGCGGCCCCCGTTCGACACCATGCCGACATGGAACAACCTGTCCGAGGGAGACGACAAGCAGGAAAAGATGAGCTACAAGCAGTTATTCGAGCGCCCGCCGCCGTACGCTAGCGCCATGCCCACGCCGAACCCTGCCCCAGTGGCACCGCAGATGCCGCACCAGCACCAGCTCCCATTCCACCTCCAGCAGGGAGCTCACGCCGTGGGCCCTCGCCAGTCACCGCACATGCCGCCGTTGCAGATGCACGCCGGCCAGCCAGGGCATGCGCCTCACATGCCGTTCAACAATGGAGAGGATGCCACTAGGATGATGCCCTCGAGCTCGGCACAGTCGTATGCATCGCCTCGTCCGGGCCAGGTCCCAATGGCGTACCCCAACACCATGAACTCCCCGGCCCATATGCCCTACTCCCAACCTGTCATGCCTGGATTTATGGGGCCCGGTGCTCCGCAGATGACACCTCAGATGCGCAACTTTCAGAACCCACAGTATATGCCGCAGCAACACGCACAGATGGGAGGGCCGATGATGATGGGACCTCAATACATGACTGCACCTTCTCCCCTGATGCAAGGCGCCCCTCAGATGCCGATGTACGGCCCCGGGGCTCACCCGCAGTTCATGCCCCCCGGACCGGTGCCTCCTCCGACGATGCCAGGATCTAATGGATACCCAAGCCCTGGACGACCAGCTGCGCCGATGATGGCCCCTCAGGGATCCCAGCAAGGCCAACACATGTACGGCATGAGCCCCGGCACGATGCCCCAATACCAGCAGCCCGTCTTCGCGCCGCAACAGCCCGGCCAAAGTAAGTTTAACAACAACAACAATAATAGCAGCAGGCGATACAGCTCATCGGGCCGTCAATACTAACGACGTCTCGAAGTGGGCAACGCGAGAGTACATAGCAACCCTGGACCGCAGCAAATCGGCAGCAGTCCTCAGCAAGTTCATCACTATGGGCCTCAGCAGCACCGAAGCAATGGTTATGGTGGTAAAAATTTTACCGGCGCCCATCAGGGACCACCAGTCAACCACAGTGGCCCTGCTGTCGCCCAGGCCCGGACGCCTGAGACCCAGGAGGGATCCAAATGATGACGCTTTGCTAAATTTTCCCTGCTCGGTGCCGCCTTGGCCATTGCGAAGGTCAACAATAACACGGCGTCACTCTACTAAATCGATACCGGACTATGGCATGCTCCAGTGGTGTGGGTTCTCAATTATCTACCAGGTGATCATCGTGTCCATCTTCCACATGCTCACTCATGCGTTCATCCGTGCATCCACGGGCTTGATGCAACGTCGTGGGCCATCAAACTCAGTGGTATGAGGCATTTCAGGCAGAGTCAAAGGCCAACATCAAGCCCAACTTTCCCCTCCATGCTCGATGACCAGGTGCCACCACGAAGGATCGGACATGTCTTTCACGCCGCCTATTCAGCTCTTGTCTATGCCGGACTGTGGCACATTGCGCGGGTGAGATCGTTTTCACAGGGAGGAAGATAATTGAGAAGCACACCGCCGTCTGAGCGCCATTCAGGCGGGAGGGAGGGGTTTCTGGAGAAGTGGTGGCTTTTGGTCAGCCACGGGCAGAATATGGAGGCATCATAGGATACTTTTAGTCGAGTATCGATTTTGCTGTGTGGATTTGAAGACGATTGGGCAAACTTGGTCGCCACCGAGAGACAATGCAACTCGCCGATCAGATGAAGGGGTCAGCCGCGGGCCGGGGCAAGACAGGACAGGTCGTGCTGGGCTGTAAAGGGGTCCAAACCTGGTTGTTTGCGCCGCTTGTTGTGGTGTATGTCACCAAGCGGTTCTGAGGCATAGCGGTAGCGGTGGTAGCTGAATTGATTGTTATATGGTGTCTTCGCTCTGCTTCTTGATCTTCCGGTCTGCGGGTGACCTGAGTGAGATTGCACTCACACGATGTCAAACAGGTGTCTCTACCTGGATAATCACAGAGTGGTCAGCAGCGTAAAGGAGATTACGCCTGAGTCGGAGTCCTGCTGCTCTGTGCTTGCAAGGTGGGAGGCTCAGGCGCCGACACCAACATCCCCGCCCATGAGCCTCGTTTCTTCAGAAGCAATTCCTTCTTCGCCACCGTTCACCTGCATCGAAGGTTAGTCTAATAAGCGGGGAGAAGTCATTCTCGAGCCCTATTCGTAGCGGTCGTGCCCAAGTAGTGGGGNTCTGTAGTGTGAGCGGCATCATGACTGCCCATTCAACCTAGCGAATGGTTGCCTGGATCCGCTTGGCGACGGCTTCATGGGTCCATTGGGCGTCTTCAACGAGGGTCCGGGCCCTCAGCCTCTCATCCCTCGTGAGTTCTCTTGCTCGGGGCTTCTTTTGGTGCGTTTGGGCAGTCTGGCGGAGCAGTCTGAGGGTCAAAGGGCTTGCAGTTAAGGAGCGTTCGAAGAGCCGAACGCAGCGTGGCGTGCGTGGCATGCAGAGCAACCGAGAGAGATCCATGCTTAGTCAGCCAATTCTGAAGGCTTCTAGCAACAACAACGAGGTCTGAATGCCTTCAGAGGACCCATCATTGTCGTGGGTCATATACTGGAGGTACCTTTGGGTGGAATCTGCTAGAAAAAGTGACAAAGTTAGTATGTGGAAGTATAATTGGGGGCGATGTAACGGTACGTGGGCAAACAACGTTTGTTACCCCTGTGGAGGTGTACTCTAGGCAGGTACAACGTGCCGGGCTTTCCGCAAGCAAGGGGGAAAAAAAAAATGAAAAGTTTGTTGTTGCGCTTCATAATGAATCTTTGCTCCCACAAGTTTCGTTGATAACTTCTCAGTGCGTTCTCGATCCATGATGTGACACCAACAATTGCTGCGGTCAATATGAATAATGACAAACGTTCGGTATGTCTGCAGCACCCACAGGTCCTGTCACGAATCAGGGGCTCGCTGGGCCCACTATTTCTTACGCTCCTTAGGTATATAAACGAGCACTTCTCGCTCAGTAGCAGTAGTGCTAGAAGAACTAGTCAAGTTGCTCTATTCGATACGCTACGCTCGAAATGGTGACAGGTCCATATGGGGACATCGTCTAGCTATATTTACAGGAGGACAGTGAGGGTTCTGGTCACGATATTGACTGTGCCATCTCTGACACGATACCGGAGACTCCTGCGGAGTTGAGCTCCTCCATAGTCTCCTCCCAGAGTCGATTGCTCAACTCAAGACCATCTGCCGTGTAGAATATCGGAGGGAACGGCTTAATGGTCCAATCGCTCACAAAAGACCCATGGCTCTCCCGACCCTGCACCACCACACCATCGACGTAGGTATTGGCGCCCCATTCCAGGCTCCGCCCCACGAGCTGCATCAAGATCCGGAAGGTAAGCGGCACCGGCGTGTCCTTTGCCAAATCGGTACTGGACGTCAAGCCCGGATTCACCGTGTTCACAATCACCTCGTCCGGGTTGACATTTTCGGCCAGCCTCGCAATGAACCCCGTGAGGAGGAGCTTTGACTTGGAATACTGGTTCATGGCATCGAACTTTTGAGGGGTCGCGAGCCGTGGCAGAACCGGCCCGCCTGCGGGATCGAGGCTCGTCATGTACTGCGTGTCGGAACCGATGACGCTGAGCCTTGCCGGCTTCCCTGGTGCTCGCTTTCCCCGCAGGACGGGTAGTAATAAGACGGATAGCAGTGCCGTCGACAGATAGTTGATCTGGAAAGTCGTCTCATATCCCGTTTGCTCGTTCTTGATGAAGCTTTGCGTGCTCACGCCTGCATTCAGGATCGCTATGTCCAGCCGCCCCAGCTCTTCTCCCGCGCACCGGTTGACGAATGTTTGGATCGAGGCGTAGGAGCTCATGTCAAGCAGCCAGACCTCGATCTTGGCGGAAGGGTGCTCCTTGCGCAGCGTTGCGGCCGCTGCGTCGCCCTTGGCCTGGGACCGCACGGCGAGGACGAGGCGCGAGAGCCCAAGGCCTAGAAGCTGGCGTCCTGTCTCGAAGCCGAGGCCTATATTCGCCCCGGTGATGATTGCTGTTTGACCGGATAGGTCTGCTGTGATGGGTTTGGGGCGGTACAAGAACTGCCGGTGGAGGAAGCCCCAAAAAAAGCTGCATTCCCAGCGAGCGTCTTTCTCTAGGTGTGCTGACATGGCGGTGACTTGTGTCAAAAAAAACCTAAGAGGCTGATATTGAACGACAACGCAGCCGGTGCCTGCAAATATTTAAAGTGTTGAAAGCTTGTGGTGGGTTGGTGACTATTCGGGGCTGTGGATTATTGCCCAAGTGCCTCGTGGATTCAGGCAGTCCGATGCATGACGCATCTGAAAAAAAGGATCGAGGTCTGCGTTGTAGGCTCGGACTAGGCCTGAAACAATAAGCCGTTCAGGCCTCAATTTGGGCCCTGGATTACCAAGCGACCGCGCCTCGGCCTAACAAGCCCCCCGTGGTCGCCGTCATCTTTGCGACGCGTACATTCGAATGTAGACGGTTACCTTATATGAACCCACAGCTTCGACAATATCGCTTCCTCCCAGTGGCCGGTGCTCAGACCGAGTCCGTAACTTCAAAGGAACCTAATTACGTGGAATACAGTGTTTAGACTGTTTAGACGCACTGTAACGGATGATTGGCAGGCACCAAGCTAGTCTAGTTGTCAAAGTGAGTAGGGTTACAGCTAAATTTCAACACGGACAACCCCATATTGTCGTCCTGCCGGCATCAATTAAGTAGCAACCTGGATAGCCATGGATTGGTGGGACATTCCTCCTGCATATTTACTTAAGTACCGAGCCCAGTAGCGATTGCCCCTTTCTCAAATTGCGAAAAGCTCAGGACATTGAATACAAGTGCAGAAGCAAGTTGGGGCCCTGTACACGGCGACTCCTGGTGTTCCTCCCGATGTCGTGGCAGCGGCTCAATATATTGACGAATCCCCGGGCGTGCAACGCAGTCATGATTGAAAACAGAGTTTAGAGCCTGACTAGGGACCTTGTTAGTCGTGCTTCACAGCTCATATCAACTAAGAAAGAGCTATGAAGCGCCTATGTGCGAAGAGAGATAAGAGTTGGCTAATGTTTTAGTTTTAGAGGTAGGTAGAACAGTGCTGGACCAGAGAAATTGGGCTCCACAGCGAAAGCTAAGAAGCCGAAATGACAGTGACAGAGTCCTCTAGCTTCCTATATTTCTTATTTCACAGCTAGTAGCATATATATGTACTTACAATCCTTGCGAATCATCACGTCACACTGGATTTAACTAGGTTATCTTTTATCATCGGGCAACCCAGATGTCACGGAGGTTCCCTAATTTCAATATATCATCAGCAGTTCCTGGTTTGGTTCATATTCATTCTCTTAAATCGAAGTCCAAAATAGATGTAGATTCCCGACTTGCAAGGTTCAACGGGGAAAAGGAGGATGTTAGGGCTGAGCCACCTCTGCCAACAATGATCCCATGACACGATACGCAGGAAACTTTTGCACAGTCTTAGCTTCAGGAACATAATTACCACCTTGCAGAGACTGATGCTGGGTAATACCCGCCCCCTTCAAGTACAAAAAGCTAGGAGACTTGCAAGCAGCGATATTTTCTTAATAGGTGTTAAATGTGCCGTTTGGAAACCGCCGCCGTCTACCAAAGGCAAAGTTACATCGGTGGTCCTACAAACAATCGAAGCTTGTAGTCTCTGTCGGCCCAGGTCTCAAGGCTTGTCTTCTGCACGCTTCACCCTAACGAAGCTTATGAGTGCAAATCCTGACAAGACTGCGTAGCTTAGTAGATTCAAAGTTGCTAGAACGGGGAGAGAAATGCCGAAACGGTGAATGGAGCAGACGCCACGTGTGACGCCGTTGGGAAGTGGCTTGTTATTATTGTGCCAATATTGATCGATGGCGAGCTGATGTAATACAGTAAGCGCTGAGTGGGTACCTTGACGGCCGCCTTGCGTAGATGGAGTAACCGTGATTGGAGGGATCTGGTAATGCAGTGTGTCAGCCTGCTCACGATCGTGGTATATGCGCAGGGGCACACTTTTGTAGTTAGTGGTCACCATCTCACATAACGGTGAGGAAGGAGCCACAACACCAGAAATTTCCAACGGCTATAGGGTAGAAGGCATATAGTAGTAGGCTCCTCCCGATGCTGTAGGATTGAAGTCACAACACCTGACACATTGGTACTATTCTGTGTTCAGCATAGGCAGGAGGGCTCACAACATGAAGCTGTTGTCAGCTTAGCACTTATTGGTGCACGAGTGAATCCTTGACACCAGCCTCAATGGATGAATATTTACGACCTGAAAGAGCTATCGAGCTTGGGTAAAACCTCGAAATGAATCATGTCATCGCCAGATCATCCGTATTTAGCAATTCTTGGATTATCGATCATTGAGCTGCGTGGTGACTTCAGGAATCAGTTTGCATAAATAGACGGAATTCCCGGGGAAAAGCATACCGCTTGCCTCCTATTTCACGAAAATTGTCTGAGCCACTTCAATAGTGATAGCTATACCCTCGATTTTAGGGCCCCTTACACGACCTTAATGATGCCGGCCAACACGCGCCATTCACAGGGCCACGACACAATGAAGACGGTTGTCTGGGAAGGCAAGCCTTTCCACGTGGCCACAAAAGAAGTTCCCAAGCCCAGAATATTGGACGCACGGGACGCTATTGTCCGGGTGACCACAGCTTCCATTTGTGGTAGTGATCTCCACATGTACCATGGGATCTTGGGCAGCAGCGAGGTTCCATGGGCCATGGGCCACGAAGCAATGGGCATCGTTGTTGAGGTAGGCTCCTCGGTCACGAGCATCAAAAAGGGTGCTCGTGTTGTCATCAGTTACGGGCATGCCAGCGCGACAGGTCCGAGTCCCGGGCACCTTGAGCTCGAGTCTAGCACCACAGCAAGCTTCAGCATGTTCGGAGGCGGCAAAGACTTTGGTGGTTTGGGCGGACTGCAATGTATGAAGCAAGCTCTCTTCTCCCACCCCTACCTCCTGTCCCTTGACAGGTGAATTCTGTGCATCCACCATACTCACAGGAATCGCAGCCGAATACGTCCGAGTCCCCTTGGCAGATGAGACCCTAATGGACATCGGCAACCCGCATATCCCGGACAGCGAACTCCTCTTCCTGTCTGACATATTCGCTACCGGATGGACGGCTCTCGACTTCTCGGGCTTCCAACCGGGCGACGACGTAGCCGTCTTCGGCGCCGGACCCGTCGGCCTCCTGTGCGCGTACAGCGCCAAGCTCCGCGGCGCGAGCAAGGTATACAGCATCGACCACGTGCCCGTCCGCCTCGCAAAGGCCAGGTCCATCGGCGCGATACCCATCAACTTCACCAAGGGCGGCTTGCCCTCGGAGCAGGTCCTCCGGCTTGCCCCGGACGGGGTGGCGCGCGTGTGCGACTGCGTCGGCAACGAGTGCGTGAACGAGAAGTTCGAGCCGGACCGGGGGTTCATCCTCAGCGAGGCCATCAAGATGGCGTCCATCAAGGGGGGGATCGGTGTCGCGGGCGTGTACATGGCTCAGCCCAAGAGCAAGGGCACGCCCCGAGGTGATCATCTCGCCGACCTTGTCCTTTCCCATGTCGCATTTCTGGCCGAAGTCGCTGTCCATGAAGGCTGGTATCGTGGACGTCCTGAGTATTGCGCCGACCTTGTTCGAGCTGGTCAGGACCGGGGTTGCGCGGCCCGCCTTCATCGTGAGCAAGGAGTACATCGGGCTGGATCAGGCGCCTGAGGCATACCGGAGGTTTGACCAGCACTTGGAGACAAAGGTCCTGTTTAAGTTCTCTTGGCGTGACGAGGAGGGTGATAAGCGACGCCGTGCAGACGAGAAGGATACCATAGTCGGCCGAGAGGGCGAGGGTGGCGGAGAACTCGATCCTCATGGAGCAAGCAAGTCCACTGGGTAAGGAAAAGCTGCTACTGCTCTTGGACAGACAGGCGATGCTGACATACTCTTTCTATAGGAGGCGGGCTAAACGTGCTCGGCATTTCCACTGATCGATCAGTCGTCAGCGCACGTGGCCCGAGTCCCGAAGAAGGTAGTGTAGTGGAAGTCTCCTTCATTACATGGGATCATGCACTCGTCAAGGCATTCCCAGTTGCCAAGGGCTCATTTCGGAGGTTTCCACAATTTTTAGGCAGCCCGGAAAAGGCCATCTTCTATAGGCTGGCCTTGTTTGTTATATTCCCTAAGAAATACCCGCTCTCGGGAAGGAAGACACGGAGTGGAATAGTTAACCTTTTCCTGCGGCTGGATATGGTATGGTCAAGTTCCATTTGGCTTATGCCCAGCCGAACCAAGAATGCCCTGAGGGTGGCTGCGCTATATAGGAGGCCCCCACCCTTTCAGTTTCTACCCAGTAGGAGCATTCGGTCTATACTTAGCGGACCTCGGACTGGGTGATAAGCAGAAGACTTTTCTTTTTGCGAGGACTGATGAGTTCTAGATTGTAGGATTCATTCAATAGGAGGCTGCCTGGGCCAACTACAAGATCCTGGCCGTTCCCCGGATCTGCACATGCATTTCAAGCCAGACTCGGAGTGGCCCGAGTGGACCTCTGAGAGATGTAATTAGCTTTTATAGCTTATTCCTGCCCTCCAGGGCTGTTAATCGCAGTTGGCTGTTTAGGCTATAAGATCAAGTCTCGTGGACACTTCTTTCTAGGTACTCTAGCCAGTCTGCTCTGACTATCCCATCAATCATCCACCCACCGGCCAGAGATTCCTCCCAACCATGGGTTCCAAGCTTCACGTCATCGCCACTCTGCTGGCACTGAGCCTGGGTGTTCCGCCGGCGTCCGCAGCTTTCAACCTGGTGCGGACCTACAGCGGCTCAAACTTCCTCAACCAGTTTTATTTCAGAGACGTAAGTCCACGCCACGTATTGTTATATCGAGGGTTTGGGACCCGAAACTAATGTACCGTCGTATTGTAGACGGCCTACTACCATAGCATAGATATCCCGTCTGGCGACCCAACAGATGGCTTTGTTGACTATCAGTCAGCGTCAGCCGCGTCGTCCAAGGGCTTGACAAAAGTCAACTCTAACGGCCAAGTATACATTGGCGTGGATTCCACTACGAAGCTGTCAACCTCAGCCCAAGGTCGAGCCTCGGTTCGTCTCGAGTCCAAAGAGACATTTGGCCCGGGCTCCCTCCTGGTGGCCGATATTGCGCACATGCCAGCCAACCAATGCGGAGTCTGGCCAGCCTTCTGGTCGTACAACTTCGGCGAGAACCCCATGGGCGAGATCGACATCATTGAGGGTGGAGGCGCTGCTGGGCTGCAGGAGAGGAACATCGTGTCCGTGCACACATGTAGCACCTGTCAATTCACAAACATTGGCGGCTCAGATGAGAGAGCGAACTGTGCCCTCGGTGGTGACTGCAGTGACGGCTCTACAAACTGGTAAGCAATCCTACTTAGCACAATCAGGCGGGCCAGCCGAGAGCTCACATGCCATTGCTAGGGACGGCTGCGGCTCCACCGGAAACGCACAGTCGTACGGCGACGCCTTGAACTCAGCAGGAGGCGGCGTATACGCCACATACCTGCAGGAAGACCGCCTCCGCATCTGGTCGTGGCCCAAGAGCTCCGTCCCGGCGGACCTGACCAGCGGGTCGCCCAGCCCGGAGAGCTGGGGCGCCGCCTCGTCGGACTTCAAGACCTCCAACGGCGGGTGCAAGATCGCCGACAATTTCCAGGCGCAGACCATCATCATCAACACCGACTTCTGCGGCTCCATGATCGACCAGGGCACGTGGAGCGCCGTCACGTCCTGCAGCAGCCAGGCAAGTACCTGTGCGGCCTATGTGGCCGCCAACCCTGGCGCCTTCTCCGACGCATACTGGCTGTTCAACTCGATAAAGCTGTACCAGTCAACCGGCACTGGCGGTAAGGTCAGCGAAGATGGCAACTGCAGCGGTACGGCTGGACAGACGTGCCTGGGGTCGCAGTTTGGGAACTGCTGTAGCCAGTATGGATACTGTGGTGCGTCGAGTCTGTACTGCGGTGCCGGGTGTCAGCCAAAGTTCGGCACATGCTCTTGAGCACGCATGGATGGTTGGGTAGCACCGTAGATAATACATAAATATTAATACACGCATATAGATACTCTCGTCAGTATTCGATAACCTCTGCTGGCTCACGCAAGTGCTTTCGGATTCGCGGAGGCATTCGGGTAACCGAATCACGACTGAGCTCGGCGAATAGGGGCCTAATGTATTGATAGGCAAGAAGAGCCTTTCTGTTTTTCGCACATATATTTCTAGCCGGTTCCAAAAAGGCCTGAGTTCCAATAAAAAGGAAAGGAAACCGAAACCGTCTTGGCAACGTTGCGGCAACAGTCAATCATTCCTGGTAAAATCTCAGGCTCGTCATCAACCAACGGCAAGACAGACGTCCGAACCTGGCGTAAAGGCTGAGGATCCTCTTGTTGGAAGTACGCCGAGCAGTGGCACAGGCATTGCGGGCAGCCTTGTTGCACTCGCAGGCGACCATCATCACAAGGTCAACCAAACGCTCGACCGGGATCTGTCCCAGAAGAGCTCGAGGCGCTCGAGGCGTTCAACACGGTGGTGGTGGTCTTCAACAATAGAGGCTCTGAGAATGTCCCGGACGGCGCTGCGGTCGGTCCAGTCGGTCAACTCATCACCAACGCGCTGGCCGGGCCATCCGGGGCGACGGTACTCCATGAATGTGACCCAGACTTTGTCACTCACGCCAGGAGTCAACTAGACGAACTCCATGTGTTTGTCACGAAGCCACGACGGGCGATGATAATTATCCTCAGCTCTGAGCCCGAAGTGGTAGTTGTCGAGGAAGGCAGGGTGCCAGAACTCGATCTGGAGGGACTCGACGTGAGCCAGGTAGTGGTTTCCGTCCCCGGCAGCGGTATGGACGTTGAAACGGTCCACCAAACGGTTCCACATCCTGGGGACGCCAGGGTGATTCTGTGGGACTATTTTAATGTCGAAGTGCCTCTTACTGTACCACATTGGCAGGAACTCATTACAAAACTGGCGGTTGACCTTTGATACTGCGAGGTAGGTCGGGACTTCGGTGGTAAATCGTGCCCGCTTAGAACTGGGTGGGGTGTCTTTGATTAGTATCTCGTAGATCCTGTTGCGGGCCCCGGCCAGGAGTTCAAAGAGCATCGACTGCGGCTAGAAACTGTTAATAATTGGAGAACTTCCTTAACAGAAACGGCGACTTTGCCGCCGTAGAAGTGGGTAGACTACCTTTGTGATGATGAAAGAGGCTTTTATGAGAGCATCGCCCTGGTGGGCCATAGGGTATGCTCCTGGCCAGCCTCGTCAGCCTGGTCATCATGTGGACACTCCAAGTTAGTCAGAACCTAACTTTGTTTGGAGATACACGTTTGGGTTCTGGATCGTCGAGGAAAGGAGCATATCATCTGGATGCTATTACTTGGATGAACGAACCTTGAGGTTGCCAGAGTTGGTGGCAACGCCGCCATCAGCCTGGTGCTTTGGGTTGTCCATCTTAATTACACTCGGATTATACAAGAAAGCTTCAAATTAAGTCTTGGGATTCGTGAGGGTAGGGAGGTATGGTGCGGACTTCAGAGGATTATTGCTCCACAAGATGAGGGTGGTTGTGCAGATGTGTGTTTTGAAAACCGCCTCGGCATAGAAAAAGCCCTAGACGTCCAAGACTCGGAGGTATGGTTGAGGGTTTTATGACATTGTCTTTGTGGTATGACATCATCGTGAAGTCGTTGTGAGTTGCTGTCAGTTCCCTGCGGGTCAGCATTCAAAGCTACCGAGGTAATTGATCATCCATGTACCAACCTGTCAAGGTATCTAGGCAGTCATGCTTGAGATTATGTAAGTGTGAGGATATCCGTTCCACATAAAAACAAGCTATCCCAATATCTGTTTATATTTCAACAGCTGTCTACCTAGTTGGCCTGTCATAGTTAGCCCTGGACGTACATCAGCTTGTTTCCAACCCCCTTCGTGGCCACGACAACAGAGCTTGCTCGTGCCCACTAAAGTAGTGCCCAAACTGTGTTCCCCAGGATCATCGCCATATGACACATTCCAACGTGATTCCTCATTTGATCCATCAAAGATAGGAAATCACCAAAGAAGATACATCCAAATATCGCTCTTACTTGGATGACACTAGCAGCCTGCGTGAAATTCGCGGTCCAAAAAGAAATCAGGCTGATGAGTAGTTGGATGTCATAGATTCTCACATTAAAGCTATCAAAGCCTCACAGGAACCATGATTCAAGTGACTGCTGCACCGCCGAACATACCACCTCTTCCAACTCTTGCCTGGTTGAAAAGTCGCCCAGCAGGACAGCAGCATAGTCAGACTCAATAAGACGTCCAAATGAGACATTTATCTGTCTCATGTGATTATAAATGCATCTATGGCGAATTTCGGGGACGGACCAGGAGATTTGGATGTCTTGGATGAAACTGCTAACTCGCACGCGGCCCCTGATTCAAATCGAATATAGCGATTCAAGAACCCGGACGAGATAACCTTGAGTGATTCTGCATAGGTCTCTGAGGTGCTGCACAACATAGACCAAGAAGTGGTTGTTGCCATAGACAATCGGGAGACATTCCATGCGCAACTGCCTACTGATGCAGGCAATGTAGGCTGAGTCGGTGGCTCTGCGACTCGTCGGCCTCGAAGATAAGAAGATGCCGGCTCCACGAGCACTTCGTAGTAGATCTGGCTGCGGAGCTACGCAGGCAATACGAGGAGAGTCGCCGGTTCCTCGCCCCTGGCAGTCAAGCCCAAAGCAGGAGGGTCAGGGGTGTCGTGGGATTCCGGCAACTCGGTGGGCTGCTATCACACAGGACGGAGAGGACATATCGAACGATTAGAAGATGTTAAATACCAAAAAGTCTGTCTTAAAAATCCCCGGTTTCTCTGCACAATCAGCCGTGCGAAAATGATAGGGTACGGGTGGTGGAGACAGTAAGCACAACAACGCTCTCCAGTTGAGAATCACAGGAAAGGGAGAAACAGCTGGGCAGGTTGAATCACATCACAGGCTAAGGCACTTAAATACACTTGCGCTTTTTTCGTCTTCAGCTAATAAATCAACGCCAGCATGGAGTACAAGACCGGCTCAATCAATCATAGATGCGCTATGAACTGCTTGGGAGTGAGCCTGTACCTAAACATGTGCAAGCGTGACGCTTGATCCTCTAGGGTAATCAGGGCAGCCAGCCCATAGGTGGCGAGCATGTCCAGTCATTTATTACATTTCTAAAGTCGGTGTTTTAGGTAAATCTCAGGAAATCCGGCTAATGGCCCAAATCTACTTTCTAAGATGTCCGCATGGCCGTCTAATTAGCCCAAACACTACAATGGCCGAACTAGGTTCGGCCAAAGGAAAATTCTCTGTTCTTCTATCCCAGGTCAATCTGTCGACACCGGACTCTCAGCTTTCTGTTCTGCTATTGCCACCAAGTTGCCCGGTATCTGGCTGCCCCATCTGAATGCTACATTGGTAAATTTCGAGTGAATTGAACTTTATCTGCCGGGCCATCACCGCAAGACAAAGTCCCTGCACTAAGCCCATACCAGCCAACAAACCCACAGGAAAAATACAAATTATAAAACTGCGTTTATAAATCACTGGAAATATCCAAAAGGTTAACCTAACAACCTAGATAATTCCATAAGACGTGCTAGGAGATAATAATCGTGGTAATACCAAAGGCTGCACGCTGCAGCCTCAAGGTTGCCATAGGGGACATTACTAACTCCGAAAAAAGAGAAGAACAAACATACTACACATATAGCAACGGATACTAGCAATGAATTAACCTAGGGGGCCTATATCATGGGCACTCACAGGGAAGTTAACATCACTATCATTCCCGTAAAGACTTTAAGGAGAATGCCACGTGAGGCTCTACCGGACCTCGCCAAGAGGTTATCACATACCACAAAGTTTAAACCTAATACAAATTAAGGAAAGGCAAGGATTACACTTGAATGTTTCCCGCTTGCATACTATATCTACAAAAAGTGCCCCTAGCATCAGCATCCACGTCCCAAGGGGTATCTTAACGAAAACTCCAAAGGGATGCGGAAGTTCCGGGCTATCAAAAATTTGTACATAAATAACCAGTTCTTTCTTCTTATTTGTTTTTAAATCGAGAACCTAAAACCCAACTTTATTTTCGCAGTAAATGTTAACACAAGAAGCAGGATGGCTTCAAAAAGCCGGTATACTAGCTACCTCAGATTGCTGCTGACATCAAAACTTAGAGCAAGTACTAGTGAACAATCTAAATATTACTCCCTAATCAGGGAATTAAGATATACCATACTGGATCGGATGGAGCAGTCTGTCCAGTCCCTTAAGAACATAACCACCACTACTTATATATGTACTTGGGAATTATAAAGTCATGGGATTGGTTGCTGAAACTTAGTATGTAGTGGCAGATTCATGAAACGATATGGTCGTATAGGTGTCGGAACTTGATTACGACATCTTGAATGTGCGGCGCGAGGCTCTTCCTCCACCATTACCACAAAGTGACGAATCTGTTCCAGTCTGACATGGTGTAGACTGACTTGCGCACCTCTGGGAAGCTGTGCGCCAGGAGCCATGCAGCGTCAAACAAGTTCAGCGCCAGAGGAAGGAAAAGTGTCTCCATCGGCTCATCCCTCACGCTAGGGTGAAGGTAGACCCTCAGGCTCTGCTTAATGGCGGTGACGAACTCCTTCTTGGCCGATCCGTAGTCTTTCCTTTCAGGTCTCGGCTTACCCGGCAGTCCACCACGAAAGAAGAAGCCACGTGGAAGTCGTCTAAACAGACAGGGTAGAACGGGTCTCCCTACACATCCTGGCTCGGGGTCATTATCGACTTTGTAGTAAATTCCGAATTCAATTTGTTGGATATATGTTTCGATAATCAGCGGCCTGCAATTAACGAAGTCGTGGACTTGTCGGAGGACTTGGTGGCAGGAGCCAATTCCGAAGACTATTGAGAATTTGTTTTCCGAGTAGTATATGCCAGAGGCCTCGTGTCGGATCTGCCTGTTTGTGCGAAGCAGGGCGGGCTGGCGAAGACTCGTAATAGAGTCTTCCTCGAGTAAGGCCTCCCGATAGACCATGTTCCGAAGTTCAGGAATGAGAGCCAGAAATGGGAACTCGCTCTTAAAACTGGCCCTAAGCACATTTTGGTCAGCTGCACGTTGGCCCCATAATGTTTTGTCTGCTGACCGTGGCTCGGCAGTGTTGACCGACTTCCATGCTCCCTTGGCATAGCTGAAACGATAGACTCACATTCTTGACTCCACAGAAGGATTGCCGCGTTGAAGCATGTTTACATCCCGATATAGGAGGTTGAATAAACCATTTATATTCTTTGAGTTCCTTCCTGGAAGCGGAAACAGAAAAAGTTGCCATTAGACCATGCAGCAAGCCAGTCAGTGTTGGGACACAGCCCACCATTTATACTAAAATTTTATCTTAGGCTGTACTAGTTAGCGCTGCCGGCGTCAAGCCGATGAATTTGCAGTCACGTCTAGCCATCAGCTAGGTAGGTAGTTCGACTCCGATTAGGAGCCGTGAACTTGAAACATGGATTGAGAAGCGAACTTATCTAGGGCCATCTAATTACGAAATAACTCTGTGCACTTACTTCTGCTTATCATCGGCTTTCAAGTTGTGTTTATTATCTGATGCTGGTTGTTTGAGCGTTTACGACTACAGGTTTGGCATCCGGCGCATCACGTTTTCCTGAGAGAATAGCCTCCGTGGGTTTTGCAAATACTGCGGTCTACTAACATCGTCGACCAGGATTCCGGCCGGGCCCCTATTCCGACCGCCTTTCCCACACAAACTCAAACATTTTAACAAGCTATAATAAATCTAAATAAAATCTCTAAAAACTCTAACCCTTTATATGCATATAATATTTTACTTATAATATGAGGAAAATTTTTATTTCGTAATATTTCTAAATATAGTAATTTTAAAAGAATTTTTAATATAGCTTTTATAAAATGTTAAGGATTCTTAATATTTTCTATAGGAATACTAACATTTAATAGAAGTTACTTATTTAAGAATATCTTTTTCACAGAATTAAATAGAAGTCTAGTTTCTTTAATAATATTTATTTCAATATATTATTATAAATGTATTATACACCCAGACCACCCGGGCCACGCAGACTGCAGCCATACCAGACCATGCCTTCATTCGAACTGTGCTGCAGCTACGTCCGGTACAAACTCTATGACCACTGACTGGCCATTCTTTATCACGGCAGTCCTGCAGTATATCGTGTATTTTGGCGATCCATCCGCTGACCACTTCCTTCATGAGGTCGTTGAAACCCTTCTGGGCACTCAATCCTTTCAGTGATTCCTCAAGCTTTTCGCTTCACGTATTCCTTGCGTGCCCTCCACGCTTTTTTAATCTGGCTGGTGATGAAGTTTAGCCTCTAAGGGCAATCAAATAGGCTTTTGATGGTGTGTTCGGCTTTCCATTTTCTGGTGATGTTGTTGTCTCGCCGTCCGCCATGCCCTGAATCGTTGTCTTATTCAAGGATAATAACCTTTACTCGAGTGTCCGCCATGCGACCATGGGATCTATATGATAGATCAATAAAGCCGTGGGGCCCTGCGCCGTACGGCTGTATCACCCCCCCCCCCGGTTTCTTAACCCTGATGTAACAGGCTTTGAAGGCTGTATTAAGCCACACGATGATATTTTCAACTTTTCTTCTTGTTTTTGGCTATGTAGACCTCGACATAGCCGACCCACATTAAGCTCTGCTGTAATATTTCCAGCATTTAAAACTATGCCTGTGATGCGGGGGATAGATGTAGTGCATTCATCGCTCCGAGCAACCCATACAACTGTATTCAGCTCAGGAATCTTGTCTCAGAGGTCTTGCCTTCGCTCTTCGTGACTAATATCTCAACAACACTGATGCGAAGGATATGATCACCAGTTCTCCCCTGTTGCCTGTCCTCCTGGGGGACAGGCGTCGTGCCCCAGGAAACATTCAGACAGCCGCCCAAGCTATCAAGCGCGAAACGCACACTGTACTCATCGCCGCCGACATCCATCGGCGGTACCTCCCCAGGGGCCCCGGGCGTCACACCCACGCCCGCCACGAGTCTCTGAATGCTCTCGGCGTCGCTCTCTCTCGGGCAAGGGAACAGGCGGCATAGCATTGACTTCAGCGAGGACCAGTAGCCAAATGAAAGCACGGCCCCGCCAGACTTCAGCCGCCGCGGGCCGGCTATCTCGTAGCCTAGCAGCAGGAGGAAAGCCCCGAGCTCCGTGTCGATGTGGAGGGAAACCATGCCGTCCTTGGGTGGCAGGGTAAACCTCGCATCTCCGCGCGGCTGTGCACAAGTTTCAGGCGCGGGGGCCGAGAGGTGGTGGGAGAGATGGACCTGGCGGCTGCTCGCGCGGGCGACGTACGGGAACTCGTAGAGCGACACGAGGCAGCCGCCCTGCCCGGTTGGCTGCGTTGGGTAGAGGCCGAGGAGCCTCCACGGGGGCCTGCCATCGGCCTCCTGTGGCGCCTTCAGGGAGATGGGGACCGGCCACAGGTGGTCGTTGGCCGGGGACGACCTGGCGATGAGCGTCCTGGCCGTCGTGGCCTCATGGAGAAGGGCTGTCGAGACAAGCCTGGGCGTGCACCAGATGGGCCGGATGAAGTTCCCGTCGGCGTGCCACTCGCGGTGAGACTCTGTCGCCCGGGTGGACACGAGGGGCACGGCGACGAGGCTGACCTTTTGGTCGGAATCGGACTCGACGCCGCAGTGGAGGATGAGGTAAGAGATGTTGCCAAACATCCGGTCTCGTACTATAGGAAGGTCGACCACTAACCCCTGTTGTGACAGATGGAATGAGGGGCGCTTGATGTCGACGAGGTCCATAGTCACGATTTCTGAGCAGTGCTCGAAATACTCCGGGGCTGGAGCCAGAATGCTAGACGCCTCTGATGAGTTCCATACCCTCCCCAGTCCCCAGGCAAAGAGGGATGTGTCGTCTGTCACCTTCATGATCTCCTCCTGCAGTCTCTTGAAAGCGTGCAGGCCCTCTCCGTACAGCATCGGGATGTGGATGTCGAAAATCCCTAGCAGGCAATATGCCAGGTCCTCGGGCCTCGTCGTGCGCCTGCGTGCGGCCCAAGACATCCTCTCCGCCACGCTGGCGCGGGAAAGACACTGGTAGACAGACAGGCCAGAAGACATGGGGGCCCCGATGATGTACTGAGAATTGATTCCAGTTACTTTCTGGATGATCGCGGACATCCCTGACTTTACGCCAATAGAGCGCCATAACTTGTCGAAGAACTCCAAGCGCGACGGTGCAAGGAGCTCTTGCAGCGTCCATCCGCGCGTATGCCACTTCGACCTCTGAAACTCGGAGCCTGCCTCCTCAGCACCCTCTGGCGACGAGACATCCGAGAGGTAGGCAAAACACACGGCGGCATTCTCGTACCATCGAAACATGGAGTTGATAGACTCTTGCAGCTCGGCGCTGCTGGACTTGTCGATGCAGAAGGTATCTATCCACAGGTACGAGTAGCCATATTTTGAGGTCTTGTCGACTGCCCCGTCAATCTTGGCCCAGCCGGGACGCTTTGACTCGGGGAGCGTGTCCCTCGCGGTCTGGATCTCATCAGGTGAGGGCGACGAGGGTGAAGAGGACGACCCTAGGTGCCGCTGAAGTTCCTTGAAATCCTCGAATGATATCTCCTGGTCTTCATTTCCCCAAGTGTGTGACAAGATTGCATACCCCCCAGGCACAGATTGCTCGTCGTCGTAACTTTCCAGCCTCTGTGTCTTGGCGTTCAAGAGGCGCATAATTTCTGCACCTAAGTCAATCTCGCCGTTCCTTGATTGGCAATAGTCTCCAGCGACTTTTACTTGGATGTGTATGAACCAGACCCGAAGATTGGCCTTGGATACCAAGGAGGAGGACTCAAGCCTTGCTGCGGCTGTCAGCACTCCAAGATTCTTACTCGCCAGACCACGTGACACAGGCGCTTGACTTCAAACCAGTGATTCCTGTCACCCCCGGCACTTGCCTGTGGACTCCATCAGCATGTCAGTCAGTCGCTCGCTCATCAAATGCGGTAGTCCAACTCTATCGAGTAAGCCGCAAGGACAGGCTTTGGCAGTGTGGCTGGATAATGAGAGAGCAACCAAATTAATAAAAAGAAATTCTGATCTCTTTCTATCACTGTAAATGCAATAGAGGTTGCACCGGTTCCGGGCCGTTGAAGGCAGTACGCTCATTAGGAGATGACAGACGATGCGCTTACTAGTGTCAAGACCTTGGCATCGACATTCGGAAACTCGTGCGGCTTTTCGGCCACCATCATCAGGTTTCTCGGTGAGATTTTGTACTCAAAGATGGGAACAATGTCAACGCCCTGAGCTCCGTGCTCGACGAGGAACCAGTAACGATCAAGGGCAATGACTGTCTCGATTGCTTTGCAGCACAGCACGCTCATTGTCCACAGGATGGACACCCTGCCCTCATGGCTAGCGTACTGAGTTTCGTACTCGGTGATCTCCGCCGTCAATATCGCATTTTGTTCGACCCTGAGGCACTTCATCGCACGCCTCGTGAAGCTCTGAAAGTCGGCCAGGTCGCTCTTCCTAATGCCCCAATTCGACCGGTCGTCAATCTGGATCCCCTTGTCATGAAACATCTTTTCCAGCAAACATCGGTAGAACTGCTTTCTGGAATGAGTTGACTTGGGCCTTGTCAAATCAGTCCTCGCCCAGTTGTTCGGTGCCTGGCAGCCCGCCATCAGCGCCGTTGGCGTCAGTGTCACGCCCCGCTTCCGGAGCCGCTCACTGATGGGGAAGCCATCCGGGTAGGTCTCCGAGCGCATCGTGATATGGTTGTAGCAGCACCCGACGCCTGCCAGGTGGGTAATAGAGGAGCTGGTGACGAAGTATCTAAGCATGTGCTCGGACAGACTTCCGCAGGCGTGAAGACCCACGAGCAAGCACTTCTGCCCGTTTGCCCAGGCATCTATCTCCGAGGCCAATGTCATGGACCCGTCAATGTATCGAATAAGATGTTGGATCCTCTTTTCTGTGATACCGAGAGACGTGGCAAAGGCTTTAGATCCAGCGACCTGGGACTCACTGCCGTCGATGGCCAGGACACGGAGGGAGGGGAATAGGTACGCAAGCGTGTTGGAGAGGTAGCCCCGCCCAGAGCCCATATCGATGACGTGAGTGATGCCCCTCGCTTGGCAAATGGAATAAATGTAAGGCGCCGCGACAGAGACCTCGTTGAGTTTCTTTGTCTCCATGCGGCCGGCGAGGACTTCCGGAAGTGCCAGGGCCGGGCCTTTGCGCCGAACCCGAGGCAAGGAGACTGAATGTAGCGCCCTCAGCCACGACTCGAGGGACCTCGGCCGGCTCAGAGCGCCCTCGTGGGGGCCATCCGACTGGCGTGTGCGCTCGTCTTCGTCGATGCTGTCGATCATCTCCCGCTGTGCGATTCGAGAATCCGGAAGCGAGTCCCAATAACTGGTCCACTCTGCCGGCAGCTTTCCCCAGGCATCTTTGATGAAGGCATCGTTGACGTGGACGCCGCCTGTGATCTGCCGCACCAGTGGGGTCTGGATGAAATCGGCAAGGTCATCGGTCAACTGGTCGAGGCTGTCATAGGACCGAGGCAGAACGGGTGACTGCATCGTCCGCCACGTGCTGGAAACCTGGGGAGGGCAAAGAGGATATTAGGGGAAACATGAGGTAGCTCAACACTGATACGCCGTTTGGATATTGCCGGATGCATCTGTTATGCAGCAGTACGACGTGCAGTTGTTGTTTATCCGCTTGTCGACGAAGATTTTCGTCTCGTTGGCCTTAGACCCTAACCCTGTTAAAATATCTCCAGCATCAAGGAGAGGCAGTGATGGCGGATGGGGAGAGGCTTGGGGCTGCAATTGTGAACACTCTGACAGCCGGACAAGTTGTCACAAAATGGGAAAATTAAGTTTGAGATCGGAGATTCGCACCCCCAAAAACGGAGGGCGCACCCCCTAATTCGCTAACTAAGCGGCTGCAACCAATCAGAGCCCGCCATTTAATATCACCTGATAACCCACACCAGTGCTTTTTGCAGGCATATTCACAATACCCTACAGAACCTCCATTACCCGCAATATTAATTCAACAACCCTATACTAATGCTTTATTAAATCAATTTATCTTCATACAGATTAATCAATCTAGCATCATCATCATCATTTAGTCGCTTAGATTTTAATTTTTTATAATTATAGCGATAGTATAGGTCCCAGACTACTCGGGTCTTAAGGCGCAGTAGCAGACTAACTGTTATAATTGGAACGCTAATATCACAGCTACAAACTATTACTAACTAGTACTTTCCAACCCTATTGCCTTCCTCAAACTTTTCCATAATGAATATAACACCTATAAGGATCTTAAGGCTAACTTAGATAAATCTATAAAATCTACTGGATTTCAGATAGTAGTTATAAGATTAAAGACTAATAAAATTATATTACCATATACTTAAAGTGCTAAGCAATCTTTTACTACCATAAAAAATAATACTATAATAATTAAAACTAACTATAGATGGCAAGTAACTGCTTATATAATGAAGTAGATATTAAATAAGTAAAAGCTTATTATTTATAAGGGCTAGCATACCTATTATGGTCCTCAAGAAGTCCCTAAGGCTAAGCATAGCTAGGTGAAGCTATCAGAAGCACATTACAACTTTCTTTCTTGCACTATATAAGACCCCTCTCTTACTAAGCTAAAGAAACTTAAGGTAGCGCTTTATTAAGAGTACCCAAATGTATAGTTGGAACCCAATATAATGAAGGACTGGCTAGCGGGCTTCTATAAGAAGCAGCAGGGTATCTATATGCCTACCCAAGCAATATTAGACCTGCTTGAGAAGGAGGGCTGCTGGTATTATTGGATTGCTAATAAAGAGGGCAATGTTACGGGCATCCTCTAGGCCACTTAAGAGCAGGTTAGGTGGATTGGAGAGCAATAATTCTTATATAATCTCTTACTTAATTGTATATATTCAACCAATAATAAGAAGATGCCCTTCTTTTAGAGCATAATAGTAACCTATATAATAAAGAATCTTCTGCTATTCTAAGGCATTATTAATAATAAATAAAAGAATAGCTTTAGATAGCTTCTCAAGTAAGTTAATAAGTGTTATAGGCCAACACGCATTGGCGGCTGACTACCGCAGAAGACAACCCCGCAGGTCGGAAAATGGCCCCCAAAAGGAGTGCTCCACCTGATCCAATCAGTAACGCCACCTTATCAGGGTTAGGGTCAAGGACCCACCAGAATCAATAGAATCTATATCAATTCCATCAAGCAGCACCCAGTCAACAGCATCACCATCAATTTCATCAAGCCACTAAAGAGTCGAAATATATATACGGACATAGTTATCACCACAATAGATAGTTTTCATAGAATAGACTCTTTAATCATTAATCTAAGTATTCAATCCCAGTATTCTGATGAATATGTGCTATAAAATAGCATTCAGTTCAGCGTGTGTTTCGGCAGGGTCGCAGTGTAGTGCTCTGAGGCGAATTCGGACAATTGATAAT
>NQMI01000053.1:0-48704 GCA_002270565.1 Stenocarpella maydis
GTGCTGTAGCTGCAAAAAGCACTGAAGGGGTGGTGAGGTGTGGTTGAAAGTGGGGCTAATGAAGCGATCTGATTGGCTGCAGCCTAGCGCTGGGGGCCGTATCCGTGTACCCTCCGTTTTTATGGGTGCGAATCTCCGCGTTCTACATAATTATGGCACTGGCCCGCTGTGCCTCGGCAGGGTGCTGCTTTTGGCAAGATTAGCGGGCATCGGATGCTCAGGAGGCTCCGGGCCGGCCACCTCGGCTGGGCCTGGGCGCTGTGAGGCTGGGGGCAGTGGGCACCTGCGGCTTGACTGTCGACCCGTTGGGCATGGCAGATGGCACGCATGGCCACGCTGTGAGGTCATGGAGTGACTGCAACATTCCAAATATCGACCCGCCTGACTGCCGACCGAGGCCTGAGAACTGCGCACCCGCCTCCGACCCGTGTCCGCATCTCCAGCACCCGCGAGTCGAAGCTGATAGAACAGGCCCAAGGGCAGTCGATTAGTGATGCCGAGGTCAGGGGCCTTTGTCGAGACTGCATATCGATCTCATCAGGTCGCTCAAATACCCAGGCGCATCACCGGCTCATCTCATGTCGGCCGCCCCTCGTTCTTAAGCTCCCAACCACTCGAGACCCACAGGCCTCAGGCCCGCCGTCTGCACTCGACACCTCGAAACGCCCTTCACAATCCCCTGGACCACCAGCAGCCCCCACGCTATCAACAGCCAAGACCACGACTCGCTACCCAGCAGACTGCAACATCGCCATTTGAGCCGGCTCCTGCGAGGCAGTACGCTACCGGTCCAAAGAGACCCGGTCCTCTTGGAACAGCATTCCTCCTCTTCCCGGCTGCGGCAATCGGTGTCGGCGTCGTCACTGGTTACATCTCGCTCAATCCATTCTCAACCACCGCCAAGGGCTCCTCATCTTCGGCCGCAGGCATGTCGTCGAAGCTCATCCCGGCCAACCCGGCCGACGTTATGGTCATCCGCAACATCACGCCCAATGTCGTGACATTCTCGGTGCCCTTCAAGAGGTTCGGGACGATCCCCATTGGTGGCCGAGGCACAGTTGGTAAGTGATTCGTGGCCGCGTGGTCCTGGCTGAGACAGCCTGTACAACATGGGCGGCAGGCCGCGCGCACGAGGGCACCATCACTCGCCACGTTTTTGATGCGCGCAGATGGCACTAACACCGCATCGCAGTGAGACTCACGTCGGGCGCGCTCGCCGTCTTCTCACCCGTCGCCTTGACCGACGACGTGAAAGCCAAGCTGGCTGAGCTCGGAGGCACTGTCAAGTACATCATCGCACCGGACATCGAACACCACATCTTTATCACCGAGTGGCATCAGGCCTACCCCGAGGCCAAGATCATCGGCCCGGAGGGCCTGCCCGAGAAGCGCGCGAAGCAGTCAGCCAACGACCCCAAGATCGGCAAGGAGGAGTTTGCTGTGGTCTTCACGGCCAAGGACAAGCTCAGCATCAAGATCGACGACGAGTTCGACCGCGACTTCCGGTATGAATACGTCGACAGCCACGCCAACAAGGAGCTGGTCTTCTTGTACCAGCCCGAGCGCATCATGATCGAGGCCGACCTCATGTTCAACCTGCCTGCTGATGAGCAATACTCGAGGTGCCCCGAGGGCGAGAGGAAGGTCGGGTTCCCGGGCAAGCTGTTTGTCAACATGCAGTCGACCCAGGGCGATGCGAAGGGCATGAAGCGGTTCTTGTGGTACGTCTTGAGCGCGAGGGACAGGGCTGGCTTCAATGAGAGCGTCAAGAGGATCAACGAATGGGACTTTGACACGCTCGTTCCTTGCCATGGAGAGACCCTGGTGGGCAGCGGCAAGGAGACCTTCAGCCGCATCTTTGAATGGCACCTTACTGGCAAGAAATAGGGGGCTTCCAACGAATGCGGCTGGCGTGGTCCTTGCCGCTGAGGCTGCCTGTGATTCCCAAGCGATGCATGTACGGAGTATGGTGCAAGAAGCCAGGAGCTCCCCGCGCTAGGAATTGGTGTCTGGGGTGTTTGAAGTCCGGAGGGGGAATATTGATGATACCTGTGCTGCAATAATAATAACGATTCCCCTGTTCTCAGCGGTTGCGCGATGCCAGCACGAATGCATGTTGCTGACTTATTAGCTGCCGGCCCAGGGTGGGTGGGCGGGCGTAAAATACGCTCTCTGCGCCACAGCAGCTAGGCAGTATAATACCCGCCTCCCAGAGCTCCATGACAGGCCCGAAAATTCTGGAGCCACCAACATAGCTCAAATCTCAGGCCTCACATGTCGCAACAGTTTCGAGCGGACACAGACTGCGAGACAGGACGCACAGATGTGAAGCTTGGCTCGTTCGCATCTCCCTGAGCTGCCAGCACCATACCCCACGTCTTCATGTCCCTCAATGGCAGGCTGTCCAGCCTGCGCCCTCGGCTCGTCCATGCCACCAGCCTGTCGCTTCGCCCGCAACGGCGAAGCTTGAACGAGTTCATTACGCAAGGTTAGCAAGCCCATAGCCGCTGCCCTCCCCAAGTGCTCGCTCGGTTACTTATCAGCGCATTACGCCAGCTGCGCAAGTCGCGACCTCACCGCCGTCCGCCGTCTTCCGCCTCGCCGTCAAGGACAACATCGCAACCGGAGCACAAGATGGACAGCCCCTGCCCACGACGTGCGCCTCGGGCATTCTTTCCTCTCACGAGTCCCCGTTCGAAGCCACCATCGTCCGGCAGCTGAAGAATCGCGGTGCCCACATCCTCGGGAAGACGAACCTGGACGAGTTTGGCATGGGCACGCACACCGTCAACTCCGTGTACGGCGCGGCGGCGCAGCAAGTGACACATGACGGCAGGGGCATCAAGCTGAGCGCGGGTGGCAGCTCCGGTGGCAGTGCGCTGGCGATTTCGAATGGAGATGCGGACATCGCCCTGGGGACGGACACGGGCGGCTCGGTACGCCTCCCGGCTGCGTACTGCGGTGTCGTCGGCTACAAACCGTCCTACGGCATGATCTCTCGGTATGGCGTCGTACCATACGCGAACAGCCTGGATACGGTCGGGTTTCTGGCGCGGCACGTGCGCACGATCCGGGACCTGGCCATCAGGGAGGGCTTGTACAAGGAGCATGACCCTCGGGACCCAACCAGCCTCTCATCGTCTACGAGGGCGCGGTGCACGGCATCGAGGGAGTTCTACGCGCCGGGGGCGTGGGACGGGAGGGGTAATGAAGGACTGCTGCAGCCGCTGACTTTCGGGATCCCGGTCGAGTACAACATTGCTGAGCTCGACGGACGTGTCCGCCAAGCCTGGCAGCAAGCAGCGGATTTCCTGCGCAATGAGATAGGCGCCCGCGTCGTACCCGTTTCACTGCCGTCAACGAGGCACGCCCTCTCCGCATACTACGTTATCGCGCCTGCCGAGGCGTCTTCGAACCTGGCCAAATACGACGGAGTCCGCTATGGGCTGAAGCAGGCGGAAATTGAGGGCGGCCTGGAGAGGGCACCCGGGGACGTCCTGTACTCTGCCGTTCGCGGCAGTGGCTTCGGCGCCGAGGTCAAGCGTCGCATCCTGCTGGGCTCGTATACGCTGAGCTCCGAGGCAATGGACAACTACTTCGTGCAGGCGCAGCGGGTGCGGCAGCTCGTGCGCCGCGATTTCGACGCCGCCTTCAGGCTGGCGAACCCGCTGCGCGACGCGGATGCCGGCGGCGAGCAGCAGCAGGTCTCGCTGGCCGACATGGACGAGCGTGTCCCGCTGGAGAACAAGCTCGGCCCCGCGCAGGTGGACTTTCTGCTGTGCCCCACGGCGCCGACGCTGCCGCCGACGCTGGACGAGGTCCAGCAGGGCCACGAGACCAACCCCCTGGAGGCGTATATGAACGACGTCCTGACGGTGCCTGCGAGCCTCGCCGGGCTGCCAGCCGTCAGCATACCCAAGAGCACTGACTCCAGGAGCCTCCCCACTGGGGAACAGTGGAGGGGTAGTGTGATGGGCTTGCAGCTCATTGGGCAGTATTGGGACGATGCGAGGCTTCTTGCAGCGGCGGATGCGCTGAGCACACTATTGAGTGGCCCAAGTCGATGACGAGGAAGGCGTGATACATCCCCGGATCGAGGCCAGAAACGCCTCTGTTCTACCTCGCCAATTATTTATTGCGAGCCCAGCACGTACGTCCCATGTATCAAGTGCTCATGATATCTACGGCCCCTCTCACTTTGCCAAGTGTCTGCTCAGCTCCGTCCTTATGTTTCTCATGCTCTCGGGCCACCATGCCTCACTCTCTTCTTCGTCTCCACCGCCTACCATGCCTTCGTCCCGCATATACTTAACCACGCCACCCAGCTCCCAAGCGCCGATACCTCCAATCCACCACACGCCATCGAGCAACATCTCCAGCACAAGCCAGTGAGCAAAAATATCCATAGCTAGCCAGTACACAGGGTCCTCGCCGGGATCGCTCATCCCGGCGGCTCTGTCCTGCGACTTGTGTACCGGGATGTGCTCGAGCTTCGCCTGGACCATGTGCAGGTAGGTTGTGGGGACGCGGTTGATGAAGGCGTTGACTATACGCCGCAGCGGCCGCGAGTCTCTGCTACTCATGGTGACGCGTGCCGTGTAGCCTCTCAGCCAGGGTGCGACGCTCGACAGCCCGCCCAGGAAGTGAGCATAAACCGGATCCCCTTTGTCTTCTACCTGCGAGCCTGGCGTCATATCTGAGGGGGATTCGCTGTGCGCCTTGTCTGAAAACGTCTCGCTCAATACCGACTCGAACACCGCGAGGGCTTCCATGCAAGCTCTGGACCCTGCGTTGTTGATACCGGCATCCTTTTCAACCCGCCTGGCTCTTGCGCGCAGCTTCAACAATGCAGGCCCCGAGGTGGTGGCCAGAATAGGCATAAACAGCCGCCTCGTCTCATCCGAGGGCCCATTCTGGGGGTGAACGACGTCTACATGGCCAAAGTCGACCCGCGGTGGACTACTCGCCTCACAGGCCATGCTCTCTTCAGGCCCGGCAGTTTCAGCCTGGTCAGCAAGGAGACTAATATACGCAGTATTTACCGCACGGATCAGCGACATCCACTGCGACCGCACCGGCACAAACTCCTCTGGCATCCAGCCCGACCTACAGCCAATAGTACTGCTGTTCCGGGCCTCAAACGCCTCCATAAGCCGGATGCGGACCCAGTGGCTCGACGAGCCATACAACACCATGAGCGCCGCGTTTGCGAGCACATGGTCATACCGTTCCGTCGACCGAATATCCTCCTGAATCTGCCGCAGCGACGCGGCGTGGTGCTTCTCTGCGACTACCAACAGCTCTCGGATGCGGGGGACGTCCAGGCCCGGGCGCGGACCGGAGCTGGGCGTGCATGGTGAGGACTCCGCTTCCAGAAGGTCGTTGCACTGGCACGCGGCCGCGAGCGCCAGCGTTGAGCTCATCAGGGCCTTGCTGCCGAAGGCGAGGTTGGGGATCCCGACGTGCAGCGCGTAGAGGTCGTCGCGGTCGTAGGCGATGGAGCGGCTCGTGTGCGAGAGGTAGTGGCTCAGGAGCTCGAGGTCTCTGGCGTCCAAGAGGTGGGTGGACAACCTGGAGGCCATGCTGTCTTGGCCCGTGTCGCCAATGAATGCGGGACTGGCGGTGGAGCGGTGCCATATGGTAGGGCTGGATGCTGAAGAGGGCCCCCGAGAAACAGCACGCGAGATGTTGAGACCAAGACTTGGAACGCCGGGATGGTGGGCTTCGGCAGGAGCTGGCTCATTCTCCTGGAGCCGCGGCCCAGAGTCCGACCTCGACTTGGAACTGCCGCCGCCGTTTGCGTACTGGCACTCCTTGCCCAGGTCAGTACACCTCGAGCACCGGGGGAGACCCTCATCGCACTGCGCTGACGGTCAGGGTATCGCCAACATGTGATCTAGGGCTAGGGGCCTGACTCACCTTTCTCCGGAGTCTTTTGCATCTCGCACAACCGTTTCTTGACTTGGTATGAGGCCGACGGCCTCGGGTTTTCAAACCGGGAGACATAGTGGGACTTCTGCTTCGTGATGGTTACACATTTCAAGTCAGTAGGGAAGCTGGGGCGCGCAGGACTTTGTGAATATAACAGTGACAAAGCCCGAGCCTGCGCCCCAGCCGATAACGCAAATACCCCGAGGCGCAGCACCGGCCGAGTAGTGAACGCCCCTTGTAGTGTCAATATTACACGGTCAGCTAGGGTCTCACGTAAGACTCGCCTTGGATCCATTAGCGCCTTCGACCTGGGATCTTGGCAGAAACCGCACGTGGCTGCGTCGGATGGGAAAAGAATGAGTAATGCAGTGAGTAAGTATACCGGCGATATTCTCGAAACGATCGTGGCGCCGCTTCCAGGTAGTCCAGGTATTCCGGACGGATTAGGCGGTGAATGTGTTATCTCCAAGACCGCCTGCCTTGGGCGACAGGTGGAGAGAGGTGAAAACCCACGACGCGTGTCAGACTGAGGCCGGAGCTGCCGAAAGCAATAAATTATCTTGGCGCTCTGGGACAGACTAGGCCCCTAGTGAGCATGGTCCTGTGGATAATAGAAAACGCCGGCTGTCCCATTGGCGGAGAGCACCAGGCCTGTCCCGCGCCGTAGATGGATGCTGAGGCTGGATGCAGCAGCTGGATACAAGGCTGCCATCGCAGAGGGGATAGTCAAGCCCACCAATGAAGAAGGGTATGGACATCGTCAGCAAAACGCAGCAAAGAATGGATACAAGACACATCGCCGTGTCGGGAGCGCAGCCTTGCGACAGCAAAGGATTCACCCACCTGAAGCGATCTCGTGAATCCCACGGGCTGGTCT
Organism: Stenocarpella maydis; assembly: GCA_002270565.1. Classification (NCBI taxonomy): domain Eukaryota; kingdom Fungi; phylum Ascomycota; class Sordariomycetes; order Diaporthales; family Diaporthaceae; genus Stenocarpella; species Stenocarpella maydis. Next base: position 6,809 of record NQMI01000053.1, read on the forward strand.
GTCGGAGGCCTGAGCCGCTGAGAGAAGCTCTCCGACAGCGTCGGGCTGCTTGTTGAGCTCAGCTCAGGGGTAGAAAGAAGCTCGGGCTCAAGCGTGCCCTGCTTGAGGAAAGTCTGCCGGATGCTGCTCTCTGGCCTGCGCTGGGCACCCAGGCTGAACGGCGCGCAGAAGCGAACTGGACCGCTCTGGGGCAGCAAATTCGTAGCCAAAGGCCTCGGTGCCGAAGTTGGAGCTGGTAGTCCTTTATCAAGGCGCCTGTGCGTGTGGAACGGTCGCCAAGACTGCCGTCGCGAGCCAGCAGGCCCGGGGTCATGAACAGGCCGGCAGAGCCGGTCGTCGTTTGTTGTGAGAGGATTGAGTATCCGTGACGGAGCGCAGCGCCAACACACGAGGACTCTTCCGGTTTCATCTCCACGTCCTAGTATCTGCTCAAGTCGTCAGGATTAGCACAAGTGTACTCTTTCTAGCCATCTTTGCGCCGCGGCCTGGACCGGATGCTAGTCCCAGTCTGTCTAATTTTTAGATGGAGGCTGCTAGTAGTACCTCTCACCTCCTGTCGGATCCCATCTCATGTGTCGCGATTTGCAAGATATCAGCTGAGCAGTACTAATCGTGGAGGCCTCGCCCACTGGTATGGCACCTGTCCCGTGACGCCCATCCTCGCTCTTGTGGGACCAGGTGGCAAGCCCCCAGGTCCAGTCTGCCGCATCAATTATGTTGTCGGCTCCAATGGGGAGATCAAACCGAGTGTTGTTGGTCGCAATCGAGAGCGGGACTCGGGGTTGAACACATTGTTTCAGGAGGGGGTTTCCGGTGCTGAGGCCGCCGAGGATCGGGCGCAGATTCACTACGGAGGACTTCGTTGCGTGGTAGGTGTCACGATTCCGAGCGTGGTGTACCGAATAGGAGCAACTTGGCTGGTTTCTAGCACCACAGCTATTGTGCGAGAAGTGCTCGTTTATATAAATAATGAGCGTTAGAATAGTGGACCCAGCGAGCCCCTGATTCGTGACAGTAGGAGTTCTGGTACTTGGATGAGAATCATGGGATGTTAGACAGTGACTACCGTGGCTGCACATTCCTGTCGGGCTCCGGGCAAGACGGGCCCATTCCTTTATACACATGCATCTGGCGGTTCTATCCTGCACCAGGAAAAATATTTGCTCAACACTTGAGCATTGAGTGAGCAGATCTTGTCCTGGTCGAGCGAGCCCCACGACCTTGCAACTCTGGATATGGCTGCGAGCATCCTGTTTTCTTTGCCGGTCAAAAGGGCATATGCAGACATTGCAGTGGCTTACCGGCGTACAAGCGCATGAGCGTATCGGCGTATAACGCTGCCCTTCCCACTACTTCTACAATGTAAGTCAGCTGACAACTCGCAGTGAGCAAACACTGATTCCGGTCTACTGCTTGGTAAAGGACTTGCTTGGCGCGCCTACCGGAGAATAACAAACCCTGATGGCAAATTAAAGATCTGGTGCTATCAAAAAGAACTTGAAGTGGTTGTAGTGCATGCCCACCTACTACTACCTAGGCACTATTGCATTAGCGTCTTGGTCGAACGATGTTGAGGTCAAGCACAGGGCTGAAGAGGAAATAACAAGCGGTGCTCCCGGAGAGTAACTAAATGCTCATCAATGTAGCCATCAGTTTGGCGGGCCACCTGGCATGCAAAGTTCGCTAATGGCTTCCCTTGTCACATTCTTGGTCTAGGACGCATTGGTTTGAAGTTGGTTGTGCATCACCTCTATTGACTGTGGATGTATCGCTGAGCCTCGTAGGGATTTTTGCTTGGTGCTCATGCTGTCTGTCACTTCACCCCAATATGTTTGTGCCCCAGTCCTTTCGCCTCATGCGCCATCAGCGCAAAATCCGCGCTCACGGTGAGCAAGGGGTAGGATTAGATCCCAATGTCAGACCGTTAGCTGCGCAGCCTGAAGACAATGCCTGAATTACATCAAAATCGCTGCTCCGAATGCAGCAGAACTATACACGGAGTCAGTTCAGCGCCAGACTCCCTTTATCTTTACAACAGGACAAGATCACTTACGCCGGGTGAGGCAAGGACGTTTCCTTTGGCACTTTCGCAGAAATTATTACTGGGAGCCACCTTCCCCTCCACAGTTTGGCAAAAGAATGTTTGAAAATCATCCTGCCTGATGTTTGAGTTGCAGGTGTTAGTAAACCCCCAATTTTGATCATGATAAAAAACATCGGAGGTGGCCAATGATATCCTCCTCCCAGGGTGGTGTCCTCTTACCCAGAGACAGCAGAGCACATGGAAATGACAATCGCCATTAAACTGATTGAGGAGCGCATTGTAATGACGGGGGATCGTTCGTCGTTGTGATGTTTAATTATTCGAAGCAGTCAGGTTAACAATTAACGCTCAGAACAAATAACTCCTGAATGATAGAAAGCTTGATGACCAGGTTCAGCTTTGCACAACACTATGCGGGAATCCATCGGGCTTATATAGGACGAAACTCAAAAGGCAGTTGACGTTCCCGTCACTTGGCGGACTGGCAAGAGTCATGTCGTGAAACCGCAGCACTATGTATAGCTTCGCTAATGTCGCAACATGGTCTTCTGACACGCTATACATAAACTGGCCTAGTACATTTTCTGGGCAGCTATCTGGGCATATGCATTATAATGCCATGACTCAGAATTTGATGCCGTGGGCTTCACAACTGATGTTGGCTTGACTACTTCCAATTGCTCGTCTTCCCATACCCTCTAGAAAGGTCATTCTGCACAAGAAGTACCATCGGTGCTGGGGAATTTGGGAAGGGCAGTGGTACTGGGCGGTCCCAGCGAGGAGCCGACGCCCACACACACATAGTATGTCGGCCACAGGTAGCCGCAGTCCAACCCAGCGCTGGGTTCCACCCGTAGAAATCATGCAGCGAGATGCCGTCGTAGTCTGCGATCACTCAGCACCCGGCACCCCTAGCGACCAGGTAAAAGTCTATACAGCCAGCTGGCCGAGATGGTGCAGGGGTAGTGTCATGAGTGGGCGTAGCGGCAGAAAACTCGGGGATGAAGTCGCCCGTGTTATTACTGTTGTTGTTGTTAGTGTTGTTATTGTTCTGATCTGGGCTCGGGTTCCACGGGATGACCATCTCGCCCGGGGGAGAGATTGTGAAGGGCGGGGATGCAAGTGAGCACTCGGGCATCTAGATGAGTGGTCGGGATAAGAATAAGAAGTGATATCGCCAACATACCAGTGGGACACAAGACCTCATCACAAGGCTGCCACTATTCTCTTAGTAGCTGTTGCCTTTAGAACCTGTTGTTGTCGCCAACGTATTTATTATCATATGCTGGGCCTTTAAGAATTTACCAATATATTGGAGGGCCCGCCTTGGAGCCGCAGCTCTCTCTCTCTCTCTCTCTCTCTCTCTCTCTCTCTCTCTCTCCCTCTCTCTCTTCTTCTTCTTCTTCTTCTTCTTCACAGAAAGGGGGTCTTGTGATGGGGTTAAGAGCAAAAGCAGCAGCTAATGGGACACAGGAGTTACTCCTTCACTATTTCCTGGGCTCTGTACGGGTAGCTTTGGCAAGCTCAACCAGATGACCAACGACAACCCGAGCAGACCTAGTATTACGGGCTGAAGAACCGTCACCCCAAACCGCTGCGCCAGCACCCCCGTAGCAAAAGGCAGCACCGAAGCTCCGCAGCCAGCCAGCGCAGCCACAAAGCCAATCACAACCACGTGCAAATGTTTTGGTAGTAATTTGGTGACAACTTCTATTGCTGTCGGGAATAGGGGGCCGATGAAAAGGCCCTGGAGCGCAACAGCGACAGCAGAGACGACAAACTTGGGCACCAGCCAGAAAACGAGCTCGAGGCCTATGGCTACAATGAGGTAGCACTGAAAGCCAATGTAGAGAGTCAGTATTATCCGCAATAGCCTCCTCACTCCTCTCCCTGTGGGGCAACTAGAGATCATTGACGACGCACCGTGACAGCAGTCTTGATACCAAGCACGTTCGTAACAGACGGGAGCAGGCCTCGGCCCACTGTGAGGCCTAGCCAGTAGCCAGTGGCCACCATCCCACTGGCAAAAGGCGCACCCTGGCGTGCTTTCAGCATGAACTCGACGACCCATCCGCCAAGAGACACCCTGTTGGCGAACATGACTCAGTCAACTGACGGTGAAGCAACTAATCGTGTGGGTTTCGATAGCTGGGAGGCCGGACGCAGACAGTGAGGACGTACTCGACACCAACATAGACGAGGACGAACATGGCCGACAGCCACGCCGAACGGGCCTCAGGGAGTGTGGTCAGAACCTTGCGCATGCTGACTTTGGGCTGCCCTTCCCCTTGTTTGGCCGCTCTCGCCCGATGAGAGGCTCCTGTATAAGGCCAAAAAGAGGCCGTGAGAGCGAACGTTTCCAAGGAACTAAGCCCAACCTGAACAAGTAACATCGTTATCACCTACAACACCCATCATGCCACAGGAAAGCCGAGGCTCGGGTAGACATTTGTGGCGCCTTGTGCAGTGCCCGTCGTGCTTGTCTGCTGGGGGGTCTTGGGACGGCTCACCATGACGTAGTAATAAGTGAACCAAGGCAGCTGGAAGCGCGTGACCATGGCAGTGGCGACGAGAGGGCTGATGACCGCCCCGACGCCGTAGCAGGCGTGCAAGAGCCCCAGCAGCTCGGTCGCGCGCGGCAGGTTGCCTATCCAGGCGTTCCAGGCCGAGTCGGAAAGGCCGTTGCCCAGGCCGGCGATCATGAAGGAGGTGACAAGCAAGGGGTATGGGGGATGCAGGCAGTTTATGAGGGCGGAAACCAGGTGGCTCCCGCCGCACAGGAGGGCGATGCCGCGCTGGCCGACGGCGTCGTGAAGCCTGGTGTTCAGGATGCCCGACAGCACGTAGCCAACGAGCGGCGCGAAGAAGACTACGGAGATAACGGCATAGCTGACCTGGTAGGACTCCTGGAGCTGTGGGCCCGGCAGCCAACAGTCAGCTCAATCCATCCTCGGCCGGCACCCATGGCTTGGGTAGACTGGGTCCCACGCGCCACGGTGGGACATGCTGGGCGAGGACTGCCACTCACATAGGGAAGGAAGGCCTTGTAACCTCGCATGATTGTCAGCAGTGCCTCGATGCATCATCCTCTCTGCACAGACTCTCCTGATCACATACCCCGTAGGCGGCGTCAAAAGAGCCCAGCATCAGCAGGCTCCAAAAACACGCAGCCACGCGGCAGATGTTGGAGCGTGGGACGTTCCAGGCTTCACCTGCATCTCGTCCGGAAATCTGGGGACAAGGCACGTCCGGCTCTGCGTTCTCCTCGTCCCGGATCCTGTCGTCCAGATGCCAAAGCTGGCTGTCCATGTCATGAGGCTTGCGCGGGGGCATCAAGTACGCAGGCCAGGTGACCTGCCCCGTTACCTGGGGGCTTATGACTGTGGTGAAGTGTGTTCCTGACTCAAGGGGATGCTGCAATAAACGGTGGGGTCTGACTATTAGTATGGGTATTCCTGATATTGCCACACTCGTGCCCGGCGTGGCCAGCAGAACGCAACCCAGCCCGCTATTCTATAACTGCCGCGCATATTTATGCACCCCAACCTGGACGTTACATGGTCAATCTCCCTATCCCACGCACACTATACATGCCTGGCACAGGGTGCGTCCAAGACCTGCATTGTGGTTAATGAGACGGCTGTAACGGTATTGCCAACCATGGACCTGCGACGTAGACGTGTGCTGCATGCGCTGTTACCTCGTCCCGCTCATGTTTTTGCAAGCTACAAGCCGCCCAAGACCCCAACCCTTGTATGGCCACAATATACGGACTGGCCCACCTACAGGCATCGTGAACGTTCATGTCAGCTGCGTGTTTTCTATTGGCAGCCCCGGGCCCACCCTCGCCAGAGGCCATGTAACCGTTTGCTTCCATCGCGGACGTCTTCTGTGACGTCACATTTTGGCCTACTGAATAGCCACAGCATAACTGACTCGCCCCCTCGGTTGTGCTCTGGAATCCCGCGCCTCGAGCCACATTCCTGCGCACGCTGTCTGGTCAGGTAGCCTTCCAGAGCCATGGCGTCTGAATCTCTGGATCTGCAAGCCAACCGGCGGCTCATGGAAGCCGGCGAGCTGTACTATGCCTTTACACCGGATCTCCTGGCCGACCGGCGCCGTGCCCAGGCCGCGTGCGAACGCTTCAATCGGGCTGGGGAGTGTTCTCGCAGGGAGCTCGCCTTGCTGGTAAAGGAGTGAGTGGAAACGGCTCCGCCTGAGCCACACCGCATGCATCAGTTCTGGGCGAGCCCAGCTAAACCCTTTCGTCTTCTCCCACGGCAGTGTCCTGAACGACAAGACTGCCCTCCCGCCTCCTGCTTCGACTCCCGACGAGGACGAGCAGCTCCTGGTCAACGAGCCCTGGATCGACGGGCCACTCAGGATGGACTATGGATACAATGTCAGGTGAGGCTTTCGTGTGCTCCCCAGTAGCCATGCTCAGAGGTCTCCCGTGGCGTGCCGTCTCCAGGGCTCCCCTCAGCACCGCGGTATTGCTGATCACGCAGGCTGAGAAGGCTAGGGAAGAACGTCTACATCAATTTCAACAGTGTATGGCTGGACACTTGCACCATTGAGGTTGGCGACCGTACTCTGATCGGCCCAAATTGCTCCTTCTACAGCGCCACGCACCCCCTTGACCCCAACCTGCGGAAGGGGACCCAGGGACCAGAGTATGGGAAGCCCATCAAGATAGGGCCGGACTGCTGGCTCGGCGGCAATTGTATTGTCTTGCCGGGTGTCACCATTGGGAAGGGCGTGACGGTCGGCGCAGGGAGCGTCGTGACCAAGGACGTGCCTGATTACGTGGCGGTTGCTGGCAATCCAGCGCGCATCATAAAAGAGGTGCCAACTTCGGGAGAGCACAGGATCTCCTGAGATCCTCTCTGCGAGCTCCTAGGCCAGGTACTCGGAGGCCACGAGCTGGAGAGTGTTTGAGAATTTTCCACTTATACAGGAGATAGCCACGGAGGGTTACGAGGCACGCGGAGAAATTTATCAGATAACGTCATGATTCATTCTGGATACCTAGCGTTCCAATACCTCCATCTGCTGCACTGAGTCAGAACTCGCTATGTTCGAGGCTTCAAGCATTGGGTGTCCAGCCTCGGGGAGTCGTCTGGTCGACTATCGCCTTGAAGACCTCCTGCCAAAACAGTTAGGTTTCTCGTATTCCCCATCAGAAATTAAACGAACGGCATGCTTTCAGTACAAGCCCCCGCCTCTGTTATTATATTGCTGGAGCCTAAACTACTCACCAGCTTACAGAAAGTCTCATCCCCTGGAAAATGATTGCCATCCGGGAGAGCAATTCGGAGCTTGAGCGGCTTGCCCATGTAGCATACTCGCACATACCAGGGCTCTCGCTGCGTCGTCTCGTCAGGTTGCCCTCGGTATAGCTCGAAAGCCAGGAATGCAGCGAATGGAGGCCAGAACCAATCGGGATCGGCCATAGCTCCAAAGGATACCAGTATCGCAGCAATGGTGGAGTCGTGGCAGCTCAAGAGGCAGATTCGAGCTGGATCTGTCGTTCCTGACCTCACATCCACCATGCGTTGGACTGCCTCAGCAAGAGCCTTTCCAATCCCTAGTTCCCGGAATTCAAGGCTGTCGCCATAACCGGCAAATTCTTCTTCCGCAATGATCCGGTACATCGCCTCCTGCATCTCTAGGTCAAAGAACTCAGCGGGCAAGTACTTGTGCATTTCCGTATGCGCCGTGGCTGAGCATATAGTGTCAAGGATGCCGTGCATCTTCCAAGGCTCGGAGTCTACGCCAATGGGGAAGCCCTCAGGCATCCATCTTCCCAGGGCCCTATTCACAGTGGCCATTTCGGGAGAGTTATTCCCTTGAAGGTGGTTAGTGCGGCGGGCTCGGGCGCTTGTTTCCGGAACAACGGACACTTAGCTGCGGCGCGTCTTGTGTACAGGTCGAGAAGCACCTGGAACCGCGGGCTGTAGTCGTTTGGGGGCAATAGCGTCTCCTCTTGCGGACTGAGAACAGTGACCGACAGCCGTGTAGGGTCAACTGTTCGCTTGTCAAGGGGGTAAAGACCCCTGAGGACATGTCTAAGGGACACAAAGGTCCGATGGTACTGTGTACTGCGCAAGTATACAGTGTTTGGGTCATCAAGTGTTGGCGGCAGGAAGGCCAGGTGGTCGACATAGATCGAACGGAGCTTGCGTCCAAGCTTGTGAGTGGTTTGCATGCCCTTGGTGGTCAGGTCGCCAAGAGAGCTGTCAGGAGGTTGGTTAGCTTGTCCCTGCCAGGCTTAGGTACATGAAGCCGTAGAGGTCTGTCGATGGCACGAACCAATATGCCGGAGCGCCGGCCGTTTCCGCGTGCGGGGGTTCTGCCTGAATGTCATCGTCCAGGGGAATGGATCGACTCCTTCCTTCGCGGAAAAGGGCATCAGGGCATGTCCCTGCTTTGATCAGTGGCCAGACTTCCGGGAGTCCAATCTTATCACGGAGTTGAGTCAGCACGGTCCTGGCCCCGACACTCCCCATTCTGCCTAGAACGAGCACGGCGTCTCACCTTGTCAAGGCGCGTTTTATTAGGAGCTCTCTCTCCTGTCAAAGCTTTGTTAATCCCTGGAAGAGAACTGAGCTGGGGCACAAGCCTACCATGTCGACAGAACTATTTCGGTAGCAATTTGTTAAAGGCCAGTTGGGGACGTAGGTTAGTCGTGGGATCGCGGGACTTACCACCTGTACGAGCTCCAACTGAAGCCCTGGGGGGGGGGTCCAATCTTGCCCTTCCATCTCGTGTGTGTCCATGCCTTTCGTGCTGGAGTTCTCGGATTTCATGAGAAGTGAAGACTGAAGAGCAGAACAAACCCTCGTGAGGCTGCTCAAAGCTGGGAAATTAAATAGTATTTCTGTTAGCTAAACGCAGAGCTACCCCGCTTCGTCGAGAGCGTAACGAGCATAATACTGAGAGCATAATAACATCATCGCTCCGGCTTGCGGCCCGGCCACCCTTGCGGCCCGGCCACCCTTGCGGCCCGGCCCTCGTTGCGGCCCGGCCGCCCCACCCACCCACCACCGCCTGTGGTGCTGTACTATGTATCGGCGTATCCCAAGCGAGACCATGATGTGGGCCAATAGCCAACGCCGGAAATAGCGGAAACAAGAGTGGCCTTGATTTCCTAGGCGTTCTGGTTACAAAACTTTTACTAACAGATAGATGAGGTACAAAGGGCAACATTGCACTTATTGCAGCCGCACGCCGCAGCGTAGTCGGCGTTAGTGGTCATGTATCCATAGCGTACCCCCTAATTGCAGGGGCCAGAAAGTGCAAAAGCAGACCCGGATTTACCTCACGCCGTTACAGCACCACAAGCGATACCACTATTCCCAACATTAATTTCCCTGTTCAACCACCACCAAGCCCGCTCCTAGTAGTATTAAGGGGTTGTTGGAATAATTGCTATTAATTATATTTTATTACCTGGAAGTCGTTGTAAAAGGGAACTCTTCTACAGCCTGCAGAGGCGTGTGGCGACCCCCTTGAAGCCCTAGTCGCTTAGTTGGCAACGGCCACACTTGTCAAGTTGTTGGTGCGGGGGCGTCCCGCAGCCCTGACGACTGAGCGTTGGGGCAGCTCGTTTAGCTCCGACACCAATAGGTTTTTGCGATGGCGTGGCGTGCCTCGGTTTTCCCTCGGTGGGCAGCCAGGTGTAGGTACCACCAGCTGCTGCAGAATTGCTAGGTAACTTGAGGTACTGGGGCCTGGTGGGCCTGGTCTCCCAAGGAAGAACAGCACCCAGTACCTCACGCAATCATGCCTCGGGGCCCACCCTGAGGACTCATTAAACGGCACAATAATCCACAATCCATAAAAGGGATCCTTGTGTTTGGTAGTAGGTGCGCGTGCGCCCCTCCTGCCCTACACCAACAGCCCGGCCGCGCGACTCGTTTGTTTCCTTCCTCTCTTTCTTCGGAAAATCCACATCATTTGGTGCAAAACTTGAGCCCTCGTGCCATAAAGCCCAAGTGACGTCTCAGTACTAAGCTGCCCTTGCTGCCCCAGTGGTTTGAGACATCCGTCTCACTGCCAGCTGGTACTTCTGTGACGCTAGCTCCAACTCGAGCTGCCTAGGTGCCTATCAAATCGGTGCCAGAGTGCCTGCCACACATGTTGAATTAATCTTGGAAACCGCCAGTATTGGAGACCTTCTCAATTAGCTCGTCCTTCGCTAACAGGCCACTGTCGAACTGCTTTCTGACAGCAATCAGCCAGTCTCGACGAGTATGTCTTTCCAGGTCTGCCTCAGAGGGCCATCTGTGCAGAGCTAGTTAATCACGCTGGGGCCAGAAGCCTGCTGATCCCAATGGCCTTTTTTTGGGGGCTTTGCAAGAATTAGATATAGGATACTCACTTTTCCAGTAGGTGGAAAACAGTGCCTGCGCCTTGAGGATCGTTCTTCTCAAAGACTTCGTACCGTAAGCACGTCTTTTCCACTTCACGGACTTTTGCAGCCAGGCCAAGGAGGACCTCTCGAGTCTGAACAGAATTAGATCCTCAGCTCGGGCTCTAAGTGGAGTATCACATAACTTGCCTCGGCTTCTTTTCCCGGCGCGGGATGTAAAGTGCACCATAACATGACCGTTTGAGAAGCCATGACGATGCCGAACTGTATGATCTTGCGTTTCCTCTCGAAAAGAACGGGCACTCGGCACCTATCCGAGCGACCTTTTTTAGAAAGTACTAGGAAAACTACCGTATCAGTCAAAACTGATCAATGTTGAAATCGGATCGACGATCTTGATCACGACCGTGAATAACTTTTACAATGCCAACACTCTGATCACATGTATATGCCGATACACCCCCCCCCCGCGGCCTTGGCTTGAATAAGTTCAGGGAAGTTCTGATCTTTGTCGCTTCAAACTTGACTGTGCTGCATGAGGAAAAAACAGGTTTGTTCCCCACGATGTGGCGGAAAGTTCCGCAAAAGCGCCGCGTAAAGCGGTCTGCAACACAACTTTGAGGAATTCCCGAAGCTTTTGGCAGAGGTGCCACCTGCATTAGCCTCGGCGACATCCTTACACATCTGCAGGCATCCCAGAGGTTAACTTGACATGTACTTTTAATTAGCAATGTAAAACCCACAAGGTACCACTTTGCCTGGCATAGCAATAGGAGTAACTTGTGGTGTGGAGGTGGAGATTTAAAGTTCAGGACAAGGTTACATCCGCGACTATATAGTACCTAGCTAAGGGGAGATGATCGGCGTCCATAAGCGGAATTTTAACCCGCACGGCGGGATCTGGGGTAGCAGGGATTGGGATTTTTCAAGGAACCCATGTCTTTGCACCGATACCTAATTATGAACCCTACGAGAATATGCATTAAAACCCTCTATGTCTGAATGCAGAAGCAACCGAGGCAGCGGTAGACAAAACAAAAGGGCTCATATTACTCACTACTTTTGATGGTTGGACAAAATTCTGAGCCGAAGTCTCGGTGTACGCCAAATGAGGTCCTCAAAATCAAATCAGAAAGAAGCTTGCTCGAGTGCGCAATTCCATCATGTCGAAAGTACTGGTAACTGGCGTAAGACATGCCACGATTATTTCCCTCTACCAAACCTTTTGCTATGCTGACGATGGCAATTGGACATAGGGAGCTGGGTTCCTTGGGTCTCATCTCGTCGACCTGTTGCTAGAGAAGGGACATACAGTGACCGCTATTGACTCACTGTGGACTGGCTACTCGGAGAACATAGCCCGACTTGAAAAAAACCAAGCTTTCAGATTTGTAAAGTAAGTTGAGTGGGTATCAGATCCAATACAATCTACTTGGTCGGTTGCTCCACCTCACAATTCCCTTCTTGATGAGGTAGCTCTGACCAGTTCATTTTATCTCAACATAGACACGATGTGACGAGGCCGTTCCCAGAAGAAGTTTTCCATGTAGACCGCATATATCACCTCGCCTGCCCAGCGAGCCCAAAGAGATTTGCAGAGGCACCCCTAGGCATTCTTGATACCTGTTTTCTGTAGAATGCGGATATTCGCACATAAGAAACCGGCTACCGCACATAAAAAAACGGATGGTACACAGATACCACGGGAAGCAGGGATCAGCCACTTATTAAGCAGCCAAGACCCTTATTTCCGTTATACCCATCTATAAGGGGCATTGAGCATCATCAGCATGCCTAGCGTTATGCCATCACCAACCTCATCAGCGCAAATTCGTGGTGTTTTGCACAATTACACACATCTTTACAAGCCTAATTGCATGCAAATAAGCACTCTATTGCACGCCCAATTGCACGCCGAATTAGCGCAATAATTCGTTGCAACAAGTGGTGCGAATTACTTAGTTAATAGATACTATTATCTGGGACTATGTTTCCTTCCCGTTACCCTCCTTATTGCCCAAATTAATGAAGCTATCATCACTCTCGTTATTAACGTCTGAAGCAGTCAAATCTATTGCTGGAAGCCTGTTGATTGTAGCTATAGCCGCCGTATGCCGCCTCTTTACCGGCAGCATACTAGGGGCCATATGCATCCGGGGAGGCGCTGATGAAGCCGGGCCCCTAAATATCGTGGCCATCCCTTAGTATTTTCGCTTCAGGCAGCGGCCGGCTTAGTCCTCATCATCTAGGGACTCAAGGGTTGTATCATTCCACTCAAAAGCTGAGTTTACGCGTTATGCTGAAGCCGTTATTGCCCCCATCTTATTACTAGCCCTACTACCTAGGCTTGTGGTATTAGAGGAAGTCTAATGGGTTATTACAGCCCTCCCGATGCTACTAAAGATGCCCTCTTTATCCCCTACAAACGGATTGTTATCCCAAGGCCTTCCTCTCGAGTTAAGGACCTTCTTAGGCGAAAGCACAAGGAGGAGGGGGTTCTCGATTAAGAGGTCGCAATTAAGGTACCATACTAAGTGGACATCCTCTTTATTAAGAGGAATACCTACTTCCTCCTTATCAGCAATTCTATTAGCACAGATTAAGCCGAATTATGTATAGATTGGGCAACGGCACATTAATTGCAAGCACTCTCCTCATGGTGTTTCGCCTCAAAGCATACGTTTCGCCTGCTTCCTCGTCTTCGCGAGAAGCTTAAGTGCCTCCCTTGCCACTTGAAGGTATAGTTTACCAACCCACGGCTTTCCATTAAACTTTTCTAGGGCCGCCGTTTTCTACTTGGCTTCCTCAAGCTGGATATCACGAGCAATCTCAACGATAGCCTCAAATGCAGCCTCAAACAGATAGTAGATATTCCTCATCCCGTAGCCCAGCTGGAGCTTGATTTTCCGGTGCATCCGCTTAGTAGAGGACATCATATATAAGCCGAAGTTAAGGTTCTTGCAGATCTTGTGGCCGGCCCATTTAGCAACAATCTCCTCCTTCTCATTAATATAATATATCTTGAGATAGTTAAGGATTGCCCTCTGGCCTGAGAACTTCTCTTGCAAACGCTCCCAGGCTGTCTTATAGGTCTTGCAATCGGTAGCAAACTCCATAGTCTTGAAGAGGTTGAAGAGGGCTATTTGGGTGTTAGGGATGGCACTAAGGGCAGGCACTTTTAAAGGCACCATGGTGGTATTTCTCTGCGGTACATTCTAAAGTCCAAAATCTTTATCGTTACTCTTAGGATCCTCGGGATCCAGGCTTCCTATAGAGTTTTTATCCTTAGTAGCTATAGGCAATTCCTCCCGGCCTGGCTTCCACCATTTCTTCTTAATATTAAGGATAACATTTATATTAATATGGAAGATATAAAGCTAGTATTTTAATTAAGGAAATTCTTTTGCTAGAGCATTAATTAAGGCAGTATTATAGTCTGTAATAAAGAGCGAAGGGTCCTTATTTTTATACTCCTGGAGGAAATTATAAACCTACTCTAGCAGCTACCAGAAGCCTGATTCCTTCTCGTTATCCATAATACCCTAAAAGAGAGGCAAAATCTTCTTCATATGGGTCATAATAGTGCCTTAGAAGTATGGTAGCTTCTTCTGATTTATTGAGTATATGCAATTAAGCAAGATATTACTAGAGAAATGCTGCTCTTAAATCCATTGGACCTGCTGCATTATACACCATAAGATGCCCGTGATTGCATTATCCTTATTAATATAAAATCTATACTAAGTCTCCTTCTCTTTAAGCCAGTATAATATTATCTGGGTTGGTATATATATGCCTTATTTCTATTATTAAAAGCTAGCAAGCTAATTCTTTATGGTATTATTTCCTACCTCAACATCTGGGTACTAGCAATAAAGGGCAGCCTTAAGTTGCCTGGGCTTTGCTTGTGATGGGTCTTAAGCTATTTAAGTGAGGAATTCGTGATATTCTTGTGATAGCTTCATGAATCCGCATTAAGCCTCCGGAATATCCTATAGGCTATAATTAGTATGCCTTCCCTCCTTAACCCAAAGGACCCATTTACTAGCTATATTCCTCATACAATATATAGTTGCCTTCTATTTGCAGCTACATTTAATTATAGAGGACTGATATTTTCTTATAGTACTGGGCCGGGTAGTACTGCCCCAGCTATATATCAAGACTATATAAGTTGGCACTAAGCTTTATACAACTATAAAGAACCTAGATAACTTTACTAATGCATTTAGTTTCACATAAAGATTACTGAAAGTATTATAGCTATTGTGAAATAGTTATAGGAAAGGGGTGGGTTAGCAAGGGCTGGTTGATAGTGGTTTGTAGCGGTAATATTTGCGTTCCATTATTAATAGTTGCGTTACTACTGCAGCTTAAGGCCGCTATAGTCTGGCACATATGCTATTACTATAACACCAAAAAAACATCTGATAACCAGATAGGGGTAATTAATGATGCTTAATTGACTGGTCTGGGTAGTTTGTCTATTTATTAAGGGCGTTAGGGGTGGGTGGTGGGTAATAGGGGTTGGGTGGTGTAAGGCGCGTTGGTCAACAACATATGTGGCCCTATAGCCCCTTAAGGAGGCACTCAAAATCAGCACTCGAGGTCGTCAAATTCGAGGGCCCCCGGCACTAGCGCCATTACGTCAGCGGAACGCGGCTGCCCTATTGGCTGCAGCGTTGCCGGCGGCAACCGGCCGGGTGCTTAGTCACTAGCGTTATGTTTGCCATCTGTTTTCTTATGTGCGAATATCCGCATTCTTGTTTGGGGTGCGATGAGGCTGCGTGGCACTGTCTATTTCTATGGATGGCTTGAGGGACGATGTGACGTTGGGCTCTCCCTATTTACTTACAGAGAATATCTTCTACTTCCCGTACACGTAATAACCGGCCTTGAAGTAATGCGAAACCAGCTGGCTAAAATGCACTGAGACCCTTTCCCACCACCCAGAAGCCGTCGAATTCAAGGTCTCTGTGCCAATTCCAATCCAGCCAGCTCCCGGCAAACCTTCCAAGTTCAAATGGAAGTCGTGATTAGGGGAAAGAATGCCCTAATCACCTGGGCAGGTATCCAGGTCCAGGGAAAAAAAAACGCCGCAAGTCGTAGTAATAACGAAACTCCACAATTCTGCCGCGCCAGCTGCCATGCCCTCCATGACGCCATGCAGGCCGAGCCCTTTTATCACGACGTTCGGAGTTTCAGCATATAGTCGGGTCGAACCTCAAGACGCCAAGTCGCCAACGCCCAGACCGCCATTTATAACGTTACAGGGACATAATAAGCCTCTTGTTTCCTTCCTTATTGGGCCCCGACCAAGACAACCGTCGGCACACCGATAGCTGGGCGCTGCCGGATTGCTCGGCACAACGACAGAAATTTGCTGGCGAGGTAGCACTTGAGTGGCCCGCTCTGCAGGCGCCCAGAGATACTATCTGACAGGTCGGCGCGGCCGCACCATATTGATGATGACATTGTCGACAAAGGTGGTGCGTTGGTGAGGCGGTTCCTCGGGTTGGATAGTACAAAGTGCGGAACATCCTCGGGGCATGCTGCGTGAGAGGCCACCCGGCCCCTTTTGCTTCGAACTAGCAGTGAGCACCTTACACGGTTCGTCGTGACAATGGTTCTTACGCAGTCGTATGCAGCAGCAATCGTCGCAGCCGCATCCTTGCGAGGAGCGGCGGCGCTCGTACAAATCGACGTGACCCACGTCGCGTCCTCCGACGAGTACCTGTCGGGGAAGGTTCACGCCCAGGGCATGGCAGCCAAAGTTGTGAGTCTCTTCTGCGAGCCTCGTTTCTCACTAGCAAATCTGACACGAGAAAGGCTCAATGGGATGCCGAGTTCGCAGCAGGCCTGTTGGACAGTTCTCGGTACCCTGAGCTGGGTTACACGCCCTGCATCGATGGTCTCGCCACGGCCATCCCGGGAGACGCCAACAACACCTTCCAGTGCAACAATGTCAGTGTATTGGAGTAAATAGCAGGAGACCATCAGCAACGTAATGCGTCTCTGACATATTCCAGATCGATCTGTACCACTTCCTCTCGCATGCAGACCTCGGAAGCACCAAGAGCCGCGGGTCCTCCTCGTGGGGATGGACGTCCCAAGAAGGCCGCGAGTTCGTCGCCATTGGCCAGTACGACGGGACGGCATTCGCGGAGATCACCTCCAAGGGGAGATTGGTTTACCTCGGCAGACTGCCCCAGTACGACTCGATCGGCTCGAACTGGCGAGAGATCAGGATCCTTGGCGACCTAGTCATCATCGGCTCCGAGGCAATCAAACATGGCGTGCAGATCTTCGACATGAAGAAGCTGCTCGACCTAGACCCGGAAAAGCCAACCATCTTCACCCAAGACGATCTCACGGGGCATTTCAACAAGCTTCCCGTGGGGAGGACTCACAACATCGTGGTGAACGAGGAGCTTGGCTATGCCATCGCTGCTGGGTCTGTGGGTGGCAATGAGACCGTGAGGAACAGGGACAACCTGCCCTGCCGAGGAGGGCTAATTTTCATCAACATGACTGACCCCACCAGCCCAACCACCCCCGGCTGTGCTGCTGGCGATGGTTACGTGCATGACGCACAATGTCTTGTCTACCGCGGGCCGGACACGCGCTACCAGGGACGGGATATCTGCTACGGCTACAACGAGGGTAGGCTAATTGTCTCCCGGTATTCTCTCAAACAACCTGCAGAGAATTCTGCCGCTGACGCGAGCTCGTTTCTCGCAGACACCCTCACTATATACGATGTCACGAACAAGATAGGCAACACGACCACGCTGATCTCTCGCACCTCATACACGGGCGCAAAGTACATCCACCAAGGCGCCGTTCTGGATATCAACAACCAGGAGTTCCTCGTACTCGATGACGAACTGGACGAGCGCGACGGAGTCGAAGGCCCGGCGACCAGCAAGCTGCCCATCACCTACATCTTTGACATCCGCAATCTAGAGTCGCCCAAGTTGACGGGGTTCTACAAGGGCAAGACCCGCTCCATCGACCACAACCAGTACATTGTTGATGGCTACAACTACCAATGTAAGCCCGCACCTCTGGTCCGCTGCACAAGTTAAGCCAGAAGATAAAAATACTTACCGTGTATCCGCAGCCAATTACGGTGCTGGCCTGCGCGTGCTCGACGTTCGCTCCATCCCGTCGGACCCGACTGGCGCTGGGGTGTGCGAGGCCGGGTTCTTTGACATCTACCCCGAGGACGACGCAGCTGAGGGAGGCGGAAACGTTGCATTCACTGGCACGTGGTCCTCGTACGCGTACTTCAAGTCTGGGTTCATCTATATCAACACCATCGAGCGTGGCTCGTTCGTTGTGAAAATGACGAGCAAGGCTTGTTCGGAGGCATAGGGTATAGGGCCGATCACATAAAATTTAACAGTTGCGAATAGCTCAAGCCGCGTGCAGTAAAGCTTCGCTGTAGAATTTATAGAACGCGGATATTCGCATCCACAAAAACGGATGGTACATCCATACATAATCACGTGATTGGCTGCAGCCAATCAGATCACTTCGTTTAACATCATCGCCCCACACCCCTTGGTGTTTTTACAGCTGCAGCACCCAACGCACTGCAACGCCCCCATCGCCACCAACTTACGAACAACAACCCTCAATCAACGCTTCGCTGCAGCAATTAAATTCTCATCAGAATCAATCGTTTTTACATCAAAAAGAAGATCTAATCAATCAGATATCGAATTTTTAGCGTTATAGTGATGGCGCAGGTACCTGATTATTCAGGTCTTAAGGCGCAATAGCAAGCTAACTATGCCAACTAGAACACCAATATCACTGCTACGAATCGTCATCAGCCAGCACTTTCCAACCCTCCTAACTACCTCAAACTTTTTCAGGGTGGATATAATACCTATAAGGACCTCAAGGCTAATTTAGATAAAGCTACAAAATCTGCTGGATTCCTCACAACTTCACAAAAAGCAGACACCAAACGCGCGGTATTGGTCTATAGCAGAAGTGCCCTGCAACCCTCGACTGCAACAACAAATAACGCCTCAACAATCAAAGCAGGCTGCAGGTGGCAAGCCCTTGCCCATACAACCCGTGCAACAGCTGGCAAGTGGACCCTTGTGATCTAGGAGGGTATGCATACTCATCACAGCCCTCAGGAGGTACCCGAAGCCCAGCAAGGCTGGGCGAAGCTATCACAAGACCATCACAACTTCCTCACCCGCACAGCTGCAGACCCAGCCCTCGCAAAGCCCGCAAGACTTGCAGCAGCTCTACGCCAAGAGTACCCAAGTGTACTGCTGGGGCCAAACACCATAAAGAACTAGCTTGCAAACTTCCGTAAGCAGCAGCAGGGCATCTACACACCTACCCAAGCAGCAATAGACTGGCTCAAGAAGGAGGGCTGCTAGTACCATTGGGCTACTAATAAGGAGGGAAGTATCACAGGCATCTTCTAGTGCGAGAAGCAGCAGCTAGCATGAGTTCAAGAGCCACACTTCACACGCAATCTCTCGCTTAACTATACCTATTCAACCAACAGCAAGAAGATGCCCTTCTTTCAAGGCACAGCAGTAACCCACACAAAGAGGATATTACCACTATTCCAAGGGATCATTAACAATAAGAGAGAACCTGGCTTCCAGTAGCTTCTTGAGCAGCTTCACGGTCTTCTCCATAAGTACCAAATCAAGCCTCCAAGGCTCTTCATCACTAACTACAATAACGCTCTAATCAACACCCTCAAGCACGAATTCCCTAGGGCACACCATCAGCTATATATCTTCCACATCAACATAAACATTATCCTCAACATCAAGAAGAAGTAGCATAAGCCGGGAGCCATAGGGCCAGCAACGGGAGGCCCCAAGGCACCAGCAACAGGAGGCCCGGAGGAAAATACCACAGAGGTCGCCAAGGCTGAAGATCTCAATGAGGAGGATGAGGATCTCGCTTCCCTTATAGCGCCAGCAAGAGGGAAGGCCACAGTACCCTCACGGGTGCCTGACAAGGTGCCATACACTCAAACAGCCCTCTTCAACCTCCTCAAGTTCATAGAGTACTCTACAGATCCCGAGATCTACAATACGGCTTGGCAACAGCTTTAAGAGGTCTTCTCAGATCAGACGGCAATCATCCAGTACCTCAAGACATAGTACATCAATAAGGCTGAGGAGATCATCGCCAAATAGGCAGCCCATCAGATCTAGAAAACCCTCAACTTCAGCTTGCATACAACCTCCTCCACTAAGTGAATATACCAGAAGCTAAAGGTATACCTGGGCCATAGGATAGGGAATCTTCTCTATCTGATAATAGCTGATCACAAGGCTATCAATGATACTGCTCGTGGCCTCCATCAGGAGGAGGCAAAGCAGAAGACATCATCACTCCAGAAGTTCAATGGTCAGAAGTAGCTTGGTCAGCTGCCACTGCAGGTCTTAAGGGCGGCACTAGAGATACTCACAATCAAGCACCAGAAGGCATTAAGGATGCTTCAAAAAGAAGCCCCACAGGGCTACTGCAGACCTTCTGACTGCAGCTGTGCGGTCTACACACAGTACGGTGTGACCTGTATAAATCGCATTACTAATAAAGAGGAGGCTTCGCTTCCTCTCGAGAAGAGCGACGTGCATGAAGACTACTACCTCAATCGTGACCTCTCCCTCAAGAACCCTCTCCTCAGCATACACTCGCCGAAGAAGGTCACCACCACAAAGGGCAGACCTCACGAGAATGCACCATTTGCAGCTAACGAAGAGGGTCTCTTCAAGAGCCGTGGGAAGGCGGTAATGGGTAAAAAGACAACCTCCACCACAGCAAGCCTCAGCAGCAGGGCTGGCGATAAGACGAGGGCAACGACAGCTTCGGTACAGCATGTAAATTCGGCTTTCAAGTAAAATAACAATACCCTCCAGTCCCTAGATAAAGAGGACGCCCGTAGCAGCGATACCCAGCACCCTGGCGTCCGTCAGAAGCAGCAGCCAGTAGGAAGGGTCATGAAGAAGGCAAAGCAGCAGCCTCAGAAGCAAAGGGCGCCATCAGACATCACGAGAACCTCAGCAGCAGGCACACCCTCCAAGCACGAGGTCAGGGGCTAAGCGGCAGCATACAGCAGCTATCAGAAGCATCAACCAGTTGCCACAGGTAGATCTAACTGTTAAGGACCTCGTCGGCAACACCAACGACGAACGACGAGGTGGAGGAGGAGATTCAAGACGAGATTGTGGTCCGTACAGACTAGATATGTAGCAAAACACCATCGATTTGAGCGATTCCTACTATAGCAAGTGTAACGATAGTGGCATTGCCGAAGCAACGATGAGGACTACCGGCGATAGTAGCGGCTAAGGTCAAAATAATAGTTTACATACTAATTTCGCTGGTCTGTGTTATATGTGCACTGGGTCGGTACATGTGTGGATGTACCATCCGTTTTTGTGGATGCGAATATCCGCGTTCAATTTATATGTGTATTGCCATGTGTTCATGCTTTTTTGTTGTATTATGGTAGGATTATCTTCACCTGCTCACAAATGAAACACGAAGAACAAGTGGTGTCTCAGCTGCTTCTTTACCGTACAATTGTGCACTTTTTTGCCGCATGGATGTATAATACCCTCTGAACTTGTCTTTGTCATTCCCGGCGGTCCGATTTTGATGATGGATACTCTCGCCCTGGCTAAAAAGTCCTGCTTGCACTCAACCTCACACAAGGCCGTTTTCTGCAGCACAAAATACCATGAAAGTCAGTCCATCAGCCCAGCCTCCGGCAAGCCCGCTTCACATCCTCGCCAAAGTCAAACGGCCCCCCAATAATGATCGCCGCCTTCGGATCCGTGCCGTTCTCCAGGATGGCCTTCTTCGCCAGGAGCCCCCTGCTGAACAGGTCCCCGATCATCTCCGTTGCCTTCTCCGGCGAGAAGCGAGGGAACTCAATGGACTCGCCGCCCGCGCCCTTCATGGTCCCGCTCGCGGCGTCCCACTCCCACTCCCAGTGGTAGTCCGGGTCGGCATGCGCCCAGGGGTTGGCGAGCATCCTGCACTTCCGGGTGGCGCCGTCGAGAAGCCAGGGGATCACGTATTCGACGTAAGTCTTTTGCACAAAGTCCGATGCAAAGATGAGAGCCGGCGGGGTGGTGGGGTCCATTCTGCAGCTGGTGGCGGTCGGGGGCTCAAAATACTTGAACTGTGGGTGGTTGTACAGTGACCGCAGGAGCTCGGCCTATTCGCCTGCGAACTCTATGACTTTGGATGGGGAAGGGTGCTCAGTGGAATCTTGAGGGATGGGCATCTTGACGTTTGGTTTGTTCAAATTCTTGATCGTTTTTGGGTTGGGCCTGTAGAGGAGCAAATATCAGTTTTGGGCAATGGGGACTGGAGTTTTTAACCAGGTGGGACAGGACAGGAACATCTGGAGACGCGTTG
Organism: Stenocarpella maydis; assembly: GCA_002270565.1. Taxonomy (NCBI): domain Eukaryota; kingdom Fungi; phylum Ascomycota; class Sordariomycetes; order Diaporthales; family Diaporthaceae; genus Stenocarpella; species Stenocarpella maydis. The sequence goes on from NQMI01000053.1 coordinate 28,651, forward strand.
ACGGGTTTTGTTCATTTAAATTCTAATGGGACGCACTTCGCAGGTTACCTAGAAACTTCCATTTGAATTGCGACCACAGGTCGAAGTGCAGCTGCGTGTACTGCCTCTGTATGAGCCTGAGACTATTCGTCGGGAGGGTGACATCCGAATGAAACCCTGGCTCGTCTTCTTAGAGCAACACATCCCCTCTGCCCCTTGATTAATCAAGATAGAACCATCGTGGGACTGCTCTGCTCATCAGTTGCATTTAACAGAACTACCAAGATGACATCACACAGTGCATATAGTGCGATCGCGCCTAGAGCTTGGGAACTTCCCCCCCCCCCTCCGGGGGGAAAAGGTTAGCATGGAATTGGAAAGCACTTGACTAACTGTAACTCGATGGCTCTTGTACTGAGGCACCATCCTATTCACAGAGAGAGCCAGTCATTCAGACCCAGATAGTGTGAATGCCTTCAATATCCATCTGTTGAGCCGTCTATGATCATACTGTGTGTGAGTCCAGCCGACCTCAATGGTGGTCAGCTTGAGAGACGGTAAAGGCCAGCAGTATTGCTTTACATCATGGAACTGGCTAAATTCCATCCTCTCTGCAAGCTTTCATTTTGAATAGGTTCCAGTTTGATGTTGGTTATGGTGTTGGACATCTGCAGGAGGTCTAAATTCATGCATACCTAGGTATAAATAAAAGGCCCGGGGGAATTGGCGCATATATGTCTGGGTGGGTAAGGTGAGTTGTATTGGCCATTAACGTCGCTACAACTATGTCCAAAGGTTACATGGTGGCATTTAGCTGACGGGTACATAAAGATATCCATACTCTAGCTACCAAATCGGCATACTAGGAAGACAGCTTCCAATCAATACAACTATCTCTACGTCATTAACTCAAGGACAAAATCTATACTTGTGCCAGTGCTTGAAAGTCCGGACACAAGGAGCGAGCTACTGTGACAAAATCAAATCATGTATGCCAAGGCCTGGTCTAGCATGGACAAATATATGCGCGTAATAGGCAGGTATCTCTGGACTTTTTGAATTGAAGGCATCTTTTATGCCGCAGTGGATAGGATGGAACGCGAGATCGGGGTCCTGTTACAATACACGCCCATAGTAATGCCGACGGCACTTGATATTCTTACATAGGTACCTGATAAGAAAGATAAATACCGACCGTAGCGCGTGGGGTCATCGTTAGCTTCAACGGATTCTGGTCCCAGCCACGTGCCATTGGGCAGAGCCGCCTAGATAAGGATGAGTGAGGATCATGGCCGGCATCTCCATGAACTCCAACATTTTCCGAAGGCTTGTTTGTAGCGCGTAATTGCCAGGCTGGGGCGAGATATTTCCGCGATACTTTGGTGAATCCAGAATGTGGCTGGCTGTGATGAGTCTTATCGCTATGAATCATTCCAGTCGGACCGGGCACGCTCCGTGAAACCAAAGATGCGAGTATATAAGATATTTCGAATGTCCAGCGGAGGATCCTACTCTCTGCTTCATCTGTCAAGCCAATTACCTTCCCAAGAAGTCCCAAGCAGAGCAGTAGCCCAAGATGCAGACCCGCAACCTTCTCGTAGCCGCATCCCAACTGGCTGTAAGCCTCGCGGTTCCGGCACCCGTCCTCGGCTCACCCTTCCCAGAGCATCGCCTCTTGGCCCGGGAGACACATTTCAACGCCAGCCTCCCAAATATCACAATCTTCGCCACGGGCGGCACCATCGCCGGCTCCGCATCATCCAATGCCCAGACAACGGGCTACCAGGCCGGCGCCCTCGGCGTCGATGTCCTCATCTCGGCTGTCCCGGAGCTCTGGAACGTGTCCAATGTGAAGGGCGTGCAGGTGGCCAACGTCGACTCCGGCAGTATAACACCCGAAATCTTGCTCAACCTGACACGTATGGTCCAGGAGGCCCTTGATGACCCATATTGCCAGGGCGCCGTCGTAACACACGGTACGGACACTATGGAGGAATCCTCGTTTTTCCTGGACATGACCGTCAAGACGGAGAAACCTATCGTGGTGGTCGGGGCTATGCGTCCGGCTACGGCTATCAGCGCGGACGGCCCCATTAACCTCCTCGAAGCCGTCACCCTGGCTGGGAGTCCCGCGGCCAAGAACCGCGGCGCCATGATCGTTCTCAATGACCGTATCGGCAGCGCCTTCTACACCACCAAGACGCACTCCAACTCTCTCGACACGTTCAAAGCAGTCGAGCAGGGCTATCTAGGCTTCTTCCTTGACATCAAGCCCGTCTTCTACTACCCGCCGGTCCTGCCCCTGGGCCGCGCCTACTTCAATGTCACCGAGACCACGGAGCTGCCCGAGGTCGATATCCTCTACGGCCACCAGGCCCTGCAGCCCGCCCTCGCGACCGCTGCTGTTGAGGCCGGCGCCAAGGGCCTGGTACTGGCTGGGATGGGTGCCGGTGGGTGGACCACGCCCGGCAGGGGCGTGCTGAAGACGCTGGCGGAGGAGTATGGCACGCAGATTGTTGTTTCGAGCAGGACCAAGGGCGGATTTGTCGAGCCCAGCGAGGCGCTGAACACGTACGGCGGCTGGGACCTGAACCCCGAGAAGGCACGCATCATGCTCCAGCTCGCGCTGAATGCTGCATACTCATCTGAGCAGCTTCAGAGCCTGTTCGAGTATGCTCCTTGAATGACGATAACGCAAGATAAAAGAATAGATAGAATTAATGTTTCAATACAACTAGATTCCTACGACGATACAACAAGCCACAAGCCCAATTCTGCCTCACATCATGGAACGAACTAAATATCGTCCTCTCCACAAGCCGATTTACTCTACGCAGCTGTGATTCTGGAAGCATAGACACCCGTCACTTCTTCCGTCGGATGACCTTGCAGATCAGGACAGCCGGCCAGACGAACCAGTAGCCATACAGCTTCAATTCTGTGGTGGGATTCAGCCAGCTGGAGGTCAACCCTTCTCAGCAGCTCCGGCACGAGTTTGGATATCTCCAACAGGGAGACGTTCTTCGCCAGTCAGGTCCTGAATCCGCCTCCAAACTAATAGACTATTAGTATATACTACGCGATAAAAACCGAGTCACATCAGTAAGCTTATAGAATTGCAGCGAGAAAGTTTCCTTTCATGAGTCTCAGCTGCGCACCATCCGCCTCAGGCTACCTCCCCAGCCGGAAGGCATACGCATCATCTCCATACACCAACAAATCCCGGGCCGCAACCCACCGGTTTATGCCGACAATTATCCCCTCGGGCAACCAGATACCGCCGATCTCTGCGCCACCCTCTGGCGCCAGGCGCTCAAGCAAGAGTCCTACTGCAGAATGGATGCGGAGGGACTCCTTAACAACAGCCTGGAAATATCTGAGCTGCTGTGCCTCCTCAAATGTGACGGGATCTGAGAGCCGGCCATGCTCTTCTGAGTCATCTATCTCGGCGAGGAGCTTATCGTGCGCTTACCGGCTGCAGCACAGGTTGTACAACAGGGCCCGGAGAGTCGTGGCCGTGGTATCGCTTCCGGCTAAAACATACGCGGATGCGTGGGACATGAGTTCCGTGTCGTCCCTTACCTTCTCGCCATCTCTACAGCACTTGACGCGGCCGAGCAGATTAATTCCATTAAGCCAGCGTCCTTGTTCTCCCGGCGATTTACTTGTTCTGTTATGAAGCCGATGAGGTACTTTGTCCGGTTTATAGAGTCGGCGCCTCGGAGGGGGCTCATTACAAAGCTCACCAGAGGGTTCCCTAATAAGTACTTTTGCATATAATGCGCCTGCCCGACGGTACTAACATATTTCAGCCGGCTCTCAAGCGTCTCAATAATTCTCTCCACATCTGCCTGCGACTCCATAAAGCCAAGGCGATTGGAGAAGGCGGTGGTCGTGATCAGATCGAACACATACCAATGCAACCACACCCCAAGGTCAATATACTTACCCACCAAGCCCTCAAGCTTTGCGGTGAATATTTCAGAGCACTCCTTATTCGTTGGCTCGAGCTCCCTCATCGTGCTAATCGAGTAGGCCGCCTCGACGGACCTCTCCTTAGCCCTGTGCTTCATCTCGTCCCTCTCTGAGAACGTCATCGTCGTCCCGTCGAGGTTGAACATGTCGTCGAACTCGCTCTTGTAGAACCTGGTGCTGATTCCATACACCATCGGGATCAGACTGCCGTCGGAGAGGGAGACGTGCTTCGGCCCCACGCGGACAAGGGGGCCGTACTTGTCGTGTAACTAGCTTGAGGTGGTAGCTCATCTGCCGCCCGGCCGGGCAGCCCCATAGCCGGTCGAGGTTTGATATGCTTGCGAGGAATGGGCCGGGGATACTTCGGAGCCCAGGTCCGTATCGTGTGAGAATGATACTGGCTAGGGCCAGCACTGAAATGAACATCAGGAGCCGCATTGCCAGCTCCTGCGCGCCAACACCCGAGATTGTGCTCAACAATGATTTTGTCTCCATTCCGATACTCGACGTTCTTGCTGGTTCCGTTATTCAACGAGTTGACTTATTACGGCCAGGGGGGGTTTATTTTATGTTCGCCCCAAACTCTATAGCCGTATATGCTATGTCTTCGAAGAAGCCGCTGTTTCTGGTGCGTTAGGTTGGGGTAGATTCCCCGTGTACCGCTACGTTGGCAGTAGCTTGGCGACCATCGTCCATCTCGATACGGCTAAGAAACAAGCAACGCGTGAGGTGCAAAGTAGTGTGCACCCTCAATTCCGTGTTAATCACGTGATTTCAAGCCGATCGATTCCGCTTTTCTCTAGTACAAACGTCAATATTCTAGTGTATTATTCAAGTTGTGCTAGATGCCAACTTTGCAATAATATCAACGCCGACGGTGCAGCTTACATCCCCCCGGGAGGGGGGGCATCGGTAAACATAGCACTCAAGCAGATCCCAGTATTGAAATATATTTTCACTGTATACTTCCATTATAATATGAATTTTGATTCCATGGTATATAACTCTGGTGATATAGCTAGTGACATCTGGACTCATCATCAACGATGTTGCAAATAGCAATGTATAAGTACAGCTGAGTACACATACAAATCAACGTGGGGATAAATAGAAATATATCATTGTAATTCGTAAGATATCAAATCCAGAGGGCCTACTATGTATAAGAAGGTTGATTCTAATAATTCAACGCCATTGTTAGGCCCCCTGCTAAGCACTGATGAACATGCAAAGAAGCCTCCTCCTAAATCCGCGGTCTAAGTCAAAACAGAGATCGGGATGATCAGGGGCCAAAACCGAATAATTTCTTCATGGCTACCGCAAACGGCGAGCAGCAATATGGGCAGACAGCCTCAAAGGAGTCCTGTCGGGGTCCCTGGCTTTGTGCTTCCTCGAACCACAAGAGCTCCGCCGCCTCTCACTCCTCAAAGAAGGCGCCTTAGCAATCAATCTAAGCGGTGCAGGGAGCATGCGCATCCGCTAGAGCCATTGCCCGACAAGCCCCCTCGCTCATAGCCTCCTCACTGTCAACCTTGTTCCGAGCCTCCCGCGCGGCGTCTTGACCAGGCCCGCGCTGGCCGTAGATCGCGGGGTAGGTCGAGATGCCGGTGGGCTCGACGCTGCCGTCCGGGTGGACCTGTCGGCGGTACACCTCGGACGTGTGCGGGAAGTCGAAGGCGCTGCACTGGCAGGGGAACTCGGCGTGGAAGTACTCGTTGCCGTAGTCGATTGTGATCTCCTCGCCGGCCTTGATGAGGCGGGTAGTCCTGAAGATCATGACGGCGCGCCTGCCTCACATGGAGAGTTCTGCGTTGGTATTGCTTTCACAGTGGTGGTTTATGAAGCGAGTGACCTGTTTGTGTGTCAGCCAAGTTGAAGTACCTTCGACTGGTACGCTGGGTGTCTCCATGTGGGGTTATGGGCCTTGAATCAGTGGCAGCGCGAAAGGTGAGGGGAAATGAAGCGAAAGGCAGGTTGGAACTTACATTGCCGTAAAGCGATGCGTCGCAATCATAACGGCCCTCGATCGTGTAGGTGTAGTACCTGCGGCTGGGCAAGCGATAGTCGAGGGGAATAACGCGGCCTAAGTACTCGCCGATGATAGTACCACTTGGTATGTTTGTCCACGCGAAAACTCCGTAGCCCCAGCGCGCCTGCTGGATGATGAGCTCGGATTCCTACGCCCTGGAAGTCCGCCTTGGCAGTGTCGATACATTGTTGCCCCGGGCACTGACATAGAGTTACGGATCAGTTCTCGAGCATGTATGTTATGGCCCCGGATCAAATGGAGGAGGGGAGGATTGATGACTCACAGAGCTTCCTAATTCTTCACAAACAATGCATTTCATATCATCTGTGTCAAAGCAGAGGATTTCCTCGAGGTTGTCAACCCCGTTGGGTGGTCCAAGTCCTTCTCCTCTGTCGATGCCGCGGTTGTTAGCCTGCCCTGCAGCTTGACCCGAGATTAGCATTTGTTGTTGAATCGTGATCCCAGGCAGAACCAGAAGTAGAGAAGATATAGCGGGCTACAGCGTGATATACTTGCAGTCTACGGGGTCAAAAACGTAGTCCTGGATTATTCTTGGATGCGTATCGTCGGAGGAGACAATTTCGACCATTTCAACTTCATCCGGGTCATGGTATACAGATACATCTAGCCTGCGCAGATCTGGTAAACATTTGCGGGAAGCCATTTTTCGTAGGATTTAATCACCGTCAGATCATCGCCAAACTTAGAGTACGTTTTATTGACTCGCATCCCGAAGTTAGTTTTGTTTCCCAGTTGTGTCCTTGTCTTTTATGCTTGTATCCCGATGGATCCAATGTCTCAGTAAAGCTTTCCTGGAGGGTCTGGCTTTGTTTATCTTGTCCTTTGTACTGAGATGCGATCATTTCCACAAATAACTTAGGCAAAGCTACGAGGGCCCCAAAGAGTTCGGGGCTTGTGACGGGTACAGCCTGAGACGGAGGCTTTCAGCGCAAGAGTGTGGGTTTGGGCCCAAATAGATTTTAAAGGTAAATTAAATGGTGGACAACTAAAGGAATAGAAAGCAAATTAGTTTACACTCTCGTCCAGTTGAAGTTGTATCAAACTATGCCAGACAACGAGATGCCTCCCGATATATGGATGTAGGGTCCGAGAAGCCACCAAAAACAGCACCGCCCAGACTAATAAAATATCTTTATACATTGAGTTCTTCGAAGACGTTCTTTGGATACACCTGGTTTTACCCGGCCTGCAGGCCTCAAAAGTGGAAGCCACATGCCGCGGGCCACGATGCGGCAGTCCCAGATCTGTGAATAACAGATCTATCATTGCGTTTGGGTACCCATCTCGCAGCCTCTGATTTCTCATTATGATCACGTGGATTTGCCAACCACTTGTTTCTACCCGACTGGCTGTGAGCAAATGGCCGAACCAGGAAGAGGAGCTGCTTTTGGCATTGTGGAGTCAGCCTTGACCTATTTTGATCCGTGTATTATACGGTAGTCTATGGTTACTAGTAGGTGGGATGAAATATTAAATTAAAAAGTGTTACTGCTGGGGAATGGTAGACACTTCGAGATCGTGGATGTTTAACCCCAGCATCACACACATCTGAGTAGGAACAGGTCATGCCTGCTGTGAGCACCACATCCTTGACGTTTAGCTATTTTCTCGAGTCCCAACGAACTCAAACAAACAAATACCCTAGCTCATTTTATATTTTCCGTTTGCGAACGTCCCGCTGGATGGGTCAGCGGCTGTTAGTCTTGGTAACAGGCGATATAAATGACTACTATCGGAATGTTCACACCCCCAGCGCGATAGCTGTCCTCAGAAGCTGGTTTCGTATTAATCCGGTCACACTTTCTTTTTTTTTAACCAAACAAAAGAGAAGCTGCGGCGGTTCCTCCATATAGTCGTAAACGCTCAAAGACTTAGCGTGTAATAAAAAAAATACAATACTGATAACAATAAAATAGTGCTCGCCTCGTGATGAGGTAGTTGAGACAGACTTGAAGCTGCGCGTAGACTAGAGCCCGTCAAGACGAGTAGCCAAAGGCTTACACCGGCAAACAGTCATACGGCGAAAAAGAAATCCGGCATAGCCGTCAAGCAAGTCCCTCCTCGCCGAAATATTCCGCGCTTCAGCAGTCCTCATTGGGATTGGATTACGCCCGAGTCAAATCCAAACCTCTTCCTATCCCGTATCGACTCGACGGGGTGGGAACAGCTCCAAGCATGAGCTCTAGTCCGGGATGAGGCGGTGAGCATCTACGGCACCGGCGCTGTTTGAGCATGGGATGGATGTCATCCCGTGGCATGCGCGGCAAAGCGTCTTGTGAAACCCGACAGCTTCACCGCAAAAGATTTGAATAATAATTAGTAAAGGGCGAGGGAATAGCAGTGTTGTTGTAAAATGCAAGTCTCCGGCTGAGAACCAAAGCAATTTGCGCAACCGAGTCAATTTTACGTCAGGGCACTATTCGGCTGCATGTGGGTGGATTCCCCTTTGCGAGGGTGATTGGAGCGATGAGACGGGTTGGTTCCTTTGTCGGTGTATTGCCAAAACTTTGGAGGGCGCGCCGGCTGCGTTTGGCAGAAGTGATCCCGCTAACACATCCGAGGCGGAAGTACGCACTTGGACTGATAGTGTCTGCGCAAGTTCCGTTTTCCCATACCGTCTCGAGGCGGCAGACGAGACAGACGGGCTTCCTGCAGCTTGCGTAACCCGTTTTCTATGACATGTGATGAGCAAGAGTGAGGGAAGACAAAGGTGCTGAAGGAGCCGTCGTGGAGGGGGGGAGGCCATCAGGGTTCGGGGTGAGCTGGTGGGGTTGGTAGGCCTCTTGCATGGCCAAGTCAAGTCCCCTCCTGCAGCTTTCAGCTGAGGTCCCATCTCCCATCCCATATCCCGATATCCTACATCACCCATCCATCTCGTCGCCTCTTATCTTCTTTCTCTTCCCTTCTCCGGACCTCAGCACGTCTTCTCCTGTTCATTTTGCCGTCTTCATCGCCATCCTAGCCCTCATCAACCAGCCACTGTCCGGCAGGATCTGCAGCTGCTCGAGCTCCCTTGCTCTTTCTTTTTTGGAGCTGCCTGAGGCAGGTTGGTTGGACCCCACCCCCCCCCACCCCACTTCAGCTCTCATCAACATCAACGCGAACGCTGTTCTTGGCCATGCCACCCTATCTCATACCATCGAGTCCCGTACTAATTAATATGTAGACAGATACCTTCACTCGGATACATGGTTCTCCGATAGCTGTTTGCTGCATCGATGTCCCTTGCCACACTATTGCTGTCCCGAATCTTTCACCGGCTGTCCAAAATTCCACCCTCGGTGACTCGCACTGCATTGTGACCCACCCTAATATCATTGCCAAGCATACCATCCTTGGGCACTTGCAGTCACGAACATGGCTGATAGAGGCCGTGGAAGAGGACGAGGACGTGGTGATGGCCCCCCCCGCGGTGGTGGTGGCGCAAGCCGAGGCGGTGTCTTCCCGCCGGGTCGAGGAGGAGGCGACCGTGGTCGTGGCGGTGGAGACCGAGGAGGCCGCGGTGGATACCGTGGCGGAGGCGACCGCGGAGGCGGAGATCGCGGTGGCTATCGTGGAGGTGGTGACCGCGGCAGAGGTGGCGACCGCGGCAGAGGTGGCGACCGCGGCAGAGGTGGCGACCGCGGCAGAGGTGGCGGACGGCCACCCGCCCAGTTCTACACACCGCGCACTGGAGGAGCCCCTGCTCCTGATCGCAAGGTTCAAGACGTTGAAGATGCCCGCCAGAAGGCCCGCAGCTCCCCACAACATGCAATGAGCTCGCTGACCCTTGGCCGCTCCAATCTCATGCCAGCACGACCTGGCTACGGCACCGAGGGCCAGCACATCACCGTCTTCGCCAACTATGTCCAAATTGTGCCGCCGTCCGACCTGACACTGTACTCATACGATGTCTCCGAGATCAAGCCCGACGTTGTTGGCAAGAAGCGCATACAGACCATCCGCCTCTTGGTCAAGGAGTCACCAGAGCTGGAGGTCTACAGAGGAGACATGGTCACCGACTTCAGGTCCACCCTCATCTCCCGGGTGAAGCTGGACCTGGGACCAACCGATATGAAGGTCATCAGGATCAAGTACAAAGCCGAAGGTGAGGATGATCCCAAGGCTGGTGCCGCCACCTACGCGATCTCAGTCAAGCATACCAAGACCATGACTGTGGGAGATCTCGTATCGTACCTCACCTCGACCAACCCGGCTGCCCAGTACGACAGCAGGTTGGAGATTATCCAGGCTCTAAACATCTTCCTGAAACACTACGCAAAGTCGACCAACAACTTGGCTACTATTGGGTCGAGCAAGACATTCTCGATGAGCGGCACTGCCGACAAGTACGACCTCGGTCGGGGCCTTACTGCTCTTCGTGGCTTCTTCACGAGTGTCCGGGCCGCTACTAATCGGATTCTTGTCAATGTCAACGTCAGCCACGGCGCCTTCTATAACGAGGGGCAGTTGGCGAAGTTGATGGAGGCGTACGGCCTTCATTACGATACCAGCGGCTTGCGTGCCCTGGAAAAGTTCCTCAAGCGTGTCCATGTCCGAACGACACACTTGAAAGTCAAGACGAACAGGAAGGGTGAGGTTGTCCACCGCCCAAAGACTATCTTTGGCCTGGCCAAGAAATCCGATGGTCAGGGACCCACTCGGCCTAGGGTCAAGGAGTTCGGCGCCGGACCCAAGGGCGTCGAGTTCTGGCTTGAAGACAAGCCCGCAGCAGCTCCTCCCCCATCCGCCGTTCCGGGATCAGATCCATCTCCTGCCGCGTCCAAGAAAAAGGGCAAGGCCAAGGGAGCCAAGGGCAAGTCAGAAGCGCCTGCGACAGCAGGTCCACAGCCTGCCTCTGCATCTGCCGGCACTGGTCATTACATCAGCGTATTTGACCATTTCAAGAAAACATACAATATCACGTGTAGTGACGATTACCCCGTCATAAATGTCGGCACGGACAAGAATCCTTCCTACCTCCCCGCAGAGGTCTGTGTTGTGCTGCCCGGCCAGAACGCTATGTCGAAGCTCAGCGGCGACCAGACCCGAAATATGATCAGATTTGCTGTGCGCCAACCTTGGCTCAACGCTGCGTCAATCGTCAACGACGGGCTTCTCACTAGCGGTCTATCCACCGAGTCCAACCCTCTCCTAGTAAGCTTTGAACTCCCATTTCTCCACGTTTCGCAGAGTTATGATAAATTGCACACTTCACCGCTAATCTCACGTCAACAGGCCAAATTCGGCATCAGCGCTGGCCAGAGTCTGATCACTGTTCCAGCTCGCGTGCTCCGTGAGCCCAAGGTGTTTTATAAAGACAACAAGCCGATCAACGTTGCTTTCGGCAGCTGGAACATGGAGAATGTCCAGTTCACCAAGCCCGGAAACCTTCGTGTCTGGTCCTGGCTGGCGATTTCACAAGGGAGGCCACCTAACTACACGATGGGAGAACTTGCTGCTACCGTCGGCAGGTTCTCTGCTTCCCTTAGAAAGAATGGGGTGTCTGTCGAGAATGCAGCCCTTCCTGGTCAGGAAATACGGTTGAACTCACCCACCGATCCGCAGTTGGATGCTTTGTTCAAGACGGCGTCCACGAAACTCGACCTTCTGCTCGTCATTCTCCCTGGAAGGGATAAGAGCGACAACGTTGACCTGTATAGCTATGTCAAGACACTCGGCGATACGAAGTATGGCATCCATACTATTTGTGTCGTGGGATCCAAGTTCACTGGTGGAAGAGGGGAAGACCAATACTTTGCGAATGTTGCCCTCAAGTTCAACCTCAAGCTTGGGGGCAATAACCAGATGGTTGATCTGCCCTTTTTTGCCGACGGCAAGACCATGTTGTTCGGCATGGACGTGACCCACCCGTCCCCTGGCTCGTCATCCAGTGCACCGTCTGTGGCCGGCGTCGTGGCAACCGTGGACAATAGACTTGCCCAGATGCCTGGCATCCTGAGTATCCAAACAGGTCGACAGGAGATGATAGCCGAGCTGGTTCACATGGTCAAGCGCTGTCTTGACAACTGGATCACGCTCGGAAGGAACGCCAATCTCCCAGAGAATATACTGGTCTACAGGGACGGTGTGTCAGAGGGCCAATACCAGACTGCCATTGACGACGAGGTCCCCCTCTTCCGTCAAGCGTGCGCCGAGAAGTACCCTGCAGACCTGACCAAGAAGGGCCTTCCTCGGATAACATTCATCATTGTCGGCAAGCGACACCACACGCGCTTTTACCCCAGCCAGGCCAAGGACATGGACCGCGGCGGGAACTGCAAGCCCGGCACCGTCGTCGACCGCGGCATTACTGAGGAGGGCATCTGGGACTTCTTCATGCAGTCGCACGCCGTTATCCAGGGCACCGGCCGGCCCGCACACTACGTCGTGCTGCAGGACGAGATTTTCCGGCAGCGGGCCCTCAAGGCAAAGCCGGCCAAGCCGAGCCAGTCGGCGGCCAACGAGCTCGAGAGCATCACGCAGGCCCTGTGCTACATGTACCCCCGCGCCACCAAGGCTGTCAGCATCTGCACCCCCGCGTACAACGCAGACATCCTGTGCGAGCGCGCGCGGCGGTACAACACGGCCCTCTTCGAGGGCAGCTCTGACGACGCGATGAGCATCGGAGGCGAGGATGCGTCCGCGACTGTGGAGATCCACGAGAAGCTGAGGAACACGATGTTCTACATCTGATTGGTTGTGCATTTTCCCCTTCGGGGTTGATTGATGAAGAACGCATGGCGTGGGACCTACGGATCTGGGAACTTGTTGATGTCTGGGTTGATCATTCACATTTGCTTTGGAATGCGTTGAGTTTGGATCTTCAAAGGTGTCGGCGAGTGCAGTGTTTCGTCTATTTATGGTCGCGGTCAGACTTGGTGGTAATCCCTTCTCCATAGCGCTGTTTTTGTGCTCGTGACAGGGTGCGTTTATGATCAGTCATGAATATGAATTCAACGGCCTTGTCTTTGTGTGCTTTGAGACCACTCCCAGTACGGGGTGGCATCGTCTTGAGGTGTCCTGACGTCACCATTCAGCCTGGAAACTGACGCGGTAATTGTGCTGTAGTCCCGATGACAGCGACACGATGTTGCATTTACAGACGAAGACGTAAATACTCAATACTCCTTCCAGCTGGAAATGTATCCCATTTTTGCCATGCGAGTACCCTCGGGCAGGCCTGTCGGTCTAACCGGGGGTTGAGACATGTTGGTTGGTCGTTTGGTCGTCTGAGCCGGTCACGTGCCCGTGACGTTCGAGAAGTTGACCGTGGACGCCACTCGCTTCCGTAGATTCACCACACTAATACAAAGTAGGGCAGGCTAATCTTGCCGGAGTAGCTGACCCGGAACCCCTCGAGGCCGACCGGCAGGCGAAACCGCTGTCGTGCTAACTCGCGGCATTGGTCACTGTCACAATGACCTCATTAGCCTTTCATGAACATCAACGGGTCATGAGCGTGGGTGTCGTCATTACGCCCGACGCTGGTTGTATATATTTACAAAGCATTCATTGGGGCCTCACGTTCAACTGAGCAATCCCACTCTGCCGTATCCATCGAACTCTAACCACTTATATCGCCAGCAGATATTTCTCTCTACGATACTCTCACTATCCCGAAACCTCTAGGCACCGGACAGTTACACTCTTCTGCGACAAGCAAGCCGCGTAGGTCTCACAAACTCCACGATGTCGGAGAATTACTCGATGAAGCAACACGGCAGCGGGGGCATGTCGGGCAGCACCCAGACGCCCGCCAACGCGCACCTGGGCCAGGACAAACCCAAGGCGTTTGACGCCGGCGGGGCCATCGGCCATCAGTTCACAGGTAAGGCGCCTTTGATTTCACTGGGTAGACATGGTAGACCGAATTTCTGACCTTTTATACAGAGAACGGCGCTATCGGAGGCGTGGCACAGAAGGTCGGTGGGCCTCTCGACAAGGAGGGAGCTATCGGCAAGCAGTTCACCACGGAAGGGAGCATTGGCGGTACGGTGCAGGAGAAATTTGGTGGCACGTCCACCAGGAGTAACTAGACTTTACGAGCGCCGGAGAAGTACGTGTGGACGAATCGAGCACTGATAATTCTGTTAATTCCCGCTCATCCTGTAAGACTGCGATGGGACTGTCCCATCACCTGAGATGCATTCTGTCCTCCCACTTCACCTCGTTTTCCAATATTTCATGACGGCTCAGGTTCTTGGGTGGTTGCCTACCTCGGCTTCTTGACGTTGACGACAATTTCAATAGGTGCCAATGCCATCATCGAAGTCTGCTTGCCGCCACTCGGTTCTCCGTGCGAACTGGATGAGACGATACGTAATGACCCCTCCGTTCCCTAACAAAGGTGGGGATGGGAGCGCTATGTAGGAGACGATTTCTTGTGACTGTTCAAAAGTGCAGAAGATAGAGTTCAAGGAGAACAATACTTCGAGCTCTGTTATACATCAGCCAGTAGCGAGGCGGTACCAGGGAGAATAATAGTCTGCATTAAGAGGAGGGGTTGGAATTGGTCTGAAATCATCTGAGTTATCTACTTCATTTGTCTGACGACATCCAACTAAAGTCATTCATCCAAGGGAAGTAGTGGCATTGATATATTCCTAGAACGACCGTGCTGCATACCATTCCGCGTCAGAGGAGTACCTAGGTAGGCAATTCGTTATGGTAACTTCTTGCATAGATAAAATCAATATTGCATCTTTAATAGCTCGTAAAAATCATAGTTAAGTTCGCAATAATTCAATATGCAATCGATACAAAATTCATGTTAGTAAATCTTCCCCAGAGGCAAGAACCGAGAGCGATGGTGCCGCGTCAGTGGATGCCCAGCAGGCTCCGGACCCTCGCAACCTCCTCAGCAACGCGGCTCCGGAAGTCTGGGTCTCTTTCACTCTCCTCTGCGACGTTCTGCTGTCTGATGAGGTCCAAGGTCCGCTGCACGCCATCGAGATGTGTCGCAAGCGTCTCTACCATGACCTGCTGCACGTTCTCCGCGCTGCGGTCCAGATCTTTCTTGAAATCACGCATCAGCTTCTGGAATATGGCCTTGTCGGTCAGGGTCTTGGCGACGGTGTCTTTTTGGAGCCTCTCGCTCCCTGTTCCTGTTGATTCGTCAGCGCACAAATGGCGAATAGCGATGCAGAGATCACCGACCATGGTATGACGAGGCCTTTCTGTAGACCTCAGACATTTGGGTCCCGAACATGGAGGTATTCACACCAGTGAGAGCGTCGATTTCCAGCGCCCTGAGTACGGTTAACTACAAGCCGAAAGAAATTCATAAGTTCAGGTCCTCGGTGTACTGACGAGAGATGCCTATCCAGCATGTCAAATACATCCTCGATTGCAGTAACGAGCAGGTATTTTCGAGAGCGTATGGCTTGGTAGATTTCCGTTTCCGAACTTTCGGAGTCCGGCCATTCTGATTCTGCGAGTCTCGGTCGTAAGCAGCATGAACTTGACGTATTGATGGGCCTCGTGCTTACCCAGGATGCCTATTGCCTCGTCCCACGTGGTTTCTATCAGTGAGGTCCATTCATGCTGCTGGTTTTCGGCACTGGTTCGCAAGTTGTCCCAGGGACCCTCCAGGTCCGCTACCATTACTTCCATAGCCTCCTTGTTCCAGTTGCGGGGGCCGATCTTAGCTGTATTGTGGTTGCCGTTATTTCGGCAGAATGCAGCGTAGCTCGCTGTCTCAAATTAGAATATTCTCCAACCTTTGTTCCAGTGATATCCAGCCTAAAGAAGGGTGGAGATGGCCTACTGTGATGCCACTATACCCCACGCATTAGCAATCACCACAAAAATGAGAGTGGTATATAATCAACTCACTAAATCCCATTCCAAGCAGGCCTTCGTGGATCCTTGGGTCCATCTTGATATCTGCCGACCTGGCATTCCAATGAGCGCTTGTTTCGTTCGCGTCGAGAGTCATATTCACCTTGCCATATATTCCTTCGAAAGTTATCTTTCAGCGCGGTTCCGACAGCTTTCGGTGAGCGGGACGCTAAAATAAGGCCCTGTAAGTAATCAGTAATGCCAGACTGATGCAATCCTCAGAGCACCCAACACTAAACCTTTCGGAGCTGTCCCTCGACCTTATCCAAGACAAGTCTGATTGCCTCCTTCTGCTCGGCCGTTGTACTTCCCGACCCTGACTGTACCCAAAGCTCGACGTCACTCAAGAGAGCTGGGATGTCGTTGTCGAGAAAATTCTTCGAAGTGCGCAACTGGCTGGCGGCTACCATGGCGATACAGTGCTTCCTGATGTCGATGATACCCGACAGGTGGAGGAATGGTCTGCTGATGGATTTTTCGGCCATGCGCTTTTCCCAGTACATGTTATTGCTGACACAAAATATAGGGAGCGTCCCTTCGGTTATGTAACTCTGATAAGTATCGCGCAGTTTCCTCTCGACGTATGCGTTGCGCATCTCCATGATGTATCTCTTCAGCTCGTAATTGTTGGCATTTTGCTGCCTTTCAGCCTCGCTCTTACGCCCAAAAAGACCCATGAACTCTTGTTGGGTTTCCGGTTTTAAAAGTTCCGCGCTCGGTAGGTTGTGGAGGGTAGCGAGCTCTTCGTTGACATCCTCCAACTCACTCTCTAAGTCGCGAAGCGATCCCATTAGTCCCCTGACTTTTCGGCCCGCTTCTTCCCCCCAGTTATCTTTGAATTCCTCAGGATTGATGTCATCAGACCTCGTGCAGACTATACCCATGTCTACGTGCTGGAGCCGTGCGTCTCGTACCAATTCGAAAACACGCTTGACACCAGTATTTGCGGTAGCGCGCCCGATGGGATACACTGCAAATATCGCGTCGCATGTCCGGATATTTTGCTCCGTAATATTGTGCCTCGCGGAGTTCAGGTCACCCAGCCCGGGTAGATCCACCAAGACCAGACCTTGGCTTAGAATATGTGCTTTGAGGAATACCTTGATCTTCCGGATATACGGCCAGTCTGCAGGCGTTTTAGCGTCGGGGACCTCCGAGGTCAGTTGCATCAGCAGCATGGAACATTCTTCCTGGGACGAGACGACCTGTGGACTAGACGGAGATCGGTCACCGCTAGCACTCGTTATCCACGCATGGAATTGCTCAAGGACGGTCTCCTCTGACTCTTGCAGAAGCCAGTCCTTCCCCTTCAGCTTGCCGCGGAACATTGCTCCGAATGTATGATCTGCAAGGGTTGCCAACTTCTCGAGATCCCCACTTTCTCCGTCTAGACTCTGATCGCGGAGATGGAAATTCCTGTAGCATCCTAGCAGCTTAGCCACTTGCTCATGGAGGTCTTGAATATTGAACCTCTCAACCTCAACTGCAAAGTCATCGTAGCTGTGATAGTGGTACTCGGTCATAACGCATGTAACCGCAGCGCCATCGTTGGCGGCTCGTGCTAGGGCCCGGTAATCCAAAAGCGAGTTGATGAGGCTGCTCTTGCCGGTACCCGAGTCGCCCACGAAGCCCACTACTCGTTCAGATTGCGGCTCAAAACAGCTCAGCTTGTCCGTGCGCTCGTGGAAACTCTTTATGGTGGAATCAGGCTCGAGGTGGACGGAGCTACTGGACATGACCTTTGCCAGGTCGCCGAGGAGGTTCCTCGCGTCTGCCAGGTGCCTCTGGAATCCTGGACGGTGGAATTCATCACTCGGGGGCTCCTCATCCTCGACCTTGTGAACAACCGGCCCCGGGCGTGGCGTTGACTGCCTTTGTGTATGTCTCCGCGGCGGCGTGACGAGGCCTCCGCTGTCCCGAGCCGCGTCACCAGAGCCGTTCGTCTGGGCGGCCACGCCATCAAGTGCCGCCTCGACCTCTCTCAGGTGTAAATATCCACTCGGCTCTCCGGAGGAGGCCCTGCTCGAAATATCAAGGTTTTGCATCCCGCGCGCGAGACTCCCGCCCCTCGTCTCAGGGGCGAAGATGGAGCCCATAGTCGTGGAATTGGTCAGAGCCGGGGGTGAAGCTGAGATGGAAGGTGTTCGGGATTGGGGGAAGGCTGAAGATCTCGGCGTGTCCTCCGCCGTTGAGCTGCTCCAGCTGGCGGTAAAGGTGAATGCCGGGCTGGGACTCCTCTCTATGGACGCAATGGGCTCACAGCTGCTGGTACGTCTCTGATTTCGTCCATGAGCATCTGGGGCGATGGAATGATTGCCACTGGTGTTTCGTCCGTCGCTGCCGGCCTGGAAATTGAATACACTAGGTGCGTTGCCCGGTGAAGGGGTGACGTTCCCAGACCTAGACGGCGAAAATGAAGCAGAGCCAGGTGAAGCTGGATGCACCTAATGCAAAATCAGCAAACTTAGCAAGCGTCGAAGACGGTGGCCAGAATTTACTGACTTTGCGAGTCATGGCTGGGATGCCAATTTGCCTGTTTCGTTTAAAGAGGCGAGTCTGTTGTAGGTAGGAACTCAGGATGAGAACTTGGGGACCTGGGGAAGAGGTGAGAACGGGAAAGACAACGGTGGTAAAATGCTGCGAAAACTTTAGACTGAAACAACAATCTAGGACAACTGGTACAAGAATTGGTCGTGAATAAGACGACGCCCCTCTTGGGACTCAGGCTAAGGGCAAACCCCAAATAAGAACGTTTTGGCGGCCGCCTTTACAGCTGGAAATAACACTCGTATGGAGCTCGGTAACCACACCAGACTGAGAGTAGTCCGGCGCCAACTTGCATGCCCAGGTGGATCTGATGCGCCTCCTGGCTCGCCAACCTTCCATATCATCCCCATGCATGAGTGCAACAGAGTTGCTCTCAGGCCGACCTCGCAGGCCTGTCGGCGTATCAGGATTGACCCCCTGCAGCACTCCCAGGGTCACATGTGGTGCAATTAGAGGCATGTCGAACCAACTGCATATTACCATCGGCTCCAATTGGCCTGGTTCCCCATCCAAAACAACACTGCCACAGGCAGCAGCCAGCCTAGCTCACTAATGCTTACACAGTTTTAAATACGTGAATACGGCTCCGTCATCTTGCTCGTGGGGCGACAGGGGGTTGACCAGGTCTCCTGCCGTGGGGACTCAGACGAGTACCTCAACCCTCTACATATCGCTCCCTCAGAACTGTTATAAACCAACACAATGGTAACCCAGGATCCAGGGTAACCAAGACCAACTACCACGACGCAACCCTACAGGCATAAGATAACGGGATATATCAGAACAGGGTTAGGGTCAGAACCCCACTAACTAGGGTAAACCAATAGAACCGCTAGCAGTCCTAATAACTCTAGGATGGACTAATAAAGTAATTAACGATCCATACGGCCTATTACTAAAGATGAATAAAGAGTTGGAATATATATATACAGATATAATTATCACTATAGTAGATAGCTTTTATAGAATAGACTCTTTAGTTATTAATCTAAGTATTCAGTCTTACTAACTAGATAGCCTTACAGCTTCTAATTATACCCTCTTTATAAATAATATCTTTATATACTATAACCTAGTTATATACCGCCTTTGCGCTACTCTACTAATATAAACCCTACAGGTTACTTATTAAACCTCATAAAGATTTATTATAATTATAACATTTTAATAACTCTTATTTAGAATGGCTATATATACAACCAACTAAGTAATATAAAAACACAATATCAACTACCTCTTCTAATAATGGATAGGCCCAAACCATAAGTACCCAGGAAATAGCCTTATAGATCAGACTCCTCTAGCAAGAAATCAACCATCTCTATATAATTTAGTAAGCTAATACTTATAAAATAAATAAACCTAGCCCCTATAAGGAAAATAAGGGAACCCTTTAGGGATTCCTTACTTAATGCTATATTTACTTCTAATACTATAAGCTTTAATTTGGAATTAATTATAATAAGATTATCTTTACTAAATATTACCTTAAGGAAAACACCCTTATTTAATTTAAACCCACCCTTAGGAACTACTTAAAGAATAATAAAATTGTTAAACGGAACCGCTCAGCAGGGCGTTGGTACTCCGTGCAAGGAGTTACCCTAGACTTCGTTGTAAGGAGTTACCCTAGACTTCCTAGCAAGGAGTTACCCTAGACTTGCGAGTCAGGCGATTTTCG
>NQMI01000053.1:62176-169428 GCA_002270565.1 Stenocarpella maydis
ACTAATTAGTATTAAATAGCCTTTGCTATATAGCTGTTAATACGTATGTATAGTGCTTGTTAAACTAGTTCTGTTATTTAATAATCTATCTAGGTTCTAAAATGAGGGAGGAGAAGCATACGGTAGGGGCTTAAGGCCTCCGTGCGGTACCTAGGTGGCTGACTAAGCCACCTCATCCCCATACTGATATGCGATCCTAAGTGCTATTCCAACAGTATATGTACTTACTTAGTCTGTAAATTACTACTAGAATACTATTATATAGTACCCTAGTTAAGGGTTTTTATAAGAGAAGTAGCTTTGTAATAAAGTCTAGACTAAGGGATGACCATATAGTCATAGGTACTAAAAGGGGCTTTAATAGTCACATATAGTGCGTGCTGGGATGCCTTATTTTTATTATATAAGTTATATTTATTAATAATATTCTTAATCTTCCCTTTAATTATTACTATACTTACTTAGTAGCTATATACTAATACTTTATATATCTTCCTAATTAACTTATTTTATTCTTTTAGATATATAAGAGTTTTTTAGGCTGGGAAGTTAATTCTAATTATAGCATTAAGTTCTTAGTTAAGGATAAGGCTTTTTCTTAAGCCTTAAAGACTGTTTATTCTATAAATAAACCCTTATCTTAATGGTTAGATCTCCTACTAAAAGTATCTACCCTAGCATTCTTAATTCCATTTATATAGATAACCTTAATATTGAATTATAATAAGAACTCTATATATCTAACTTGCTATTTATTAAGGATTTTAATTATTATAAAGGTAGTAAGATTCCTATAGTCTATATAGAGTTTAATTTATTTCTTAGCTCTAATAAGGTAGTATTATTATTTCTAGAATGGATATATTATTGCTATAAATTCTTTATTTAATATAATGTACTGGGTGTCTAATTTATTAAACTTTTTGCTAAAGTTTATAATAATATATGTTCTTTCTTAAGCATCCTTTTAAGTAAGTTCTCTACCTACAGCATTATCTAAAGCAATTATATAGACCTTAAATTCTTTTTCTAAATTTACTTCTTTAAGTATAGGGTCTCTTATAACTTTATCTTTAAGTATCTAAAAGGCTTATTACTTAGTATTTATTTAAAGATAAGGTCCTTTTTAGAAAGGTTTATTAGTAGTTTTATAATATTACTATCTTATATAATAGATTATTAATAGAAGTTAATATATCGAAGTGTAATGATCAGAGGGTTCCGAGTTACCTAAAGCCTAAGGGATCAAGGGTTTATGTTCGGGATACGTTGCGAAGCGGTAATTGAGCAATGTTCGTTCTGACTGATAATGATTACTAGCTGTGAGGCTATCCAGTAGGTGAACTGAATACTTAGATTGATGACTGAAGAGTCTGTTCTGTGAAAGCTATCTACTGTGGTGATGATTATGTCCTTATATGTTCTGACTCTTCAGTGGCTTGCAGGCTCGCATGTCGAGCCATTGAGCCATGATGGGAGGCTTGATGCTTCCTTCTGCGAGCGGGCTTGTATGGCTTGCAATTGAGCGTTGCGAGCCAAACCATAACCCTTGGTGGGGCGTGGCGTTACTAACCCATCAGGTGTCTGGCTGGGTTGGGGATTACCCCGCTGAGGTCAGGGGTGCTTTTTACGGTAGTCAGCCGCCAACCTTGGGTGGTTCATAAAATCATAACACTAAGGAATGCCCTAATGTCCTTAATATTTATAAGAGTTAGCTATTCTTTAATTGCTTTAACTTTTTCTTCCTATATTTTAATCTTTCCTAATTTAATTATATATCTAAGGTAGTTAACTTTTTATATATGCTAGTTGCACTTTTTAGGCTCTACTAAGAGGTTAGTGTTTTAGAGGTTTTAAAGTATTTTTTAATATATTTCTTATATTCTTTACCAGTTTTTAACACGATAAGGATATTATCTAGATAGGTAATAATAACGATATTAAGATGCTTATATAGGATATAATTAATTATTTCATGGAATAATACAGGTATATTAGTTAATTTAAAAGGTATAATCATTATTTTATTATATCTATAGTATATCCTAAATGCTGTTTTTCATCCTTTTCCTTCCTTAATTTAAATAAGATTATATTTATGTTTTAAATTAAGTGCTATAAAGTATTTTGCTCCTCTAAGTTAATCATATAGTTTCTTAATAAGAGGAAGAGGATATTAGTTTTAATTATAATATTATTTAGTTATTAGTAGTTGATATAAATTTATAGTTTACTATTCTTCTTTAGTATAAAGAGGATTAGGTATCCTGCTGGTAATTATAATAGTCTAATAAATCCCTTCTTAAGGTTTTTATTAAGGTACTTTTTAAGTTCTTTAAGTTATTCCTTATTAAGCCTATAGATGGGTTTGAAATATAGTATAGTTCTAGGTTTTAAGGGTATCTTATGGTCCTATTAAGCATATTATAGTAGTACTATATTAAGGTTTTCCTGGATCATCTTTTTAAATTTAAAGTATTTGCTTAATATCTATCCTAGTCTATTAAGGTTTATCTCCTCTCTTTCTTGCTTTAGGTAGTGGAGGTAGTATTATGCTCCTTACTGGTATATTATGTGTCAATTAGTTTATTTAAAGTAATGATATCTTAATTAACTTTAGCCTCTTTATAAGGTCTTTAAGAGGTTTAATCTTTCTCTAGTTGTTTTAAGCTAGGCTTTTTGCCTACCTATAGAGGTATTGAAAACGGGCCAAGAGGGAGAGCGAGAGGACAAAACCTCCACACACACAAAAAGCCACACGTTCTGCCAGAGCCCTGATTAAGTAACCACCCTAAGAGGAGCGTGGAAGGCAAGAAGAGGAGCCCCTAACGCGATAGGAGAGTTATAAAGGGAATAGAGGGTGCTAAAAAGGAGAGGCAGAAAAAGAGGGTATAAGAAATAATTTTATAGTATATATATATATATTAGATAGATATAAATTCATAGGGTATAAAAAGATTGATTCTCTAGGACTAGAAATTTCTCAAAAGCAACGCAGGAAGGCCCCTTCTTATAGCCTTGGAGNTATTGTTAAACGGAACCGCTCAGCAGGGCGTTGGTACTCCGTGCAAGGAGTTACCCTAGACTTCGTTGTAAGGAGTTACCCTAGACTTTCTAGCAAGGAGTTACCCTAGACTTGCGAGTCAGGCGATTTTCGCTAAGTACGCCCAGTGCGTGCGTGACGCAAGATGAGTTTGGTGGCCGTGAGTCGATTATTTTGGCCTGCATTTGCACCTTAATTCAGACCTCTGCATTACCCTTATTTCTTACCCAAAAAGTATATAACTTAGTGCATTGGATAGCTTGATTTCTGAAGTTTATATGTACTTAATTTGGGCATTGCTAGGGCTATGGTTGGCTGGTTGCTTGGAACCAAAGATGGTGTGTTGGAAGGGCGAATTTTCCGGCATTTGCAAATTTGCACCAGAGCCTACCGCAGCGTGCCCAGGGGTGAGACGACGT
Organism: Stenocarpella maydis; assembly: GCA_002270565.1. Classification (NCBI taxonomy): domain Eukaryota; kingdom Fungi; phylum Ascomycota; class Sordariomycetes; order Diaporthales; family Diaporthaceae; genus Stenocarpella; species Stenocarpella maydis. The sequence goes on from NQMI01000053.1 coordinate 65,639, forward strand.
CGGAGGGTATATAAGGAGGGCTTACAGAAGCCCAACTTAATTCAATACAAAGTTGTCCAGACCATTGTCAATCGTCCGAATTCGCCTCAGAGCACCATACTGCGACCCTGCCGAAACACACACACGCTGAACTGAATGCTATTCTATAGCACAAATTCATCAGAATACTCCCTAAGTACCTTAAGTTATTCTTTATTAAGTCTATAAGTAGGTTTAAATTATAGTATAGTTCTTAGTTTTAAGGGTATCTTATAATCCCATTATATATATTATAATAATACTATATTAAGTTTCTCTTAGAATATTTTCTTAAACTTATAGTATTCTCTTAGTATTTATGCTAGTCTATTTATATTCATCTCTATCTCCTCTTTCAAGTAGAGGAGGTGTTGCTATATCTATTACTATTATGTAGTATGCTAACTAGTTAGTTAGGGCTTCTGTAGGTTAGTCTATAGTAGACTGAAGTTTTGCTTCTAGGAGTAATAATCTTCTAATTAACTTTAGCCTTTCTATAAGGTATTTAAGAGGTTTAATCCTTCTCTATTCTTCTTAAGCTAGGTCTCCTGCTTGCTTACAGAGGTATCTATAGGTTCATTTAAGTATATTATTTACTTACTATCTTTAGTAATATAACTCCTTCTTAAGCTATTAATTACAACCTTCTTCTAGAGAATAGCATTATCCTAAAAGATCTAGCTAGTAGTCTAATTAACTGGAAAATTTATACTATATAGCTATAGAAGTCCTAAGATTAGTTCATAATATACTATATTTATAATATTTAGAGTTATAAAAGTAGTATATCCTTAGATTAAGATAAGTAAGTAATTAGTCTTTATATTAATTACTCTATTTCTATATCCTACTTCTATACGTTCCATAGTATTAAATCTATAAGAGTCTTCCTTTTAATACTATAAGATATAATCTTTATTAATAATGCTTAGTAATATAAAGTTACCCTAAACGCTACTATTTAATAGTATATTATACAGTTTTCTATGAATTTTCATTCTTAGAATAATATATATATGATTTCTATAAGTTATATATAAGGACTAATGGTCTATAATTAACTATTATCCCTTTATAAGCAATCATCATCTTTTCCCTATCCTTATTATTTATATACTAAGTATTACTATTACCAGTTACATTATCATTTTATCTCTTTATACTAGAGTAAGAGTTTCTTATTCCAATGGATAGGGAATTTAGTTAACTCATATACTCATACTCTATTAAGTCTTTATAGATATCCAAGTAGTAGGTTCTTATTAAGTTTAAGGATTATATAGGCCTTAGTCTTATTATAGCTAGCAATCTTCTAATACTTAAGTTTAAAGTACTTATAGGTTTTTATAATAGGTTTTAAGTAGAACCTTCTAGGGAAGAAAGATTGGCTAGCTTTCTCTTAAAAGTAAATATAATAAGCATACTAGATGCATAAGATCTATAAGATCCTAGCATGCTTAGGATGCTGTAGCTAGAGATAGGTCTTATCTCTAGTTTCTCTAATAGGAGGCTGGTATAGTTCTTTTATAGCCTATGTTAGGGGTATATCTATAATAGTAATTCTGGTTGTATTAGTACTGGGCGCAATAGGTTAGCACTTTTCTAAGTGCTTTTTAGGGTTTTTATTAGGGTATTTACATCTATTAGTATCCAATATAGAGTCTTTATTATTTCCTTAGGCATTATTTTTAGCACTTAAGCAGTCTAAGTTACTATTATTTATTACTATATTATATAGTAATCCTTATCTTCCTATTGCTAACTATCTTTCCTATTAAGGTTATTTAGGAAATCATCTAGAGGCTTCTTTTTTTAAAAGGTATAGTAAGTACTAGTTATTAAAGCAAGAGGTATAGTTAAGGGCTTTATGCTTAGGGCTAGTATCTGCTGCTTTCTTAAGAATAGTTGGTAGGTTTTCTAGATCCTTAGGTTTGCTCTTATTAAGATGGATTAGATATTCTATATAGAGGTTGGGTTAATAAATATAAGGTATCTTGCCTTCCGGGTATACCAGGTATTCTTTATTAAGTAAATAGCTATATTATTTAGGCTATTCCTAGTATATCGTTATATTAACCTATTATTATCCTTCTGGGATAGGTTTCTATAGTTGTTTTCTAGGCTAGTAGCATTCCTTAGAGAAGTATTCTAGTCTTTTATAATTATAATACTTCTAATTATTATTATAGTATTACTATATTGCATTAAGTTCTATAAGTTCTAAATGAGTACTATAGGTAGTTCTATATTATTGTTACTAATTATTATAGAAGTTACCTTTATAGTAGTACTTCTTTCTATTATTAGGTTAGTGTTAGGGCTTTTATTAGTTTTTAGGATTTTTATGCTATTATTATTATTATTATTTAAATAGGTAATTATTAATACATACAATTATAGTAATATATTTTATAAGTTCTTTAGGCCTATTTGCTTTAGAGAGCTTATCTTTTACATCCTCTTTAAGTCTTTCATAGAACTAGCTTATAAGTACTTTATTACTCTAAGTAATATAGGTAGTAAGTTATTTAAAGTAGGTAGCATACTTAAAAGCTAAGCGTTTTTATCTAATTATATAAGCTATTGTTTAATAATTCATTCTTTATCTAGGTTATTAAAAGCATCTTTTAAGGCTTATTTAAAGTTATTATATTTCTTAAAAATGGCTTTAGTATTATTATCCCAATCCTTCTTATTATTCTCTAAGTAGTCCCTAAGAGTAGATTTAAACTAAGTAAGGGCGTTTTCCTTAAGCTAATATCTAGTAAAAATAATTTTATTATAATTAGTTCCAAACTAAAATTCATAATACCTAAAGTAAGTATAGCATTAAGTAAGGAATTCCTTGAGAGTTCCCTTATCTCCCTTATAAGAGCTAGGCTTATCCATTTTATAAGCTTTAGCTTGCTAAACTATACAAAGATAATTAATTTCCTATTAAAGGGCTTCAATATATAGGGCTATTTCCCAGACATTTATAATCTAAGCCTATCCATTGTTAGAGGAGGTAATTGATATTATATCTTTATATTGCTTAGTTAATATTATATATAGCCGTTCTAAACAAGAGTTATCAAAATGTAATAATTATACTAAACCTTTATAGAGTTTAGTAGGTAACCTATAGGGTTTATATTAGCAGAGTAGTATAAAAGCAGCATATGACTAAGTTGTAGTATATAAAGATACTATTTGTAAAGAAGGTATAAATAGAAGCTATAAGGCTATCTAATTAGTACAACTAAATACTTAGATTAATAACTAAAGAGTCCGTTTTATAAGAGCTATCTATTATAATAATAGTTATATCTATATATATATTCCGACTCTTTAGTAGCTGTATTAGATTTAAAATAAGGCTATATATTCATGAATATATGAAATATATTGTGATCTAATATATTTATCTGAGGGGAGGGGTGGGCCCTTAATCCTAACCCTGGTGGGATAATCTGTTACTGATGAATCAGGCGGGGTAGGTGCTTCGGGGCTGACTTATGATTTGCGAGGGCTGTCTCTTGCAGTAGTCAGCGGTCGATGGGTATGGGTTTATAACACAGTATTTAAGAGAGATATTGCTAATCTTGGGTAACTCTAGGCGGTTAAAAATGATATCAATATTCTTATAGGTAATGCTATTAGTATGGTAATATTTAATATATATAGGCTTAAGTATTAAAGGATTCCTTATTAAAAAATATTATAGCTAGTTCTTTCCCATTAGTTATTACTCTATATTATTAGGGATATTATTATTAGCAATATAAGTGGTAAGGCGGTAGAGAGTAATATATATAGGGGGATATCTTAGATGGCCCTATAGAAGGGCCTAGTGGGCCAAAATTGATTTTTATATTGAGAATAGCTTCTAGTGAGACGAATTATACTCTTTATGAGTTGGTACACCTTAAAGATAATAATGTAGGCTGTATCAAGAGAGGTAGTGGTCTTTAGACGCTTATTATTAGGATGACCCATTTAACTGGTTGGTTATAGCGGCGAGATATCATGATAGAGGAATATAAGGTATACTGAAAGATAGAAAAGAAGATAAGGAATCGAATGGTATAATTAATGAGAAGATTAGATTTATATAGAAGTTGCAATATGAATATTTAGTTAAGGGTGAGTTAAGAAGGGGTATCTAAAACCGGGTATGCGTGAAGGGGGTGGTGCGTAAAACGGTATGTTGACTTACCTGAGTATATTTTTCGACCACTAGGGCCTAATTTTGTTATGCTGATGAAGTCCCAAGAGGTACGCTGCTTGGTTGCTGATTATGAGTATTAGAAAAACTTAAGCCCTACTTAATAATAACTTCTTAGCAAAATCCTCAAAGCATATAATAAGAAAGAGATAGAGTTGGTAATGACCTTATGAAAAAACTAGCAGCTGTAAAGTCAAATTAAAGCTAGTAGGAAGCTTAAAAGGAAGAAGGTTATAATTAACCTAAATGTGGCTTTTGCTGATATTGAGGCTATTCGGAAGGCTAAAATTGAGGCCGGCGAGGTATCGTCTGATAGTGATACGTCTGGTGATTCCTTAACACCAATAAGAGAGGGATCGGTTATCGTTGTGGCGGGCAATTGAAGTTGGGAATAGTGGCATTGTTGACGAGGAAGGGGGGCCGGAACAGGGGGGGGGCCGAATGTGGGTCACCCACGTTACAAGTATTAAATCAATCATGATCGACAGCCTAGGGTCAGGCAGATGAGGAACCATTTCAAGTCCAGCTTGGCTATATGCCTGGACAGTCGTCGGATTGGCAACACTTCTACTACTTCCGAACCGTGCGGATGGGAGTCATGGGGCTGTTCCGAACGAGGCTGTACGCGATAGAGAAAAATGAGACAAAAAATGACAGGAAAAATACAACAACACCCAAAATTTGGCAGCCTCGCTTGGACTTGACTAGAGTCTCTGTCCTCCCTTCAAAGACGAGACTGATTGATTGCTCCCAAAGCTAGTTCCCCACGCGGGAGTTAACGTTGTACGGCCAGGTCACCTAGGTCCTGACCAACATGTATGCTGTGTTTTCACCGCGGTTGGGGGATGGGGACGTATGGGGGAATATTAAAAGCCAAGCTCGCAAGATCCAGGACATGATGTTTCTGTTCTGATCGTCCGGCAGCAGTTAGGGCACGATGGGAAACTCTTGCTCGACGTCCTTGCACACATTGCAAAGGACTGACGATGGCAGCATGAGATGGGCCTGTCAAAGAAGCTCCGCCGTAGCAAGAGCCTTGCTGGTCCTTTGTTGTCCAGGACGAAGCATTGGAACCTTTTGGAAATGATGTCTTTCCACCCGCGTGTGTTGGCTTCGATGGTCGTTAGCACAATGGAGATGGTTGGGTCTGATAAACGTGAGGAAGAATGCATATAAGAAACCTGGAGGAGGGGCAACTAGTATTGGACTTGCGCAAGTGGATTTCATGAGGTCAGCTGGGATTCTGAGGTTTTCCATACCACCGTGCTGATTAATCTTGCTGGAAAAGGGCAAGAAATTCCTGCTTGGCTTTCTTGCTAATTACTCTTAGCACCTTGAAATCCAGTCTCGTCTGTGGAGTCAGTGCGAAGCCTGTGTTCTACATTCTACAGTTTACAGCGTACAGTCTACAGTTTATAGTCTACAGTCTATATTCAACATGACTAAATCCAGTGAGCCGAGAGCGGTAGAGCTTGAGGTTTCCGTGCTTGAGACTGTCATCCATCCTGATGAATAGCTCGAACAGAATGGGCTTCCGAGGTGCTCGATCAAGGCGGGAGCCCGACGACATTACCCTGCCACCGCACATGAACGACTCGATCGTTGAAGCTGTCTCGACGCTTCAAGATGGCCATTTTCAACACTAAGGAAGGGACCATGGCTGAGTGAAGAGACCTCATTACGCCTGCTGATCCACGGTTCGCCCTGAAGTCTGGCTCCTAAGCCTCCAGGGCCCTTGTCGTGTGGCCGGTGTGATATACTCACAAAACAGAGATGTATCGCATAAATTTGTCTAACTATCCCTGGCTTTAGCAGCCAAGTGTTCCCAGGTTGCTTCAGCTACAAGTCTTGTCAGGGTGACTCGTTCTCACCCTCGAGGAGAGTCAAGCTTCTTAGTCAAAGCTACTATTATTGCTCCCAGGACTCCCACTGTGCTGTCCAATGCTTCGCGTGCGCCTAGTCAGGTAACGTATGGGTGAGTTTCGCCAAAGCTGAGTACTCCACCTGTATACTTATTCTTAACCTCTGTCTGTAGTGAAGTCTGGGCCGCATATAGGAGCATGGCTAAGAAGGTCGACGGAGTGTCGAATGTGTGGTGGAGATATCATCATGAGCGAGTCATTGGAGTCTCACCAAAGGAGTGGATTGACAGTGCTCATAGGGCTTGTTTACTGGCTGAAGTCTAACCATGCCGCCAAGACCTGGGTAAGGTTACGGTGAATAACGTCAGGAGTGTATGGAAAATACGCAACATAGGGGCGCTCATATAGGTATGTGCATTCCCTGGCCAGAATGGAAACCCCCCTTCCGGAACAGGCAAGTCTCAAGCGTCCCGTAAACCCATCCTTTTGCCCAGCCAGCAAAAGCCCTCCTAGAACAACGAACTTGACTCAGGTCCACCATGCTCGAACACGCCCATGGATGCCCCGGGACGGGTATATTGTAGAAACCAACACGAGCCTCCTGCCCCTCCTGAGCGACTGAGGATGCTCAGATGCTCGACGCTCCTGCAGCAGATCGCGCTTGGCCCGCGTAGATCACGCCTCGACAAGGCCGCACGCCTGGCTTGGCCAAGCTGGGGTGGTGAACACTGGGGTGGTCCAATCACTGCCCGTGCACGCGCGTGTAGAAGATCTCTGGTCTTGTTCTTCCCAAACACATCGCCGGTCCTATGGCATTATGGATCGAGATAGCTTCAGCACCACGTGGTGTTTCACGAGGCCACTGCAAGGTTTGTTGAGACGAGAGCCAGGCAATCCAAATGCCCCGACGGGGGGTTGCATCAAGACGTCTGTTCGAGATGCGAAGAGTCTGCCGTGTCGCCTTAGCCTGGGATCGCGTCTCGACTGGTTGCCAGATGCAACTCGTCCCGTCTGCTTTTGGATCTTGGGGGCCCGGAAACAGTGTCTCTCTCCCCTCTGCCGAGGAAGGTAACAGAATGGGAACCGGCCAGCCCACTCTCTCTACACTGAGGCACGTACTATGTACACTATGCACTGTACCTGGCCGACCAGGACGACCCCGGCGATTCCACCCAGGAACAGACTCTCCACCCAGCCAAGGACGGATCAAGAAGCAAAAGCTGTTTCCTCCCACGGACTTGCCCGATGTCGTCCTTGTGTGAGCCTCATTTTCGTCCCAAGACCAATGCTTGCACGGCTAAGCATCATGGTCTTGTCGCATGGCGCGTCTAGGCTAGCCTGGCGCAGTGTGGGCCGGGTGGCAGGCAGGACCATGGCCCCCCAATTCATTCGGCCGAATCTCGAGACGCCCATTTTCGGGCCCAAAGCGGATATAATGATGAGGTGAGCGGCGACCAGGGTCGGGTCCGACCTGGAACGGCTTTCGTCTTACGAGGAGGGACCCGCAGCAGGAGAGGAGAGGAGAGGAGGACAGCCGCCGAGCCCCCCGACCCCTGGTGCTCTCTCACAGGACAAGCAAATGATCTGCGGGGGTGACAGGCACCGATCAAGCCGTGTTTTGGCCTCCACCCCTGCTATCTACACCTCGGCGGCAAAGCTCACGGGGAAGGGGAGGAAGGGCCTGCGTCCCGCCGCCCTCCCTCTCGAGCTGCTCTCGAGAAGGCTATGATTTGACGCTCCTCAACTGTAGGCCTGACTCGGGTCAAAACGTACATGTGCGCGGCTGATTGCGTTTCCTGTAGCTCAAGGATCTTGTAAAAATAAAAAAAAAAAAAATAAAAAAAAAATTGAGGATTTGATTGATAGGAGGAACATTATGGACAAGAGAACCCCTCGACCTTCAAATCCAGGAAGATCAGCTCGCAGCATCTCCCCTTTCCCAGAGCCTGGGTCAGGTCGAGAGACGGTGATATTCTTGTTTGGACACAAACTAGCAATGCCCAGTGTAAAAAAACCATCTACTCAGGCCCCGCGCACGTCCCAGTTCCCAGTTGGGTCCGCATAGTTGTTGCAAAATCACAACTCCGCCCATGGGCAATGCGCGCCTCTCCCAGCCCGTCACTCGGCCTTCTGCTGTCTCGGTCATCTCAGGTGCCACCCTCCCGGTTCCATCCAGCCATGCGTCGTGGTATAATGCTTGGGATTGTGGTGCGTCTCGTAGTCGCGACACTCAATAAGCTAGATTTAGGCTCTTAAAAAAAGACGGGGGAAAAAAAATAAGAGACACCGTTTAGAAGTGCTCCTTCCAGAAGCGGAAATCGACCTCCCTGACAGTAGCGGCCTTGCATGCCTTCTTGATGTCGCGAGCTGCGTAGCTTGTCAGTAAACAGGTTGCGGGTAGATAATCACAGGTCGGGATGATAACTCACCAGCTGCCGAGGGACCACAGAAGTAGACGCCGACGGTCGTCCTCATGCTGCCCTCGAGACCATTCAGGTATGAGCGGTCCAGGATCCCGTCCCTCATCGATGTAAAAAGCCTGGCGAAGTCGGGGCGGCCAAAGTTGGTGCGGGCCTTGAGCTCGGTGAGAGGGTCCACGTCGGCACCGACCGAGTTCAGCACGATGTTGTTCATGGTGTCCTGGTCCAGCTTCTGCGTCAGGTAGGTGTGGATCTTGAGGAACTCGACGCCGGAGCTGCCCGGGATGCGGGCCGCCTCCGTGCTCTGCTGCTCGAGCGATGACAGGAGCGTCTGGAACCACTCGAACGACGTGGTGTCCTTGCAGATCCACAGGAATTCGACACGGCGCAGCCGCGTCGGCGGGTTCGGGCTGTTGCGCAGGTGCCAGATGTTCTTGAGGATGGCCGCCCACGGCGTCACGCCGATACCCGTGCCCACCAGCACCGCGATCTCGTTCTCAAACACGTCCTCCGCGGGTGCGCCGTATGGCCCGTCAATCCGGAGCGCAGGCATCTGCTGCCCATTCTGCAGCGCCACCTCGTACATGCCCATCGGGTCCACTCCCTCGTACAGCTTGGCCTGGGCGCCTCCGGCGCCGACGGCGTCAGCGAGAGCCCGCGTGAAGTCACCAACCTGACGGACGTGGACCGAGACGTAGGGGTCGTAAGGGCACGAGGTGATGGTGAACGGATGCCATTGGTACTTGGAGACGGAGGGCACCTGCAGGAACAACCACTGGCCGGCCTTGTACTTGAACGAGGGCTTCGAGAACTGGATCTCGACGGCGTCTGGGAGATGGTGTCAGCATGGGATTTTCGCACCACAAAAGACTGTCTTGACTCACCATAGGGGTGGCGGACAACACGGGTGATCTTGGTCGAGCGGCGAGCCCTGATCTCTCGGTACAGCCGCTCAATCAAGTAGAGTCCACCGGCAAAGGTCTCCCATCTCCAGCCCTGGTAACCGATACAGTGGGTCCAGAACGGGTCACCGGCGAATGGCGAGAACGCGTTGGCCGAGTCACGCACGAAACAACCGACTGCGTGCGTGTACAGACCAAGGAAGAAAGGGATAAAAAGGTGGTGCGTGTACCAGAAAGTCTCGAATGACTGCTGGCGAATTCTGTGGTGCGCAGTGGTGTACATCATAAGCATGATGAGTAGCATGATGTGGCCAGTGACGCCGCCGGGTTGTGAATAGTGGATTTGCAGAGCGAGAATCGGTCGGACTTGCGTCACCTCGACATTGAAGAAGCTGGAGACGTGATGAGTGCATGCCTGGAGGTAGCGGTGTCAGGGTAGAGACTTACTTGACATAATGAGCAGTGACGTGGGCAACGGTGAAGAACAGCATCGCATATGCAACCTGACGATGGAACCAGAGGTTCTCATCCAGAGGCAAGAACCTGAGCTTTGGCCGGAGCCATCTCACCAGTGTCCGACATACGGGGAGCAGGATGAACAACCCGTCGAAACTCAATACCAAACCGGCACCACGCGAAATCCAGACGGAGAACTGAAGCCCGTTGAGAGCCGCGAGCCTAGGGTCGGACGCTTGTTTGTACCTGCCTCTCCGTCAGCATCCAGAGCACACCGGCGAGAGTGAGGAGGGGGGGGGGCGGTATGAGAGCCGTACCATCCGAATCCGAACAGGAAAAAGTGAATGGCCCAGAAAATGATGTAGAAGGACAGTTTTGGAACAGTAAACTGCTTCTTGACCAACGTGGCGTAGCCCATCTTGAAAGCCGTCGAGGTTCCTCCCTCGTCTTTCCCCTTCTGAGCGAATTACTTAGTCGACCGGCGACGTATGGGCGGCTCGTTGTCACTGCGGCTGGTGATGACCTCGAAAACGGTTGCGCGTCGTGGCGAGAATCTTCCCAAGCGAGTCGACCCTGAATCCACCTTTCCCTTATTACAATATTCTATACCGGACAAGAGACCCGAACAGATAAGTCGGCTCGGTGATGTTGAAGAATTAAAGAGCGATCTGAGCCAGCAGCGACTGAAATGAAAGAATGCCAAGGGAAAAAATGGCGCTTGGTAAATGGACAATACTTGAGCCTGGTGCCGTCGGGGGGGGGGAGGAGAGAGGTTAAAGGCTGCCGAGACTTTGATAGTGGGCGGAGGGGGGTAGTCATAAAGGCCCAAGTACGAAACACCACGTCCAGAGTGGACCGGGTGACCAATGAGAGCAGTCTAGTCCCAATCCAGAGAGAGCACAGAAACGGGCCTATCCCTCCAGATCAGACTCTGGTAGTCTCAATGACCCTGAAATCCGGGGTTCGGATGTCAGTTCGTCCATGAAACGTCTAATCCACCTGAGGATTCCAGCCCGCTTTTGGTCCCATAGATCGAGTCAAGAGTACCAAAGCTGCCCGCCACTGCCGTCTTGACGAGGGTTTTGGGACGAGGTCAGGGCAGAGACCAGGGCCAAGCCGTAGTCTAGGAGGTGTCCCTGCTGAGGAGGTAGATCAGACGTTGGAAAGGGTTTCGCTTAGGGAAGAGCCCGTGTCAGATGGGACCAAAGACTGGTGCTGTCAGATTGGCAGAGCAATGCGACACACTATTAGTGGAGGAGTTGAGACGAGCCGTGTTAGAGATGGAGAGAACCGGGGTGGCAGCGAGGCTGATCTGGTGTTTCGGCCCGGACCAGGATATCGAGTAGCGGCAGTGGTGCCGTTGAGAGGGCGTCCAGTCGGGGCTAATCTGTCAGCCGGCGACTACAGTTTCTTTGATCACGGTGTCGTAGAGTTCGCTGTCAGAAGATGCATCGAGAGAAGTCCACGTCCAGACCTGCGAGGAGAAAGCGAGATGTTTTCGACCTTGACAGCCGGATGGAGGAGGACTGGGGCCCGGGCACCAGGCCACCTAAGAATAGCCATTCGTGCGACCTGCGGTGACAGCAGAGGGTGTGACGACCACGAAGCCCGGCGCTTAGGATGGAGAAGTAAGAGCCAAGATTGAGAGCTGCAGGGCCGATGGGATTCGCCAGAGGAACTCTTGGGACGACTTGACGGCGAACGCTAAACCCAACCCAGGCGGCCCTTGACCGAGCCTCAACCCAATCAGCATGACGAGCTCCTTCTGATGACAGGGGGGCCATGCCACGCCGTGCCGTGATGCGGGCTTGTGCCCACCGACCAGGGGAGCACATCTTGCACGACGGGGCGGTACCCTCTGTAGTGTACCTGGATTAATTAGGTCGGGCTGTCCGGCTCCAACCGCCAGAAACCTTGGTCAAACCTCTCCTCCCCCCCGAGCATTCTTCGACAACCCGCTGTTAGCTGGTAGATGTCCATAATTCCTGTCGTCATCGGAAGCCGGTGCGCAGAAGTCGTCGCAAGATATCAGCCCCCAGATCTCACGACTGTCGTGTAAGTGGATCAGTCAATTGGTTCCTGCGCGGCCACAAGCAGGCATGGGCACTGATGATGGGCAGCGATCCTCGAATGTGTCTGAAATCCGTGGTGTGTGAGGCCAGCAATCAAGCAAATCATCCGCGCTCTAAGCCGGCTTGGCTTTGAGTTTGGCCCTCCTCGAGTGGCATCATCAGTGTGGCCATATTGCACACAGATCATTCGATTATCATATAAGCCTTGATCATATCCCTCGGATGCAACAAGAGCAACCCTCTGCGCCCCTCCACCCGCATAAGTCGAGTCGGTCGAGTCGACGCAGGGGTGGACTCGGGAAGGGTGTGTCCAGTGCGGCTGTAGCGTCCCGGCTCACCGGCCAGAATTTAAGCGTATATGGAGGTACCTGCGCAGTCCCATGTCATGCGAGTTTCAAACGGCTGGAGACCAAACCCCTGACTGAGTTAGCCGGCGGGCTGGATGCGTGAGCCTGGTAAAGCGTCAGATCCATTCAGGAACTTTACGAGGTTCGATGACGAAGTACCGTCCTGCCATTCGTCTGTGGATAGGCGCGTGGCTTGGTGGTTAGGACTGCTGCCAACCCGCCTATTCGAGGGGTATAGGAGGAGCGGGTACAATCGACATCAGACAGGGAAAGGCTACAACACCCCCTGCTTGAAATTGCGACAGATTCACCGAGGCAGCAACGCCATCCTAGATGTTCCTGCGAGCCGGGGACCAAGATCATCAAGCCCAAGCCCAAGCCCAAGGCTGAGGTGAGAGGCCGTTGGCTGTTGTTCGGAGGGGGGTTTGCATCTGTGTGGCTCGTGAACGAAGAGGGGCCTTTAGAGTTGGTTTCGTGCAGCAGCGTGCAGCAGCGTTACATCAGCCTTGCCCTAAGCTCCGGTCTTTGAGTATTTATACTAGAACAGCTCCCGGGTTAAACCCACATTTTTTCATAATCTAAGGACGATATATTGTGTTTGCACTTGAGACTTGACCCGGAACTGTCAGATATGTGGGTCCTGGGATGCTAGTTGACGACGAAGCACACTGCAATGGTGATGTTGTTGTTGCAACCCAACTGCGAAGAAACCGTCCGAATATAATTCTTCTGATGCCTTCACCAAGAAGGTCATAGCCTTCTCGCACAAGGTGTTTGAGCTCGGTCATGCGCGTGGAACTTGGGCTGGTAGCCGTCCCCTCTTGCATGAGTGCAACGAGCCGCCTGCCATGGAGGTTGATGCCCTATCTGTTGTTCGAGATTCCCGCCAAGTGATACGCAGTAGTCTCCAGCTTGTCAAATTTGTTCGACACTGATATTACTCCTTTTTCGTCATGAGTTGGTGCGGACCGGAATATCATGGCTATCATCCCAGGAGGGCAATCCTGTACGTTTGGAACACTGACTGGAGACATGAAGCTTAATTATTTAAGCTTCACATGATGGCCGGGGATCTAGCGGGTGACGTCGGACGGGACCCGTCTCCAACAGTATGCGTCCGTCTCTCGGTACTACCTGGTGGGCCACGAGGGCATCGCCCGCACAAGTAGTGAGTACTCACTGGCTCCAAGAGCCACTATTTGCGGCGAGCCTTTCCGAGTGACAGATGCTAATCTCGAGCCTCGCTTGGGACATGAACTGGAGCGTGTGCTGGGTGGCCCTTCACATTGGCTTGGCACAGGTAACTCGGCGTGGTCGCGGTCACCATGCATCTATGGCCCGCAGATGAAGCCGACTTCCTCGGGCATTGGCGACATAGTCTACTGTGTCCAGTAGGAAGGCGTGAAGTATTCCGCAAGTGACGAGGGCGTCAGGTATTGTGAGGTGATGATCACAGCACTCGGCCTGGCCATCCAGGTTGTTTGGCAGTGGGAATGCACCTCGGCGAATAGTGGCAAAGGGCATGATCAAAGACGGTAGCGTCGAGCCTCTCTGCATGAGGCATTATTCATGGTCAGGCTTGCTGGCTGGTGAGGTGGCCGGCAGCGATGAGGCAAATTCCTTGCGCGGCCGAATGAGGCGCAGTGACCTGGGGCTTGGGTTGATGACTGTGTTTGTATTATGGCCTGCCACTCTGTGCTGGACTTGGACTTGGGCTGGGTCTTGGTCTTGGTCTTGGGAAGGCAGGCATTTACGTCGGCGGGACCCGCACACTAATATCGCGTTCATATTGTCGTGCTCGTACGTACACACACACTGGCTTGTCTGGGCAAGGAAGCCTGGGAAGGCAGCTGAGCTGTGTTATTACGGTAGAGCCTGGAAGTGGAGGTGGATGGAGAGTGGAGGGGTCGACCCTTTTTCAGCAGGGTACACAGTTGGCTTCCTGGCTTCCGGCTTCGTCACCGCGTCCCGTCGGGCTGTCCTGCCAAGCAACCTTGTTTCCTGGCCGCCTACGTAGTGCTGCTGCACCGGCAATCCTCCTTACCGTTGGCACAGGCTACCGTCCTGCAGTGGCTGTTAGTCACCGTATTGCGAAACTCGAAACATATCCTCCCGTCCGCCACCCCCCCGTCACCACGCGGCAATCCCCCACTACGAAATCCCTCGCGACGCCGATCAGCCACCGTCGACGACAACGACGACGACGACGACGACGACGACGAGTCAACGACGAAGAGGAAGCTCCTTCCTTCCCTCCGAACTGCGCGCATTCCCTGGCCCTTGTCGACCTGGCACCCTCGCAGGCGCACATCACAATAGACCCATCACTGCGCGGGCTCTACTGCCCCTATGTTCACCCCTGAGTTGTCCTTCACACAGAACAGCATACCAACACTCTGTCCACCGCCACATCGCCACGGTCCCTTCCACATCCTAGCCGCCCACCATGGTAAGAGTCGCCAGTGTGCACCTTCGCTGCCGCCCGTACTGCGTTCCTCGTCTTGCTTATACTCATCTCATAGGGTATCACCAACCGCCGAAAGGATAAAGGGGCCAAGCAGGGCGGAGCTGTCGCAGCCGGCGGCGGCCATGCCGGCGCAGGAGAAGCGAAGCCCAAGAAGGCCACCTTCGAGACAACCAAGAAGAAGGAGATCGGTGTCTCGGACCTAACCCTCCTCAGCAAGGTCTCCAATGAGGCCATCAACGACAACTTGAAGAAGAGATTCGAGGGCGCCGAGATCTACACATATATCGGCCATGTGCTGGTTTCCGTCAACCCCTTCCGTGACCTCGGCATCTACACCGACCAGGTCCTCGAAAGCTACAAGGGCAAGAACCGTCTCGAGGTGCCCCCACACGTCTTCGCCATCGCCGAGTCCGCATACTACAACCTCAAGGCCTACCGTGATAACCAATGCGTCATCATCTCGGGAGAGTCCGGTGCCGGCAAGACAGAGGCTGCCAAGCGCATCATGCAGTACATCGCGAACGTGTCGGGGGGCGAGTCGGGCGACGTGAAGCAGATCAAGGACATGGTGCTGGCAACCAACCCTCTGCTCGAGTCCTTTGGAAACGCCAAAACACTAAGGAATAACAACTCCTCACGTTTCGGCAAGTACCTGCAGATGCATTTCAACGCCCAGGGCGAGCCCGTCGGTGCCGACATCACCAACTACCTGCTCGAGAAGTCCAGGGTCGTCGGCCAGATCCAAAACGAGCGCAACTTCCACATCTTCTACCAGTTCGCCAAGGGCGCATCCCAGCAGCAGAGAGAGATCTTCGGCATACAAAAGCCCGAGACTTATCTATACACAAGCAGATCCAAATGTCTGGACGTTGACGGGATCGACGACCTTGCCGAGTTCCAAGACACGCTCAATGCCATGAACTTGATCGGTCTGTCCCAGACGGAGCAGGACAACATCTTCAGGATGCTGTCCGCAATCTTGTGGACTGGCAACCTGGTCTTCAAGGAAGACGATGATGGTTACGCTGCCGTCTCTGACTCGTCCGTCGTCGATTTCTTGGCCTACCTGCTTGAGGTCGACCCCCAGTCACTCATCAAGGCCATCACCATTCGCGTCTTGACGCCCAGGAACGGCGAGGTCATCGAGTCCCCAGCCAACATTGCGCAAGCGACGGCCACCCGCGACGCTCTGGCCAAGGCGATATACTACAACCTGTTCGACTGGATTGTGGAGAGGATCAACGTGTCGTTGAAGGCCAGACAGCCGACAACCAACACGATCGGTATCCTGGACATCTACGGTTTTGAGATTTTCGAGAAGAATAGCTTTGAACAGCTCTGCATCAACTACGTCAACGAGAAGCTACAGCAGATCTTCATCCAGCTGACGCTCAAGGCAGAGCAAGAGGAATATGCTCGGGAGCAGATCAAGTGGACGCCCATCTCTTACTTCGACAACAAGGTTGTGTGTGACTTGATCGAGCAGACCCGTCCCGTCGGTATCTTCTCCGCCATGAAGGATGCCACCAAGACCGCGCACGCCGACCCGGCTGCGTGTGACCGGACCTTCATGCAGAGCATCAACGGCATGTCCAATGCCCACCTGACGCCACGCCAGGGCAGCTTCATCATTAGGCATTACGCTGGTGACGTGAGCTACACGGTCGATGGCATCACGGACAAGTGCAAGGATCAGTTGCTCAAGGGAGTTCAGAACCTCTTCCAGATCAGCCAGAACAAGTTCATCCACACGCTCTTCCCCCACCAAGTCGACACTGATAACAGGAAGCAACCGCCATCTGCCGGCGACAGGATTAGGACATCGGCAAACGCCCTTGTCGAAACTCTCATGAAGTGTCAGCCATCCTACATACGAACGATTAAGCCAAACGAGAACAAATCTCCAACCGAATACAATGTTCCAAACGTACTCCACCAGATCAAGTACCTAGGTCTCCAAGAGAACGTGAGAATCCGTCGGGCTGGTTTCGCATATCGTCAGTCCTTCGAGAAGTTTGTGGACCGGTTCTTCCTGCTGTCCCCCGCAACCTCATATGCGGGAGAGTACACGTGGACTGGCTCGTATGATGCGGCTGTGAAACAGATCCTGAAGGACACGAGTATCCCGCAAGAAGAGTGGCAACTTGGTGTGACAAAGGCTTTCGTCAAGTCTCCAGAAACCCTCTTTGCTCTGGAACACATGAGAGATCGGTACTGGCACAACATGGCAACGCGAATCCAGCGAATGTGGCGAGCGTACCTCGCATACAGGGCCGAATCGGCCACACGTATCCAGCGATTCTGGCGCAAGAAGCGCACGGGTGCCGAATATCTCCAGCTGAGGGATGACGGCCACCGCGTCCTTCAGGGCCGCAAGGAAAGGCGGCGCATGAGTCTGCTGGGATCTCGACGGTTCCTCGGTGATTATCTGGGTATCAACGCAACCACTGGGCCTGGAAGTCAGGTGCGCAATGCCATCGGGCTGGGGAGCAACGAGAAGGCTGTCTTCTCGTGTCGCGGTGAACTTTTGGAGGCCAAGTTCGGCCGTTCCAGCAAGCCCAGCCCCAGGATCATCATTGTGACGAACAGCAAGTTTTACACCGTGTCTCAGATGCTCGCCAACAATCAGGTTCAGATCGTTGTCGAACGTGCGATTCCTCTGGGGACTATCAAATTCGTCGGCGCTTCGACCGCCCGCGACGACTGGTTCTCGCTCGGAGTTGGCTCACCACAGGAGGCTGACCCGCTCATGAACTGCGTCTTCAAGACTGAAATGTTCACTCAGATGCAACGGGTAATGCCGGCTGGCTTCAACTTGAAAGTTGGGGAGACGATCGAGTACGCCAAGAAGCCAGGCAAGGTGCAGCAGGTCAAGGTCCTCAAGGACTCTTCCTCGCCGGTGGACTTTTACAAGAGTGGTGCGGTGCATACTCAGCCTGGCGAGCCACCAAACTCTGGGTCAAGGCCCATGCCAAAGGCCAAGCCCGTACCGCCGAGACCCATCACAAAAGGCAAGCTAATCAAGCCTGGCGGGCCCAACGGCCGGCCGTCAAGAGCTACAGGAAACCGGACGCCCCAACCCCGACCCGGGGCTGGGGCGGCGGCAGCAGCACCACGTTCCGTTCCCAACCCTACACCAAGGCCCGTTCCGAAGCCCATACCTGCTCCTGTCACCATTCCTTCACATACCCGAAACCAGTCGGGTGCTTCCGCAACTCGTGTACCGCCTCCTCCACCTCCACCAGCCGCACCGCCGGCCAAGGCGAAGATCATGGCCAAGGTCTTGTACGACTTTGCCGGACAGAAGGAGAATGAGCTGACCATCAAGGCGGGCGACTTGATTGAGGTTGTCCAGAAAGAGACCAATGGTATGCGTTTGGCCAACCTTCTCGTGGCTCAGTCCTTGATTTGCGCGCATAACATAACTGACTCTCAATAGGATGGTGGCTAGCAAAGAACGCAGACGGCCAGGCGTGGGTGCCGGCAGCCTACGTAGAAGAACAAGCCCCAGCACCCGCACCGAGGGCCCCGCCACCGCCCCCAGTGGCCAACGGCAAGGCCAAACCAGCTGCGCCCCAGCCCCCGGCGAAGCGACCCGCGGCGGGGCGCAAGCCGGTGGCGGCGCCGCAGCCGCGCGACTCGGGCATGAGCCTCAACGGCGGCTCGGATAGCAGCCGGAGCAACACGCCCACGCCGAGCCTGGCGGGCAGCTTGGCGGATGCGCTGCTGGCGAGGAAGCAAGCGATGGCGAAGAAGGACGACGACGACGACTGGTGAGCGCGCTGCCACCCGGACGCCGGATATTGAGCGATGGATTTGGGTTCGTTTCGGTGCATAGCCCTGGTATTGCTCTCGTCTCACACGGCGAGCATAGAATGGCGATGATTGCAGTGGGGACGAGACCGTCTAGCCCCATGCACTTGTTTGTTCGATAGACGGGCGGGCCGGGCTATAATGTGGCCCTCCCTGCCCGGTGATTTGAAGTACCAAGAGGATGCAAGTAGTGATTGACATAGTATATATTCCACGAAGATATAATCAAGGGTCTTTCTGGCCCAGTGATGTGCTCGGCATTAGACGAGCGACCGTGAAAGTCGTAGAGGTTCCGTGACCCACGACCCCCTGCCCGCGTGCCAGTGGTTAAGTGCGTGCGGGTTCACAGACTCTACGAGTAAATCATATCAACAGCATCACCTCCGATTACTGGACTGGCGGCCCCCCAGCGCAACAGAAATGGGTGAATAACTGGTTTACTATCCTTAGATTCAGCCACGCAGCTGAAATGAGCAGGCTCTTATCTATCCTTGCCGTATGCCTTTCTCCTGCGGAGCAGCTCGCCAAGAGGCACATCCTCGTCATCCTCGACGTCCTCGTCCACGCCGAAGTCGCGCAAGCGGTCGCCTTCTGAGTTGGTCCAGCCCGGCTCGCCGTCGAACCCCCGCTCGTAGTAGCCCTGGCCGGGTATCACTGGGACCGCCTTGTCCCGGTTGGTGGCGGCGGCTTCATCGCCGTCCTCATCCTCCTCATCCTCATCGTAGTACCCACCACTGCCGCCGCTGTCGTCCCCCCCGTCGCCGACATAGTCGTAGCCGAGGTCCTCGATCTCCTCGTCCTCGCCCAGCTCGGCAATGACCCCGGACGTGCCCCGCCGCCGCCGCAGGTCCATCTCCTGCCGCGCCCGGAATGCGGCCACCTCCTCCTCCGGGCTCGCCCACCTCGTGTCGACGCGCGCCGCCTCCTTGTGCCGCCTCCGCGCCACCTCGGACCCGGGCCAGCCCTCGGCCGCGCGCCGCAGCTTCTCCGGGTCCGGTGGCGGCCACATGCCCTCGCGGTCGTTGAACCCGTTCTCCTCCCACTCCCACCCCGTGCCCTTGCCCACCTCCCGCGAGACCCTGGGCCCCCCGCCGATCAGGGGGTCGAGCCACGTCAGGACGTTGCGCGTGCCCATGGCCTGGGCCATGTTGGCGAAGAAGCCGATGTCGTAGGGGAACTCGACCCGCTCGATCTTGACCCTGCCCCCGCCGCCGCTGACCCACCACCCGGCCCTCCGCGCCCGCAGCAGCACCGCGTCGTGCCTCTCCTGCTCCCACCCCTCGATCATGGTGACGTTGAGCGCCCAGCCCCTCAGCGTGGTGGCCAGCAATATCACCAGCGCGAACGACGTCAGCCCGGCCGTGATGGCCAGCAGCACCAGGTGGACGAGCGCCGGGACGCTGGGCCCCAGGTATGACGGGAGCGCCGAGTTGTCCCAGAAGATGAGGCGCAGGCGCGGGTAGAGCAGCCACCAGATGAGGTAGGCCAGCGCGGCGTTGGCGTAGACCAGGAAGCGCAGGAAGTAGGGGAAGGTCTGCAGGGACACACAGTTGTTGGTCCAGGGGCAGTGGTGGTCCATCTTGGGGATGCACGTCTTGCAGATGCGGCAGTGGTGCGCGCGCAGGGGTTTTGGGGCGTCGCATTTCTTGCACCAGCGCGTTGTTGCTGTTGTTGCTGTTGCCACCGCCGCCGTCTTTGGCTTGGTATGTGGGTCGGGTTTGGGCTGGGCCGTGGGCTTGTCGGCTGTGTTGTTGGACGGCGTCTCGGCCTCCTTGTTCGTGGCCGGTTGTAGCTCATCGGGCTTCCTGGGTGTTTCTTCTGCTGCTGGTGGTGGCAGTAGGAAGTCGTATCGCCCTGGAGGCACGGTGCACGCCTTGTAGTACGCCAACCACAGACAGAAGAGGAGGAGGTTGAATATGGCTGTCTCGCGCTGCGTGAGCGGGCCAGGTTCGAGGTTCTCTGCCGCGTTGAAGAGCCATTGTGAAGTGTAGCCCAGGAAGAAGATCAGGAGGCAGACGGCGGGGACGAAGAGGGACTGGTAGTCGGTGGAAGCCGGGCCCGTGAGTAGGCCGGCCATGGTTCGGTTCGTATTCAGAGGAGAGACAGGACGGATGAGAATGTCGAAGGTCGTGTTTGGAGTTCAAACATGGCCGTTGTGCGAATAGGACGCTCGCTGGCAGGTTACTGGTTTCACAAGATTCTGACCAAAGTTGAGGCCACCTGGAGGAGCGTGGAATGTGGTGGTCAAAAAGAATGCGAGCATGGGCACGCCCCGTTTTGCAGCTCGTATTATCTGGGGGTCGACATCATGCAATGGGGTGGTCTGGCCTTCTTGTCAGCCTCGCATGGTGGTTGTAAATCAGCCTTCCATACAATCCGTTCAGGGGGACACGACGTCAGTTTTGCAGTGGCACCTCTGCTGCAGGACCCCTGCTTGCGAGCGGCTGACTACTACAAACGACAACGCTCCGCCCGGGCGTGTTGAGTCAGATGCTCAATTGAAATTGGCATGCAATCGAGAAACAATGATGTTTCTTTTCCATATTTAATTTTTCTTCTTGAATCTATGTACCCAGGTACAGTGGTATACAGGCACTCTCCCACAGGCGTCATCTCTATTTCCCTGGCAGTTTGTTCTTAAGAGAGTGTAGCTAAAGCTTCAAACTAATTGCTGCGATCCTTTGGCTGTGGATCTGGCGTTAAGTGTGTAGCGGCCTCCGTCTTCACGAGCAGTCTTCAGCAACAAGTTGTGCAGCTCAACCCTGTCTAGAGTTTTGTAGCTGGTGTTCTCCATCTCAACGCCGGAGACGAGTGTTCCCGCCGCGGATGAATGTGGAAATATACCTCCCAAAGTAGGTATATAAGGAATAGAAGGTTCAGATAAAAATAGGATTGGATATCTCACTCGAATTGTGCTGGCTTATATATGTATGTTCTATGCCAGCTGAGAGGCTCGCCCATTGAGACATGGGAATAGGATCCTGGCCACTGCAAGACCTTTGTTCGCTTACGTAACCAACCAGCCATGTTGCTCTGTGACTTGTGGAAAGAAGGCATTCACCTCTCCAACGTCAAACCCCTTTCCGAGACCTGCAAAGCCAGTGGCAGCCCTTCCTTCTGTTGCTGGATTGAATTGCAGGTTGGTTGATATGATAATTGATGTGTAACCGGGCCAACCTCACTTTTGACGCTCTTTTTTCTGCTCGTGTCGACCCGCCAAGGTCGGATGTGACGGCCTCGGGATTGCAGCTCCTTGCCCCTTTCTTTCCTCCAGGGTTAGCACCAACCAGCCAGGGACTCAATTCTCGTCCCCGACCACATCAAGGTATCTCGAGGACCAGCTAGATGGACCATGGCCGAGCCCTCTCAGCTTGCGCTTCTATGGTGGGTGTCTCATATCACAACGTGTATAGCATCCCAGTCCCGTCTAATATGAATGCAGCGCCCTCATATCCTTCTTCTACCTTTATGACAGTATCGGCCGTCATCCCCTACTTGGTACGCACTCAAAGCCATGGCTCACAGCATCTTGGCATATTTCCTGACTTCTTTCCTAGAGCGACCGCGTATCTCTGAAGTCCTGATACTCCTCATCTCCGGCATAGTCACACTAGCTGTCAGCTTTGTCTCCAGATGGCTGCCCGGGACCAGTGGCCGATTTGGTACACACCTGTCAATCAAACCAGTCTGGTCCTCCCGACTGACCAGATTCCCAGATAATGACGTCGCCTACACCAAGGTGGGGGAGCAAGAGCAGTCCGGACATTCCGCGAGGCCTCGCAGGTATTTCTGGCCTCTCTTGCTCGTTTTGATAGCCCTCCGCATGGAACTATCACGATGGCTTCAATCCCGCCTATTATGCAATAAACCAGGCGTTGAGGTCAGTATGCAATAAACTACTGCTATCCTAATGGAACCTGGGCTAATCTTCTCAGTGTCTGTTACCTATGCTGCTCGCCGTTTACGATTCAATCAATACCAAGAAACGAAGGCTACAGCTTGATCATGGCGACGATGACTACGACGACATGGGGAACGACCTGTTTGAGGACATGGCTTTCTGGTTCATGAACTCAAAGGTCACCAACCTCGCAGGTGCCTCACTGCTTAGCTACGGCGCCTTCTTGCTACTTCAGCCAAGTATGCAGTTGACAGCCTTCTGTCCAGAGGCAGAGAACAAGACGATCATCCTCGTCATGCAGTATCTGGGTGTCTTCGTCGACGCCGCAATTCTCATCCTTGCGTGGCGGATCCTCACTTCGACACGTACGACGACGAACAGGCTCAGAAGTCTCGGTGCAATATTGGTCTCGTCTTCGGTCCTCATCGCATTGATTGTTCTCGTTCCCAGTCTCATAAGCCATCGGCTCAGAGGATACTTCCGCTTTGCCGAAATGTATGGCGTGGATTCTCTCTACTTCTTTGACGTTTTCAATGATTCTATGGTCTTCTCCTTCTTATTCATCTCGTTCTCCTTGTTCACCTGCCAGGCCTCCCCGTTCGCATCAGCTGGTATCGTTGCCTTCCTCTGCGGAGCGCGAGCCATTTACCACAAGTTGGGCTTGCTCGGTACCTACGAGCAACTCTCTCGGTCGGGAATCGTGTGGCCACTCTACGCCTTATGCTTCGGCTTTGCCATATTCATGTTTCGAAACCAAGTTCGCATCGTCCTTTCCCGCCCCATCCTCGCCTTCCTTTTACTCGCCGCAATCATTGGCGTGCCAGTTTATTGCCTCCTAGTGGACAACGTCCTCTCTCGTCACCCTTTGGATACACTCATCTATCAATCCAGAACAAAGGCAGATCGCTGGCTGGTACAGGCATCAACAAGCCAGAGCGTGAGGGTTGCAGTCGACGAATACCGTGAACGTCACTCAGGTCGCAGCCCACCACCCGGCTTTGACGTCTGGTATGAATTTGCTAAAGCGAAGGGTTCTGTTGTCGTCGATCACTTCCAGCAGGTGGAGGATGACATTCTGCCCTTCTGGGGCGTCACCCCTGGCAAGATTCGGGAAGCTATCACCCAATTTGGAACAAACAGAGACATTGGCCTTGTCAGCATACGAAATGGCGTCGCCACCCACCAGCCTGCTGTGGACTCGTCTAACGATGCTGCAATGGATGACTTGGTTGGCCTCATCCAACCCTTTGCGAAGCACTTACAAGACATGGATCTACCGATCAACTTACTGGATCGTCCGAGAGTGCTCGCGACATGGTCGGCCAGGAATCGGCTCAGAAAAGCCGGAGGAGTCAAGAATTGGCTTGCTCCTGGATTGGCCAAGAGGGATGGCGGCCAGGCAGATCCTGTTGAAGCAGAGGCCGAGCGGGAAAGCGGCAAGGATGCGCAAAATCTGCACAGCAGATTAAAAGACAGACAATTCTCGACTGCCTGGGAACACCAGCGGAGCTTGGGCCAAGCGTGTCCCCCTGGTTCGTTAGCGAGGTCAGGATTCTATTCGAACAACCGAGACTTCTGCTCGCACTGCGTCGACGTCCATGCGCAAGGGCAGTTCCTTGCAGACTGGGCCTTGGCCCAAGATCTCTGCCACCAGCCCGACATGTTCAATCTGCATGGATTTTACCTGAGCGAGCTACCGCTGAAGCCCTTCAACGAGCTTGTGCCCGTGTTCAGCCGGTCCAAGACAGACCGGTTCAGCGACATACTCATCCCCTTAAGCAGGGGTGATGATGCGTACAACACTGATAGCAAAGAAAAGCCGCTTGTGGACAAGGAAGCTCGTCTCTTCTGGCGTGGTGAAGTCGGGACTGACTTTGGTATGGTGCCGCCACGGTTGCTCAGCGGCGGCCACCAGGAGCGCCTCAGCCACCTAGCCAACAACGTCACTGCAACGGATCAGGTCTCGATGTGTCTTTCCCTCCCGGAAGACAAGGAAAAGTTCCGTTATGAGAAAGTGCCGCTGAGCGAGCTGAGCCCTGCGCTGAAGCTTGACGTCGGCATAAGTGATTACTCCCAATGTCAGAGCCCTGAATGTGCCGCAGCAAAGAAGGAATTCGGCTTCAAGCCCAAGGATGAGAAAGACGAGGAGAGGATGAACAGCCGGTACATTCTGGTAATGGACAGTGATGAGGGCCCACCGCGGAACTTCATGAAGATCTTGAGGTCTGAGAGCGTTCCATTCGTGGCCTCGGTATTCAAGGTAAAATTTCTCCTCCCTTCACCCCCACCAGTGACAGCCCGTCAAGCTACCAGACCAAACACGAAAGTTCTCGCGCTGACGAAAAGAACTGCACTTCAGGAATGGTACAGCGAGCGCCTCATGCCGTGGCTACACTTCGTCCCCGTCGACATCCGCTTCCACGCGCTACACAGCACCTTAGCCTACTTCACGGGCCTGCAAGGCAAGGGGCTGATCAACGGGCGAGATGTCCCGATGCAGGCCCGGGTCGATAACGCCAAGTGGATCGCGCAGGAAGGCAAGAAGTGGGCGGCCAAGGTCGCCCGCAGGGAAGACGCCGAGGTCTACCTGTTCCGGCTGCTGCTTGAGTGGGGTAGGGTGATTAATGACAAGCGAGATGAGATGGTGTTTGACTTGGGCGAGAAGACTGCGAAGGCCGCGGGGACGTGATCGGTCAGATGTACCCGTTATGTACTTTCTCGGCAGCCGGGAGGGAAGCCGTGGTTCGCGGTCCCAGTTTACTCCAGCTCCTTGGTGTGGTCTTACTGTAGCAGTACTGCGGCGGCGGCGTTTGGGTATAGAATGAGCAAGAGATTTCCTGGGATTATGTAGGCATGGGATGCATTTGACTGGGGCAACGGGATGGAGTTCTTGGATGATTCTACTGTAAAGCTCACAGCGACCCCGTTACCTAAGTTTTGCAGGTAACCAATAGGCACATCTAGTTAGAACGGGCCAAGGGAAACCGTACATAAATGGAGATGTCATAACAACTTCCTTCTTGATATCATATTGGGAAATGCCTCTATCAAGTCCACATCCTAGGCAGACTTTTGGGATTCTTGCAATGCTGCAATTTGTACTAGCTAATTGTACATAACGGGGGTCGTGCTTTTCGTGGGAACGATTCTCCCCATTGCACCTAGGTAGTAAAAGGCCGTCGTCCAGTCATATCAACTCGACCATATATATCGCAGGAACCACTGAAGAAGATGGAGCACAACAGCTTAAAAGACCAAATCCACCGAGACTTCTTGAGAGATCATGACCGGCCATGGACGGGTTGAGCCGCTGCTGGAGGCGTTTGGGAAGTGCTGGCGGTAGGCCCAATCTGGAAGGGGCAGAGTTGTTTGCTTGGCTTATATGGTAGCCGCCTGAGGTGAGGGCGCGGGAGTATGGGGGTGATGGTTCGCACGATTATAGGCGGAAAAGCTGAAGTGGGTGGTTAGGTATGTTGCTTGCGAAGGATGGCAAGCAGGGACGGGTGGAGTGGCGGGTCGAGGAATGGAGAACTCGAGAGGATACCATGACACTTTTTGAGTCTCTGGGAGGTGATAGAGGACCTGAGGTCATATGGAAACACTGTGAAAAGAAGGACGGGAGAGACACCTGGGAAGATGATGGATTGTGACCGTAGGGAATTCGGATATCGGCTTGACCATGGTGCGAGGCCTTGGGCAGTTATGCTTCATCAGGATGACCAAACTCGTTGGATATGAGACCTCGAGCAACTAATACCGCGAGAAAGCAGCGATGAGACTGTCCCAGATTCTCCTCATAGTCGAAGGGAGGATCCTGACACCAGCCAAATTCCGTCTCCAAGCACTTTCCCCATACTCGTCGTCCCAACGTTATAGTTGGTTCCATTTTTAACCCAATCACAATTTCCTTTTTTTTTTTTAAAAAAAAAAAAAAGCGACAGTAGTCCCTTCACATAGTTACAAACACTTGGAGACCCAGAGTTAATAAGAAATCTAATATAAGTAATAATAAATTTTAAATACAATAGCTGCTAATAAAATAGTGATAGCCTTGTGATGAGGCTAGTTGAGACCGACTTTAAGCCGCGCGTAGACTAGAACCCGTCAAGATGAGTAGCCAAAGGCCAACCAACATTCATAATCCAGCAAGAATGTGAGTTTTCAACTCAGGGCAAGTTGGCCTGGCCAGCAGAGCGAGCAACTCGATTTCCCAATAAGTCCAGCCAAAGCCACGAGTTCAGACACAGTGACCACCGTAACGCCAATAAACACACAGGCAGGTGGAGGGGGAAGAAACACTGCAACAAATATCCCGAATGTCCTGCATAAGGAAATACCGAAAGGAGGAACGCGCTGTAGTAACTTGTAGGGGTGGCAGGGCGTGAGGAGAGTGTCGGCGACAACCTCTCTTTTTGCATTCTTGCTCGCCTGGCAACAAACAATGTGGGCCGTTGTTCGAACAGCATGCAACTTTTCTCTTAACAAGAACCGCTAGAGTCTACTATACTCACTGCTCGGATACAGACAGAAAGGCATGGTCCTTCCAACCCATCCTACGGATTTGAATCTTGGCAGACTCGAGCACCCTCCCCTTGATCCTGTCATCTTGGATTTCTTGCCCCATGAAAGCGCCGTGCGTGCTCCGGAACTCATGCCTGGCCAGGACGTCCCACATGCCCGCGATCTCGTCCGGCGACAGGGGGATAAGGTTTGGGATGCTCCACATGAAGGCGAAGGAATTGGCACCCTCTGGCCTTCCCAGGTGGCCCTCGCGCTTGTTGCCGACAGCGTCCGTCTCCCAGCTGCCGATCCCCGCGGGCGTGGTCAGGAGGGTGTCAGCGACGAGCAGGCGCCCGTCGAAGAGGAGCACCAGGCTGCCCGGGAAGTGGCCGCCCAGCTTGAGGATGATGGCGCCCGAGTCCTGGCCCGACACTTGGATGCGCTGCTCCGTCATCCCCGGCGGCAGAAATACCTGGCGTTCGGGGTCCGTCTGGGCCAGCCACTGCTTGTCCTCTGCGGCGAGGTAGACGCTGCAGCCGAAGGCCCTCGCCCACTGCAGGTGGTTGGTGTAGTAGTGCGGGTGGGAGATGACGATGGCCTTGAGCCCGCCCAGCCTGTTGATCTCGGCGACGGTGGCGTCGTCCAGGAGGGTGATGCAGTCCCAGAGGATGTTGCCGGCTGGAGTCCTGACGAGGATGCAGCGCTGGCCGATGGCGAACTTTGGGGTGGTGTATATGAAGGTCAGGCGGTCGTCCTCGTGGTAGCGGCGGAAGACGTTCTTGTAGCCCGCGAGGGACGAGACGATGCTGCTGAGGGTCGTGAAGCTCTGGCCAGATGGCGGGGTGAACTGCCTGGGGTCGTCGCAAATGAAGCATCGTGACTGCTGCTGGCGGTCTGCGGTGGGATATTGGGTCCCGCAGGCGGTGCAGATGAGCCAGTCCTTGGTATCTGACGAGGCCATTTTGTCTGGCATGAGACGCTGTGATGATATGAGAGAGCGATGCAGAAATCAAGTGCAGAAATCCAACGAGCACTTGCTCATGCCTCAGGCTGACTTGAGGTGCGAGAGTTTAGGATATCAGTCAGGTGCTCCGGTCGAGTATCTATGAGCGACGATGATGTCCTTGGAGTATGCAATGCAGCCAGGGAGTCCGGACCAGCCGGCTGTGCATGTCTGTACTACTAAAAAGTAAGTAAACAGATACCTAGGTGGCCACAGCAGGCAGAGAAGACGTAGTGCCGTCTGGTGTTGGGCCAAGGTCAGAGTTGGCTCGCAGTTGGCACGGCTATCCGTATCAATTGATACGGGTAATGTCACTGGTAGACACTACTTAGTACGTATGCAAGTTTAGCTACGGTGGGTCTGCCGATCAGCGCACAGCACGACCTGGGGGGTGAGCTCGAATCTTCCCTGCCAGCTGTGTCTGACGCTTTTTTCGCCCTCGAGCTACACCAGTCAGTCATGGTCATCCATCACAACCGCTGCTGCCACCACCGCCACCAACAAAAACAACCCCAGGCCCAGCCAGCCCAAGGTACTGTGAGGCTACTTGCTCTGCTTCAGGGCATCCGATCATCCCCAGATGGGGCAATAATCGAGCTTCCGACACCTATACGCCCCCCCATACGTCTTTTGATATCCCGCTGTCCACCTATCTGACTGGCCACCTCGACCAACATGATCACCGGCCAGCCGCCATGGACGTGTCAAGCTCTTCCGCCGCGACCTTGACGCGACCAAGGGTTGCCATCCAGGTCGTCGCTGGGGTCACTGGCGTCTACATCGCCTGGCAGTTCTGGCAGCAGCTCCGCCGACAGCCTGCGACCCCATCCCCCTCCCCCTCCCCATCCTCGACCTCAGCCTCCGTCCCTGGAGGCGGCAACGGCCTGCAGAGAAGCAACGCCGTTCGCAGGACAGAGCGCAGCACAAGGCGCCAGATCCAGGCGGCGTTGGACGATGTCGAACACCGTCTCGGCCCCGACGAGAGAGAACAGATCGAGCACATCCTCAATTATCACTTTGGCAGGCAGCTCGCCGAACACCCAGGCACAGGCCCCGCCGCCGCCGCCGACGACTCAGAGTCCCCTGGCCACGATACACACCACGGCGAGAATGCCGAACATACAAACCCCCGCCCCTCGGCCACTCCAGGCGATGTTGGAGGTGAAGCAGACACCGTGGCTGGCGAGGAGCGCACCATGGAGGACGACTGGGCCCACGACGATGCCTGGAATGTCCCACCCCCCCGGGCAGGACACAACATAGTGGGCCTCCTCTTCAGGGTGTCCGAGGACAATGCTCGCCGGAATGCCTACGTCCACCGCGGCTGCATGTGCAACGCCTGCGGGCTCCTACCCATCCGCGGAATCCGCTACCGCTGCGCGAACTGCGCCGACTTCGACCTCTGCGAGACATGCGAGTCACAGGGCCTGCACAACAAGACACATGTCTTCTACAAGGTCAAGGTCCCTGCCCCGCCTTTTGGCCCAAAGTCCATGCAGCCCGTCTGGTACCCCGGTGACCCAGACACGGCCCTGCGGAACCTGCCCGGCTCTCTGATCAGGCATCTGGCAAAGGAGACAGGCTTTGAGCGGCCAGAGCTGGAGGCCTTGTGGGAGCAATGGACCTTTATCGCGAACACGGAATGGAGGGACGATCCTGATGAGCTGTTCTTGGCCGCCGACAGGAAGACGTTCGAGAGGTACCTCGTGCCCTCGAGTGGCCACAGGCGGTCCGCCCCGAACCTCATCCACGACCGCATGTTTGCCTTCTATGACACCAACGGCGATGATCTGATCAGCTTCCCCGAGTTCCTGATGGGTCTGTCCTACAAAAAGGGCAAGCAGAGACTCGAACGAATCTTCAAGGGCTATGATGTCGATGGGGACGGCTACATATCTCGACGAGACTGCCTACGCATATTCCGCACCTACTACGTACTCTACAAGCACATGCATGGTGATGTGCTGGAGGGTCTGGACCAGCAGGTCATGAACAACACCGAGACACAACAGCTGGTGACAGGCAGGCAGCCCCTCAGCAGTCACTTTGGCCGCGAGGGCAGAGTTCCCGAGGCCGACCACGGCCGACCGATCGAAGGCAAGATCTTCCACGGCAACGGAGACGTCTGGGTCAGCGACAAGAACGGTGTGGTCAACGAGACTAGGCCAGACGTCGGCGACCGCGGCGAGATCTTGTCAAGCCTTTTCAACCACGCTGGCCCCAGCGACGATGCATACAGCCGCAGGTACTTCACCTCTGCTTCTGAACACGTGACATCGCCCACGGGGGATGAAGACGTGTCGCGGATTTACCATGAGGCTCTCTTGAACCCTCCGACAAGGGTGGAAGAACTTGTGTCTCTCCTGCAGGGCGAGCCGCGCAACATACAGCCAAGCGAGCTAGCGACTGTCGATCAAGAAGATCATCAAGACGGTGACCAAAATGGTGAGGAGAATGTGCCCAGTGAGGAAGAGACGTCGGCAGAGGAGGAGGAAGAGGAGTCCATAACCGAAGATGTCAGCCGCCCTGCCGACTACTTTCCGTCCTTTGGAGAGCCGTCTCGTGGTAGCTCCTCTGTTCCTCAAGCAGTTAGGGACGTTGGCAACGAGCGGTGGACCAACCGGCCACCCACCGACAGCCAGCTACGCGCGCGGCATCTCCGCCTAGAGGCTCACAAGAAGCGGGCCATGGATAGGAAGCTCAGAGTCACAGTGAGGAAGAAGCTGTTCGACAGGTGGAAGAAACGCAACTTCTACCTCGCGGAAGAAGAGGGCACCACCCCACCGGAGGGCTGGAACGAAGAAGACGACGTCCTAGCAGACATAAACAGAACCGAGGGAGCAGGGAGCTCAAAAGAAGGACAGGCCCCGCCATCTGCACGGTCACGTTCCTCGTCCAAGGTTCGCTTCGCCGAAGACACGGACGACCACGAAATCAGATCCAACCCATCAACATCCTCCAGGAGTGTGCCAGAACGATGGGGCGGCATGGATATACCCGATGCTGAGAGGGACATGGGCAAGGAGATTCTGTACGTCGTCACGCAACAGGCATTCAACGAGCTTCTCGATGTCCTGTTCAAGGAGAAGGAAGATCTCGCCGTCAAAGCTGCGGAGACCAGGGAATATCGAGAGGCATACCGGGACCTGCTCGACTCATTTGACCAAGACAAGAGCAAGGGCTCGTCGCAACATCAAGATGAGAACCGCAAGGGAGGTGAGGAGGACAGGGAGAAGGCAAACGAAAATGGAAACGAAACCGGAAAAGCCACAGTCATTGAAGTCGACGCGAAGAAGCCTGTGCAAGATAGAAGCTTGGATGAGCTGCTTGCCACCTCGGGATACACTGTAGACGAGGCATTAACTTCCAAGGCCGAAGGGGACGAGGAAGAAACGACTTCCGAGGATGAAGAGTTCACCACGGAGTCGTCCGCAGGCGAAGAGCAGAAGCAAGAACCAAAGGCAAGTGACGCCTCCTACCGCGACCCGACAATGCCTCAGTTCCGGCCAAACAGCGAGGCCGACGTACCGCCCGCCGCCCCAGCGACGGTCTCAGCACACCACCCCAAGCCGGCTCTCAAGAACCGGCGGCCAGGGAAGCTCAGGATCATCAACGGCAGTGCCGGCGGGCGCGCGGGCGCGCGGCCCTCGGGCAGGAAGGCAGTGCCCAAGCCGCTGACGCGACCCCCCGAGGCGGCGCTGGCGGAGTGGCGCAAGCACGACGCGGCCGAGAGGGAGGCCAAGGAGAGGGGCGGCTGGGGTCGGCTGGACCTGGCCGAGTTCAAGGAGATCTGGCACCGCGAGGAGAGCGGGCCGCACCGGCTGGACTACATGGGGACGTGGATCGACTTTTGTATACCTTAGGAGTACTACGCGGCGGTGTTCACGTGGGCCCCCAGAGTTGGCGGCCATCATCCGGCCGATGGTGGCTATGATGATTATGATGACAGTGAGGACGACGATTACAGCGACGGGTATGAATCCGAGGACAATGATAGTGACTGGGACCTGCCCTCGTCGAGCATGACGGTCACGGAGGAGTTGCGCTGGGACGATGTACGACATCGTCCAGAGGAGTCGAGGGAAATAGACGTAGGTAGATAGTCGGCCGGCTTACCCGGGGGTGGTGGTGCGATGGGCGCCAGGCGTAGGCTGTGAGACGTTTCCCCCTTGCGCCATAATGACAATGTCTGGCATTTACAGTCATCCTGCATGCATGGATGCATGACGGGCGGAGTTTCTAAGGAATAACCCAGACGAACCTGTACAATTTTACAATGCAGCAGCAGTGCGGATCACGTCCTCGGATGCGTAGTATATACATCTCTGCGGTTCGACTACATCGATTTTTTTTAGAGTTGGGTATCATGCCACACCTTCTTCCACGATTCCCGACGTCGACCATCCCATACAGCCCCATACACCCACCGGCTTTGACATTTTCGTTCCATCCCCACGTTCACAAAGCTTGCGCAACCCCGACGCGACATGCCCAGGCACTCAGACCTACCTACCAATCAATCTATCCAACCGCCGCCCGCTCCCCCCAATATCCTTTCCTTTCCAGCCCGCTCAGGCCCCAAATAGCACCCCGGCAGCCCCGAACGCCCGCCTCCCGGGCGTCATGTCCCACCGGTGCAGCGCGGCCCCGAGAGGCGGCATGTGCCGGTACAGCACCGCGCTGCCGAGGATGCCCAGCACGGCGGCGCTGCCCCCCAGCGCTGCGAGGACGAATGAGCCGCGCGACGCCGATGGCGTCCTGGATGATGACGGTGCGTCTCGCACGGCCCAGGCCCGCGGCACCGAGGCGGCGATGACGTCCCTGATGAAGCGCGTCAGAGCGTGCGGCTGCTGCCGCCGCCCGGCTGCTGCCGACGACGGGTCCGCCCAGGGCAGGCCGGATGCGGCGTCGCCGCCGAAGAGGGCGTCGCGGGTGCTGTCGACAAAGAGGGCCAGGCCCTCGTGGCGGCGGCGGACGAGGTCCTTGAGCCAGGGGCGCGGGACGTCGGGGACCAGCATCAGGGCCAGGTAGCCAAAGGCCAGGCAGTCGAGGGAGGTGGTAGTGGGCGACGACGACGGGAAGAAGTGGCGCTCCCCGGCGCCGCCCATGTCGGATGCGGCCTTGAGGTCCGCCAGCACGGCGAGGCAGTCGTTAGCGACGGCCTCGAGCCGGAAGACGGCCGTCTGCTCGGGCGACAGGGCGGCCTTGACGCTGCGGCGGGGGGGCCTCAGGCGGTCTGGGACCTTGAGGAAGCCATCGGTGGACTCCCCCGTCGCGGAGGACGAGGCATGCTGCGACTGGGCGGAGCGCCCGCCGTCGTCGTCGATGTTGAGATCTGACAGGCCGAGGTGGTCGGCCGTGTCGCATATGCGGTGACGGATGGAGAGTGGCTCGGTCCACGTCAGCGGGAAGGGTAGGATGCTACTGTAGGCCGGCCTGGTGGTGGAGGCCCAGTTCGCCGAGGAGACGTAAAGGGACAGGGCGACCAGCGGCGCAGCGGAGGACCTCAGGAAGCTCGCGTAGGCGGTGGAGTCTGCGCGCTGGGCGACATCAAGGTGGCGGTCGAGGTCCCAGGCATCGCCGCCGAGTTCCCGGAGGCGGGCGGTGATGGAGGTGAAGCCCGAGGACCAGACGCCGGATCCGGTCTCGTGCAGCGCGGGCAGCGAGTCTTTTTTGCAGACGGGTTATTAGACTTCCGGCAGATCGTAGCCGGGGGGTTAAGTGGGACGACAAAGGCATTGTGCCGGGCGCCGGGCGCCGGGCCGAACGTTTGATGGCCCAACGCCTAACACACCGCTGGGCATTGCGTTCGGACGGACCCTTTGTTTTTTTTTTTGGTTCTTTTTTTTTGGGGGGGGGTGGGTGTGTGTCTGTGGAAAGGGGCAGGGAGGCGTGCTCGGTGGTTCAGGATGAAGATGAAGCTAACTAAACTCACGCGTTGGAACCCCTGACGGGCTGGTTGGGACAATGACCCATTGATGGCCTTGCAGGGCGCTCGCAAGGTAGGCGATTGTGGCAAGACACTCTGCGTCGATGCTGGCGAGCCCGAAGGCTGGCCCCCAGACGTGGAGACGAAAGAGTACCATGATGACGGGTACACCGTGGTCGCGGTCAAGGAGGGAGCCCCTGGGGTACGTACTCGTGCTGTCGTGGCGGCAGTACTATGAAATGAGGCAGGACGAGGCTGCTGCAGGGCCAGCGGGCTTCTCCGCAAAACCCTATCGGGCGATGGTGGACAAGAGATTGTCGAAAATGGGGCGCCAGACCTTCCGAGGCTGTTGTGTTGTTGTGGTCTGGCGATGTACGTGATGATCAATCAGGTGGCTGATCCGACCCCGCAAGAGGGCCGCCGACGCATGCGCATGAAACGGTCAAAAGATTAAGCTGGCGCCGTGGTTGCTCCGATAGGAATGGATAGCCGGGGTGGTGACATCAATGGCGGTGAAAAGGGGGCGAGGGGAGGCGATCAACACGGCGATCGGGCCGCCTTGCTTGTTCGAAGTCGCTCGAGCTGTGTCTCCGCGTCCGCGTCCGCGCCGGCCCCTGCAACCGCACCGCACCGCACCGGGGCTGGCGACGTGGACAGCCCTGACAGCTCAACGGCCCTGGCGACAAGGAGATGATCAGCCTGCGAGCCGGATTACGGTTGGGCCACCGGTTCCAAGCTCAACGTTCCAGGTTCCAGGGGCGTGTTGATCAGGCAGTGGCTGATACTGCTGGCACTGACCGGCTTGCCTGCTTGCCTGCTTGCCTTGACCCTTTGTCCATCTGCCTACCAGTCTGTCCAGTGTCGGCCCACCGGCCCAGCTGTCCTCAGGGCGTCGATCAGCAAGGCGCGTCTCGAAAGCTTCGAAAGGATGTTCTGCAGCAGGCCGAGGGCGCCCTGTCTCACGGCGGCTGCACGATCTAGTGTAGATCGGCGCAGGGCCAGCGTCGGGATCTGATCTCGGTTTGATTTGATCTGATGGGATGGATTAGTGGACGTGTAATCCGGGCCTGGGAAGTGGATGACTGATCCAGGGCTGGCCCCAGGCCCAGGGCTGCTGGCTGGGCTGGCTGTGCAGGGCCCAGGGCACCGCGTCGGCCGAGGACAAGACTCTACCCTCGGATTCAGGGTCCAGCTCTTTCTCGTCGGGGCTCCACACCGCCCCAATGGGGAGGGGGGAAGTACATGCATGCCATGTACTGTGTAGTCTGTCTAGGCACGCCGTGTAGCCTATGTCTATGTGTACACAGTGAGAATCTCTGCAATTAAAATGACAGGCCGGGGCTCATGCGATGTGGCTGGAGAGGTCTGGAATGGAGTCGACTTGCTGGGTCCGAGTTGAAGATTGCCCCGTTTCATCTACACTACCAGCCCTGGAGGACGAGGAGGAGGCGGAGGGAAAGGGGACCTGCAGGGCAGGTCCAGCAGGGACAAAGAAGCTCCACACACAGAGCATGCGGTTGTATTGTTGAAACAATCGGCCTGTGTCACAGCCTCACTGGCAGCTTTTGTTTCAATCTCATTTTCGGACCACTTTGGCTTGGCAGCAGTCGCAGGCACCGGCCTGGGGAAGAAAAAAGAGGGATGCGAGGGACGTAAGTCAAGGGATGTAAGTACCTGGTGTAGGTAGGTAGGTAGTGTAAGTATGGAGTATGGAGTAGATACGCAGTGGATCCACGCACTCTCTCTCTCTCCCCATTGGAGACTGGCTGACTGACTGCACTTGCGTGTCAGCGTGTTGGTATGGCACGTGGCAGTCGCGAGGCGGTCGTGCCTGTGCCTGGCTTGGTGTGTACTTGCAGGCCATGTACACTACACCATGTATACTACCTACCTACCGTATAATACGTAGTACTTGGCATACCACGCATCACGTCTCTGTCTGTCTGTGTGTCTGTCGGTGTGTCTGGTCTGTCTAGTGGGCCGTGGCCGTTGCAGGACACGTATCCGTAGATGACCGAGACTATGCTAGCTCGCGGTGGCAACAGAGATGAGAGAGAGGGAGCGGCTCCTGCAGTGAGAAGCTTGGTTGATTGATCCCTTTTCCTCAACCTTGGCCTATGCAGCACCACTGCATCAAACCCGACGGCCCCTGCCTCTTTTCGGTCAAGCCTCAGGGGTTGATCTTTATACTCCGTACTATGTATACATGGCACGCACGTCTTGCGCGTATGCCAATTCAAGCTGTCAATACAGTGGTGAGCAGACAGGGTCTCGATGGGTACTCCCCAAGCCCAGACCAGGCCGGAGCTTGCATCTCTGACGCCCTGGCAATTTGCTCAGGACCATGAAATTAAACAGAGCAAACCTTCTGGAATGTACGGACTCCCCCGTACTACCTGGGCCGAGCATCTGAGCCCTGAGCATCCCCACAGTAAATGCCTCCTCGGATCAAGCCGGAACAACGACAACAACACAAAGTATCCATCTTTCCTGCGCGTCTACACCTGTTTGTCTACACTGCTACACTTCGCAAGTATCCCTTCCCTCGCTCGCCTTTCTGGGTCCCTCTCGGCAGCTCGGCAGCCTGGCGGTTTCAGGGCGATGGAGTATCATCCACGTCTGCGAGGTCGGACGATCATCTCCCTCACAAGAAATCCCCGGCGACTGCCAGGCTGGTAGGGCTCCTCCATATGAAGCAAAACCTGGAGCTGGGCATGGGATGGGATGATGGCATTGTGGCATATGGGGAGATGTCGTACCGCCTGGCCTGGACCTGGTCAACTGGTGGGTGTCGCAATGCCCAGATGTGGCGTGATTGCGTGCATGTGCTGTATCCACCCCCGTCTCCTAACATCTCCTCCGCCGCCGTTTTGGGCAGAAACCCTCTTTTTGCCTTTTACAGACACTGTCTCCCAGGCACAATACAACTTCTGAGACGATGCAGACGGCGCACGACCCCCAGCCTTCATCTCATCCTCGTCTATTTCGGTTGCGTAGCCTGCCACCCTGCCACCCTGCCACCCTGCTGCGCTGTCCTGGTCCGACCTCGACGCCCCGGTCCCAATCATCACGTGCACCCATATATCCATCCATCCCACCGCGCGCGCCAGTCGCGCAGAGCGGAGGGACAGGCCAGCCAGCCAGCCAGCCCTATGGTTTACACTATGGTCTGCCATGATCCTGTCGTGACGACACAGACACGCCTCATCAACCGACACAGACAGGCGAGATGTGCGCCCCATCACGTGCCTGCTCTTTTCAACATCTTTCCTCCTACCAGAGTGCTTGTACAATATCACTTGCCACCCCGTGCCTTTCTTGGTCTGCGCCCGTGACCTCTTTCGGCACGACGAGGTCGATCCGCGCGAGGATCATATCATATCCCAGCAACATTGGCACCCGATGCGACACAAAAGCCAGCCCACCCGCACCAAGTGACCCCACCAAGACCACGCAACCCTTGTCCTGCAACTCGTTCGTTCGTGATGCACGTACCCGTGCCACTTTCCTCTCCCGTGGGGGAAGACGGGCAGGGGCGGGAAAAGGGCATTGTGGACTTGGGATGAGACCTGCGAGATTGGGGAGAAACCAAAGGAACACTGGCAGCCGAACGGTGAACCGAACGGTGAACCAAACCTTCCCCCCCCCCTTTCCTCTTGTCACAGGCGGACTGCAAGGCTGCATTACACACATAACTCACGCATACCACATGGACACACATGCACACAAGTGTCTCATCTGCTCCGGGCGCGCCGCAAATCGCGCAACGTCGTCAGGTCGTCAGCGAAACCCCCTTTGGCCCCCAGATGGGGGTGGTGGTGGTTGTGGTGAATGATGATGTCTCAGCCACTGGGACCCAAACTCACACCTTGCGCCCATCATCTACACTACAGATTATCTCCTCCACTCGTATGTCAGACATATTATCACACAAGTCGCTTAGATAGCAAAGGTAGAGGAGCCTGCTCGCGCCAAGTGGGACGGCCGCAAGCCAGGCGCAGCAAGGGACCATGTGTCGTCGTCTTCCATCGTGGATATTCCCTCTCTCGCTTGTGACTGAGGCTAGTCCGTGGCTGGCCGTCCATTGCGAAGGTCAACTGGATGGCATATCCACCTGATGTTAACCGAGTTGTGGGGTCTCTTCGTTGTCCTCTTGTCGCCTTCTCCCCCACCCCACCTCATCATTCAATTCACGGCGACTGCGCCGGCCATGCATGCATGTGGTACCATCATGCGGGCCCCAACGGGTGGTTCCGTGCCCTGCTACGGGGCCACGAAGAGCACTCGAGAGGCGCGACAAAAAACAGGTGGCCCTGCATGCCTCCACACTTGCATTGCATGCATTGAGGACTGAACCTGCAGATGCCAGACATACGCCGAGAAGGAGAGGGGAAGGTTCCCACCTTAGCTGTGACCTCGGGATATCGAAGACGCCAAGGGTAAACAAAAAGTCCAACCCAAGGAGATGTGAAAACCACAGCCGGTCGGATGGGGAGGAGGAGGGGCTTCCCCCATCTCGGGGCGGACCTATGTTGCAGTCGCGTGCCGAGATGCGATGCAAGCTTCGAGACGAGACGAGGGAGACGGGAGCAGGGCACACACACAGCCAAGGTAGGGTGGAAAATTTCGCATCTTTCTCAATGGTATAGTTGCCCCTGGAGGTTTCCCTCCGGGCGCGCATTAACCGCGCCGGAACCTTGCCGTTGAAGAGATCGCGGGCGGGCTGGTGGGTAGTGGAGGGGGCGGTCATTGATTGGGTCGGTATTAAGGTATTATCGCGTGTGTGAGAAGACAAGCCAAAACCTTGTCTGCGTGTGTGTGTGTGTCGTGCATATTCCGTGCCCTCCGAACGCGCACATCATGTAGGAACGCCGTTTGCGCGGAGGAAGGAAGGCGTTTAATGGGGAGTTGAGCGCGTGGTTGCGGGCGTGGCTGTGTGTAGACGGCACCAACGGACGGTGATTTGCCTTTTTTATTCCTTTTTTTTCCCCTTTTTTTTTTTTACTTTTCCCCCTCCCATTTTGTCAAACACGCTTGCCGCACACAGACACACACGTACTAGTAGCGCATGCAACCTTATCGATCTCGATTGATGATGATCGACTTTTTACATTTCAAATTCGCCCCGTGTCTACATGGTGTTTCCAGACCTGGCTTGTGTTGGTGCGCTTTCATTTTTAACTTTCAGCTCCGGGCTGAAGGTCGACCTCGACTTCAGCCCGGCCTAGCTCCGCAGATCGAGGAACCTTCTCTCCGGGACCCGGCCAGGTCAGACAGGCAGAACAGGTTGGCTGGCTGGCTGGCTGGCTGACTGGCTGACTGGCTGACGACATGGTTGCAGATCTGCGGGGGGGGAGGGGGTGTATGCCGTGGCTTTTGCCCATTTCTGTTTTCTCTTGTCAGTCCAAGTCAGAGAGAGGACAAAGGAAGGGTGCAGCCAAAAAAAAAAAGATGCACGCCCGGTTGCTGACTGCAGACCGGGCCCGGCTGCTGTTGTGTCAGGCTGACAGCATGTGCGTGTGTGCGGCGCGCGGGTGGCGAAGAACCACGTGTGTGGTAGCCAGCACCAAACGTAGTCAGCCAGGCAGTCAGCAACCCCGCCCCCCGGGCTTATTATTATTAGAAATTCGGGCACCACACGCACCACACCACACGACGCCGTCCGTTCGTCTCGAGTCCCAGGGGAGGATGGGGGTTGGGGCCGCCGGCGGAGAACAGAGAGAAACAAGGCTGAGATCAGACAACGTTTGATGAGAAATCTTGACGCAGCAACCGCGGCCCGGGGGAGCCATTCTATGCCCTTTTTAGACGATTAGTATGGAACGATCGGATCACCGAGCAAGACAGGGGAGGTTTTGTGCCAAGTAATCTTTGTAAGTTTTCGAACAATTAATTTGTATGTGTTGTGCTGTTCCACTCTAACTAGTGTGAATTGTTCTGTTCCTGCCAGTCTGCAGAAGAGGTCTTCAGTCCGTTTGTATCGTGCTCGCTCGTAACGTTCTTTCATGTCTGTATCCCCCCCCCTTCCCCCCTCCCAATAATGATCCGAAAAAAAATATGCTACCCGTCCACCCTTGAAATAATGAAAAGACTCGTCAGAAAATGGCGTGGTTTTCCCGCCCCATTTCCTTTCCTTCGGGGGTATCATGAACGGGCATCCTCTCCCTTGCTCTGTTTCTTTTTTTGTTGGAAAAAAGGTGACGCCGTGAATGCTGGTTGTTGGTAGTGGTACAAAGAGAGAGAAAAACAAATAGAAAAAACAGGAAATTCATATTCCCTTGCCCTCCCAGTCTAGACCTGATATCGTGACCTCGCTTTCCCGAAAATGGACGTAGATTAAAAGTGATGTAGGTTGGTGGTGGTACAGGGGCTTGCCCACGAAGGCTGGCCCAAGGTGGTCGTTGTGTTTAGTTGGTGGTTGGTGCGAGGTTCAGTAGCGAAGGTGCATCATTCCCGTCGGAGCCGGCTCTTTGGGGGACCAACGAGGTGGTTGATGTTGGGGTGGGTGTTGCGGTGTTGGTGGTGATTGGTTGGGGTCGAGTGTTGTTGTTCCGATCTGGCCTTGCAATGTGACAGCCCTGCCGTGGAACAGTCCCCTTGACAGGTCGGAGCGGCAGGCTGCTTCCCGAGTTGGTCTGTCCCTGGCGAGGCTGTCAACTCGTCCCCATGTGCGCTGCTCGTCTTCGGTGTGGGTGTGCCCGTTCCGGCGAGGGCGTGTTGCTGGAGTCGTGACCAGCATTATTCTCTGTGATATTCCCTCTTTGACTTCCCCAATGAATGAGGTTTCATGATGTGTCCTGTAGGGGTTGTGGCCATTTAGCTCCGCTTGGGGAGAGCAGGAAGAGGGCGGTTTGGTGGTGGGCCGGGGCAAGGAGGCAGTTGCGAAGGGCGCTGCTCCAGGGAAGACATTGTGCTGACGGCGGC
The DNA here is from genome assembly GCA_002270565.1 of Stenocarpella maydis. Lineage (NCBI taxonomy): Eukaryota > Fungi > Ascomycota > Sordariomycetes > Diaporthales > Diaporthaceae > Stenocarpella > Stenocarpella maydis. Next base: position 106,460 of record NQMI01000053.1, read on the forward strand.
CATTGCGAATGTGTGACGCGGTTGTTCAGCGCTGACGTTTTTTGTATGAGCTAGCCTTGCGGTTGACAAGGCTGTTGAATACTGGTGTGTGTGTGTGTGTGTGTGTGTGGGCGGGACCGCTGGACACAAACAGTGGAGAGCTGGTTGTGCGTGCTTGTGTGTGCGTGTGTGTGTGAGAGAAAGTGTGTAAGTGGTAGCTGGTTGGTAGTATCTTGGGTAAGATATTTGCAATGCTGTGTGAGGCAAGAACAAGTTGGGTTTGTTTCGAGGATGTTTGGTCTGATGATGGAGCAGAGGGGAGAGGCCAGGTGGGAGAGGAGGGAAGGCGGACACTTATAATTATGTTCGGTGGTGTGCGCGCCGTGGCAGAGCCTTCCAAGATTGCGCATTTCAACAAAACGAAGGCCAAAAGGCGTGTGTTGCAGGGGAGCAGAGCCTGGCTGTCAGTGCTCTGCCACGGGCTGCCATGCCCTGTCGCAGGTGGGAAGCAAGGGAGAGAGGAAGGGCATCAGCAGGGCAGGGCAAGCCCAGCGCCAGGTCAGGTACGAGGGCACGAGGTACCTCGCTTGTTTGTACCGCTGTAACCGCACCACCCCTGCGCGGCCGTGATTTGACGGGGCCAGGAACGGGACAAAAATACCTCCAAAGTGCAGGGAAACATGGCGGTGACGCAGTCATCTTTGGGGGTGGAGCAAAGCAAGCAACCCCATGCTTGTACCTTGGTACTCATCTGGACCAGGGGTACGTAGTGTAGTATGCTCTGTACATGCTGTAGTACGTAGTACCTGTTCCTGGGGCGGGTCCCACGGCGGTCAACTCTGTCTGGTTCGATGTGTGGTGGCTGGTGGAGACTGTGTACGAGGGTACATACGTAGTATACGGAGTATACATTAACTCTTAACCTCCCTGTCCAAGTACGTACCTCCGGCCCAGATGTCCCCATCAAAAATGAAACACCTCGCGGGCTGGTGGAGTTGCTCTGACCCCTGGTGATGCGCCTCCTCCTCCTGGCCTGCTGCTGGCCTGATGGGCGAGCATGATTGACAGGCGAGCTCTTTTCGTTATTACCGAAATTCCCATATACTGTAACTCCGTCGTGTGTTGTGCGCGCCGGACCCACCCACCGAGCGGGCCTTGGCCATGGCCATGTCGTGAGGCGCTTGTTCACTTCACTCTCGCTGGCCTGCTGGCCTGTTGTCATCGTTCCTCGTCGTCTTCGTCGTCGTCGTCGTCGTCGTCGCTGTCGTCGTCGCCGCCTCCGCTCTCCGCCCCCGCCCTGAGGCCCTGCGCACGTGCGTGGTGTGAGCTGGCAGGTGGCCGCAGGGCCAAGGGGCAGGCGGGCAGATGCCATGTGGTGGCCCCCGCGGCTCCGGCCCTGTCGCGAATCTTCGGCGTGAATTATTGTGCATAAATGCACAAGACTAAGCCGGGCAATACGACCGACATACAATACTGACTACATACATAGTAATACACTACTCCGTACATAGGCTGGAGAAAGGGGGCCGAAAGTAAAAATGCATCTCGCTCGGTCAGTCTCAGGACAGAGTCTTCTAGTAGACAGTCTCAAACAGTCATCTGCATACAGTCCGCGCACGCCGGAGCATCGCGTCGCATCATTTCGCATTGCTGTTGCAACCAGCAAGGCTCTGATGACATTTGTCGTCGCAATGCGCGCGTCCAGAGTAGCAGTGATGTGAGCCGCCAACAAATTTCCTCTGCCTCGTCGGCCATTTCCCGTGGGCAATGGCCTCGTGGCCAACCGCACTGCTCCGACGGCCGCCAATATCTTTCTTTGTTTTACGATTATTAATTTTTTAATTTTTCTTGTGGTTTGACTCCTTCACCTTCTGTTTGGCCAGCGCTCCCGGATGCTACCTCGACACATGTGCGGGACCTGGTTCGCTGAGTGAGTTCGGCGAAAACAGGAATGGTCGCATCTCAAACAGGATACGGCGGACGGTGAGAAGGGTTTTCGCCCGTCATCAGGCTGCCGGACCCTCGTCAAGCTTCTAGGTGGGTTCTGTCAAACCCACAATCCATCTACACTACACTAGTGTAGTGTCCTCATGACTACCGAATGTGTCCGGTGAGGCGACATCGCTGCTGGCCGAAGAATGAATTGCGGTGACAGTTCCACGGGTCCCATCTCTTCACTTCATCAAACTCGGTGGTTGGGGAAGCCTTGACAGCCCTCTTTTTTCTTTTCTTTTCTCCTTCTTGCCCTTCTCTCGCCTTCCCTTTTTCAGCCACCAAAAGGGCCGGCCCATCGTGCGGTCTGACGGCATCCCATCTCCACCCATGGAATTCCCATGGAACAATTCGTAGCTCCACTAGGGTGTGTACACTATGTATACTCGCGACCCACAGCGCCTGAGATTCGAATGAAACTAGCATCGCCGGGCCTCCGGAGCTGCCGTCGGGCGTGGGAAGAGAGAAAAAAAAAGCTGCCGGACGGTGAAACTGGCCTCACTCCCTCTCACCGTGCTTGTCCGTGGTCCTTGCTGGCCCTGTTGGGAGGTCCCCAGTTTTAAGCCTCCAGGACCTTCCCCAGACGATATAATGGGGACGCTGGAGATTTGATGACGGTCCCACGACCTTTCATCAGCCTTGCATCGGCTGGCCCTACGGCGGCCCTGTGCGCTTGTGCATCTGGCGCCCTGGGCAGGGGTGGTACAATGTTCCTCTCAGGCAGCCAAGGGAAAGGGGGAGGCAAAAGAGAATTCAGGGACCATAATAATCATCATCTCCGGACTCGTCCGAGTCCGACGTCTCCTGAAGGAAGACAAGGCCGTCGGGCTTCGATAAGCCCTACCACGATTGACTCCCCTGTTTATAAAAAAACCCATGAAATTACCGGGTCCTTTTGTGAAATTATCTTGTCATGGGACTCTACAAGCCTCACCCTGGACCTTGAGCCCCGGCTTCCATTTTTGACAGTAGCGCGTTCCTCGTCGTCGTCGTCGTCGCGCAGCATGTCTCGAGAAACACAATCTGGCGGAGCCGGAGGGCTGTCCGGTGAAGATTGAGATGAGCCTGTGTTCTCTCCTTCCCGCCTCCCCCGTCTGCCTCATCGAGTGTACTTGTATCATCGCAGGACGCGTTGCCATTCGTAAGCACGAGGCTGGTTTCGCTCCTCCAGGGCCCCGGGGCCAATTTGCTCGAGGCTTAGGCTAGTACGTCAGCTGTGCCTGGGCGGTGCCTGGGCTAGCCGAACACAGGAGAGACACCCAGGCTTCTTTGGCACAATGACACCGTGAGGGTTTGAAGCCTCCTGCCCATAGGAGTGAGATCTCAGTTCGATCATCGGACTGGGGTGTCTTGTTGGAATTGATACATGTCTTGGCTCACACGGTGTGTTGGATATCGGACAATTGGCCCCGCTGCGCGTCGCTCTCCATGTCTGGCTCGCCTATTAAGCTATCAATTGATTGCTGCTGCCCACGGAGTGCGACCCTGGATTCGGAAGCCCGTCTCTCTTGATCAATTGAACTCTCTGGGGCGGGGCCTGTGACTATCTGCCCTGTCCACGGCCCCTGTTGTCGATCTGCCAATATTCGCACTGCCGTCGTGCAGCGGTAGGTCACCTGCTTGTGATTGGCATTGGCCGAAGAAGCATATTTCGATGCGACAGTGGCCTTGGGCCGGGTAAGCCTCGGTCTCGGGTAGGCCCCCTCCCACCTCGTAACAGAATGGTGATGATTAAGGCTCGTGTAAGGAGCCGCGCACTTCGGTCCGATGGTGGTGGTTGTGCCTGTAAACCACCGATCATGCATCACCCATCAACTCATGTCTTACGATCCGTGTGCGACGTCCACCACCACCACCACCACCACCATCAACAGCAACCGTCCTGGACCAAGAGCCACATAGGACGGGCTCCTGCAGACATTACTCGAGCCATGAGGTACATCCACGCAGAGTCACCCCCTCCACACCTCTACAGAATCCCAAGGTCCCGGGACACACATCAGCGAGTTCCCATGTTGGCCCAGTCGCGCAAGCACAAACCCCGTTCCCGCCCTGCGGGCGGGGGGAGGGCTAGAGCAGACTTTAACTTTTTTTAGCTGCCAACCCTATCGTGACCCCCAGCATAGATAGTGTTTATTACCCAGGCTGAGTGAGGCCCAGCGCCGCAAACCCACGCGGCCTTAGACTTTGCCGGCCCACACCAGCCGGTCCTCGCGGGCGGTCCTCGAGCGGCCCTCGCGGATGGGCCGGCAAAGCGATGAGAAAAATACGCAGTTGGCTCACCAGCCTCTGCCAGCCGGTCCTCCCGCGAGGCGGAAGCTTTGCGCATCCAGCCCTCCCGGCAATGCGGCGTGCCCAAAAAACCTTCCCGCCTCTCGCCAGCTGACCTGCTGTCAAGGTTGCCAGTGCTTAGATCCAAGACAGTCATGCTGCGCGCATGAGCCGATGGTCCGATGCCCGTCAAGGTTGCAGGCGCGAGATCCGCCGGCCTAGAGAAGAGAGACAAAAAAAAACAAAGGTGGCCATTAAAGCTTCCCAGGTGGGTAGCCTACCTGCCTTGGTGAAACCCGCAGGCGACAACGTTCCGCCGCGTCGCCCATGCGGGATAAGGCCGTCCCCCGAGGTTGGCGGAAAACGTGGCTTGAGAGTGGCCCGCCTCTGGGGCGAGCCTTGTGCCACTGCACCATGCAAGTGTGTGTGTACATAGTAAGGCAACACTCTAGTGTAGATACACATGTACACAGCAGCAAGCCAGCATGCAGCATGTGTTTTTTTGTATTCCGACAGCGTGCACCGGCAGGCTCACTACTTTTGCTAGCCCTTCCTTCTGCCCGTCTTGGTGTGGATGTGATGCCGCACGACAGCGGGACCTCGAGTCGTCCCGTGACCAAGCCTGGCGTGCCTGAGATTGTACTCCGTAGTGTACATTGATCACCCTCAGGCATTGGGGGGGGGGGCGGTCCCACTTGCGCTGGTCATCAGGCTTGGGACGACGCTGCAGAGGATCGACGACATTGGGCAGGGCGCTTGGGTCTGCGACAGTATCGGGCGGGCCCCACTCGGGGTGTGCCTCGAAGCTTCATGTGGGTTGTGAGCTCTACCTGATAATGCAGGGCAAGCTATAGAGCTGCCGGCTGTTCTGACTCATAGCTAGATCCGTCGCAATGCGCTGGCGTGGCTAACTGCCTCGAGCTTGGATGCCTGCGTGCGTTTGTTCTTGTCATTTGTGCTGCACTGGGCTCCAACAGTGTGGTACTATGCAGAGAGCCTCAGATGGCCGGAAGGATTCTAATGCATGTTGGAATGCAGGCCGAGAGAGGGTTAGGCTGAGTAAGAGCGTGAGACTTTTATTTCTTACACACCAACTGGGTTTCTTTCTTGCTCGGTGACGTATAGTTGCCGCCTACTATAGCCAGCTGCTGGTTTGCAGAGTCCGTGCCATTGGAGGTGTGCATCCGGCGGCTGACAAAACGAAGCCCAGCGCAGCCCATGAGCGCAGAAAGCTTGCTGGCCATCACGGAATAGCCTCAGGGAGGGGCATCTCAGCGGGACATCTGTGCGTTAATACTTGGTAGTAGCGTCGCCCGAGGGTGGCCAGAGGGCGGAATAGTAAGCTGCAATATACATAGTAGTGTACACTACTCCAGGTTGGCAGAGCACTGGTGCCAAGGGCTGTCAGAGGAGATCGCCGAGGCCCAGGCCCGTCTCTGTGTGTCGAGTTGGAAACCTCGGGAATCTTGTGGGAGCCTCGGGAACCTTGTTTATGCTGCCCTTGGGAGGAGCTGACCGCCTGCCCTCGCGGCGCGTCTTGGGCGTCTCGGGGCGTCCTCGGCGCGCTCACGGGCGTCGTTGTGTGTGTAGGATTGATCGCAACGGCGTTGCGGTAGTGCAGTGTAAACCATAATGTGCGCCGCGAGACGAGGTTATACCAGATCGCGATGAGACAACGCCTCCGGGGTTGTGAGCTTGTTTGTGTAAGCTGAGTCGTGTCTAGGACCTGCGTCGTGCATCGCCTGGTAGTACTTGGATCGCCGTACCGCCCGGCTGCGGACCCGTACGCGCGTGCGCCCACGTACGGTGAGTGGTGTGTGCGTGGGCTTATTCATGTGGGAGCCGGAGCTCTGACCTCGATGCCAATGTGACCACGGACCGCATTTTGTTTCGGTCACTGCTTGCACGAGCAGTCATACTCACCTCACGACCAGGCCTCACCAACTGCCGGGGCATATCGCGAGCACGGCCTGCTCGCCCTCGAGAAGCTGCCCATAAGCTCTTCCCCAGACCCTGCCGCAACTGATTCAGGCATTTCTGAGTCGTCCTGCTGCCATCAGAACCGTCTCTGCCAGCAGCTCAATGAGCTTCTTGACTCAGCTCCCGGATCGCCGGCAGCTGGCTCATTGGACCACGGCCACTGTGCACAGTTTTTTGCTTCCGCGCCAAAACACTAGTATACAGCTGTGCTAAGAATACTGCCGTGGCCTCCGTGGTGGGTCGAGACGAGAGACGAACCGCTCAGACCAGTCCCAACTCTAAAGTAAACATGTCTGGAGGCTTGCCGGTGGCCGACACAAGCGTCGGCACCAAAGGGCGACGACGAACCTACATGGTGCATAGTAATAGATCTACGAACCTAATACGGGGCAGCCAAAAGAGGTGGTGTGTGTGCACCGTGCGTGCGAGCTTGCGAAACACCACGGAGTATACACAGGTACTGTACACACTATCAGAACCTTGCCTTACCCAGCTGCAGGATGGGCTGAGCGTGGGAGACAGCCTGGCCTGCGACCCAGGTCAGGTCCCAGCAGCCTGGAACCATACCTAGGTACAGTACACTCCTCTGGTGTACATGGTAGATATTTGATCAAATCCTGGCCCAAGACTGGCCAGTGCCGAGCCTGCTCGCCCCGTCACATGGTCCTTTGATCCTGGCCTCTCGCGAGGCTGACAGACACGGGGGCCCACACGCAATTTGCCCACACGATGACAAACACGACAGCCACGAACCAGAGGACCAGGATCTGATCCATTGGTACTATACTACTCTGTCCTATACACCAACCACACACACTACTCAGTACACCGACGAATGCGCCCAACTTGCCTCATCAACGACGACACGATGGCCGGCGGCAGGCAGGCCGGTAGGGCCAAGCAAGAGCACATTGCCGGATGTCCTATCTCGACGGCGACTATTCACGCACCACCTGCATCATGACGCCTATCGGCCCCAGGCAAAAGCACGCGTGTGATGGAGGCTTGCAGCCAGGATGCAGCCGGTTATGCACCTGCAGCAATGTGATGCTGGGGACGATGCGTCGCCAGCACACACGAATCCATTGGATCGACATGGCACGGGGCTCATGATGGGCCACGAGCATGGAATGGCAATCAGCCGAGCCTGGGGTAGATAGGCACCCCTCGACAAGCCTGGTCGGATCCTTCAGTGTGCTGTTGCTGCTGCTGGGCCAGCTTTGATGCCTCTGTGTCCTGTTCTCCCCCGCCGAGCCTCGTATATCCACAACGAGCATGTTTCTGCCAGCCTTGCTTGTTTGGCCATTCTGGGAACCTTGCCCTCTAGCCCGATCCTGCGCCTTGGCGGGCCCTCAAGATCTGCCCCTCGCAGGATACTGACACATCAGGTTTTCTCCAGGACACCGTCTCTCGTCGCCAACCAGACCCGTGCTGCCGCCTGAACCGAGCCACATACCGGCCCGAAGTGGGTAATACACACCAGGCGTGCTTGCGATTGACTGACTGGTCGTGGTGCAATCGATGGATCAACCCACCCGCTAGGCTGCGAGACAAGGCAGGGCGTTCGGTGCGGGGCGCCGAACGTCCGCTCTGATACAATACCATGCAATCTCAAAAACAGTCATCTGACGGATTTTCGATGATGACTGCATCGTGGGTCCGTCGCAGGACATAGACCATATGGGGCCATGGGGTCTCCTGGCCCCGCCGCAACAACAGAGCCCTTGCAGTTGGCACTTGCTCTACAAGTACCTGCTGCCCTGGCACAGCCACCCGCCAGCTGTCGGTTAATTTCCCGACTCCACGGTTCGTTCGGCGAACTTTTTTTCGAAGGTGTGGATGCCTTCTGGGGCCCTTCGCGGGCATTGGCACTGGGATTGGCATTGGCATTGGCATTGGCATTGGCATTGGCATTGGCGCCGCCGCTGCCACAAAGACGTCAGAGACAAGGGGCCCCAGAAGGTCCCTCTGATCTCTGATCCACTTCGGGCCCCAACAGAAAGAAAAAGAAAGGGAAAAAAAAAGAGGCGTAGATACACTACAGCCTGCTCCGACGACGGTGCCGTTCACCGTCTTCACCGCCGGATATCCCTGACGAATGGGAAAGCTGTGACTTTCACCACCGTCTTCATCAAGCGCCGCGAAGACTCGGCGAGGTGCCGTCATTATCACAAAACCATCAAATTTTTCTCACCACGGGAAGCCCACCATTCCCGAGCGAGGCTGCTGGACAGGCTGCCCATACACCAACAGTAGTACCTCCCAGCCATGTCATCCTGGAGTCGTCCATCTTGAGCCTGGGGCAATGTGGTCCGACTCGACCCGTACCGCAGGCGGCTGTCCGGCAATCCTGTGCAGACGGCTCTGGCGACCTGCGGGTACTCAGCAGTATGACTGGCGCCATGTCTCCGGCTCACTCAGTATCAAGCTGACGCAGACGTCGTTTCCACGCCCTGGCCAAGTCGCGGGACCAGCCACGCCACGATAACAGGTACATAGATGGAGACAAAGAGTCGCGCGTCCTCGGGCGGAATAAGCCTTGCAACGCATCTGCCGCTATGCGCACCCTGCAACATCGAGCCCGATACTGGTCAGGGGCCCATCTTATCTTTTGCTAGACTACATCATCACGATATTTCGCGCGCACAGGCATTTCTAATCTGAGAGGCGGCCTGTAGCCCCAAACCTTACCCCATCAGGCCCAGGCAGCCCTAGCAAGACGGCCGCCCATTGCCATCTATTGGGCAGTGTACGATGGAATGGACCGACCACAGACACCCACTCAAGGTCTGTGCTTCGTCCGGGGCTTGACGGCTGGGGACCAAAGTGTGCGTAGTGGGAAATACCGAGCGAGGCGTCGGCTGCCATGCAGCTCATCGGCCGCCTACTGCTGTGCTGGTCTTGCTTCTTCTCGAAGGATCACCTGCCCCGTCGATCGCCGGTCCCGAATTGTCGGGATGGCTTGGTGAGGATTCTGACTCACCGCGGTTCCCAATGCAGGCGCAGCCCGCGTCGTCAAGGACCAATAACGGCCGCCGGCTGCCGTGGGAGGGTGCGGTCGATGATTAATTCACTGCCAGCCAGCTGCCAGCCAGTCCTGCCGCTGCAGCCAACAGAACCAAACGGTAGGGGGGTTTTCTCCCGCCCGCCCGCCTGCGCAAGCCAAACCATATCCCACGTGGGAGCCGGGGTGCCGTACCAACCAGGGTGGCAACCCTGCAGATCACGAGGGCTTGTCAGCCTGCTTGTCTGCTTTTGGGTGCGCCCATTGCTCGCTTGCAGGACACAAGACGCCAACACCCAGTCCAGCCTAAACCCGTCAGCTTTGCCCGTACACACGGCAGCTGGAGGCTGCGGCTGTGCCGTGGCCATGCGGGCACTGTGCCACCCGGTGCTGTACGTCCGTACCTCCTCTGCGGCTCATTTCGATCATCGTTCAGCTGAGCAGCACGCGGAAACGCTGTTCCGGAAGCAGCGGGACGAGAGGATCGGTCATGAGCACCGCGCAATGGAGGAGAGGAGCAAAGCCAATATCAGTGTCTCAGCTTCTGCTGCGACCGGATTGGCCACCTCCTGGCCAGTGATGTCTCGGCAACACATGACGATGGTGACGAGTTTCCTGCCACACACGGACCAGACACTCCTGCCTTTGCTCCGTAGGTCCGCTGCCTGCGCACCTGCCAGGGCCTTTGCCTAATCACACATCATCTGACCATCATCAGCACATCAGTCTGCAACCCGATCTGCAACCACCTATTCAGGAAATGCACTTTCTATCCTATCCATCAATAGAATCGCACCTTCAACCACAACTCTTGCGCCCTCCTGCCGCGTGGCCTCGCCTGGATGGCTGGGGGTTTCCCAACCCACACACTTGCATACATGCCATCAATATCAGGGATGTTATAACCCCCAAGACTCGCTTAGAGACAGTGGGTGGCACAACTCGTGGCCGGCACCATGAACCTCGTGCTGAGGCGGCATGCTTGACATGGCGAACACCACCACCTGATAACAGGGGCCCAGCACGTCACCACCACGCACACCTCACTCACGGAGCCGCGGGACGACAGAACCTCCAAGCAAGGTTAGTCTTCGTCACCAGGGCGGTGGGGGGTTTCTCCCATCTGACAGCAGGAAGCTGCAGCATCTCCCGATAAAGTTCAACATGGGCCCTGGAACGGGCGGCTAAATACGCACGCCGCACTAGGATCGGTTGCACGGCCGGCCGTCCACAGCCCGTCCAAGCCACGCCAGATATGCCGTCCGAACCTCGACGGCTCTCATCATCAAGATCAAACAGTCTTTTGGAGCCGGCGGCTCGGGAAACATCATCATGGCCAGGGCCTGGGCCTGGGCCTGGGATTGCATGCGGGGGGGGGGGGCGCTGCGACATGCATAGCGAGGACAGGTTCATGCAGCATCTACGCGATGGGGCCGAGGGTGCGTCGTCGCCTTGTTCCCCGTCGTGCGACACAGTGAAGGAGCCTCACGGCCGTGTCTGATGGCCAATACTACCCGGGACCACACGGCCTGCCTGGTTCGCCTGATGGTGGTCAGGACTTGCAATGAGCTGGGTAGGTTGGTTTCACGGCGCTGCCTTCTTATCTCTAGATCTGCAGGCCTGCCATCGGCATTTGCCATGTTGTTCCTCCAAAACATGACGAGGGTGTTAGCACGTGGGAGAGGCTGCGTGTGTGACTCAAAGCAGGGGTGTGGGAAGGCAGCGAGGAGATACGAGGTAGGCAACCAATATCCATCCCAATAACACATCATAGAGAACGACCAGAGTGGGAAGAAGGTTAGTCGTCTCCGAAGTGGTGTACCAAAGCACATCACCGTCATTCCCACGGGCCAACCCACTGGCCGGCCAACACAGGCTGTGTGCTCTCTTTTTGTTCGCGTGCATGGCATGGGATGGGATGGGGGCGGGGGGTACATTGGCGGCTTGTACCCGTTGGCGTGCTGCAGGCACTCACGCTCGATACTGCATATCCCAGGCGGTGTTCACACCCGATGACAAGGCCCGGTTGTGACTTGTTTCTTTTTCCTTGAACCTGATTCCGAGGGACCGGGAAATACCGATTAGGCATGGCGAGCGCGGGCTGGCGGGGGGGTAGGGGGTTTGTGTGTGACGATTCCCCATGATCTACTCCATACATTCCCATTGCCTTCTTTTCTTTGTTCCTGAAACCCGATGCAGCGCGGGGTAATCATGCTTCTTTTCCCCGACCGACCGACCCATCCGGCAGTGCAGTGGCATGGTACACCGGAGAAAAAGGCAAAAACAACACGAGATCTCGGGCCTCGGCGCTTCAGGTCCGCCCCGGCGCGCGTTTTCGTCCAGCGCTTTTGTCGCTCGTGCCGCCAGTGTGGTTTCTCCGTCGGAAATATGCGCAAAGTCTGCAACTCGTGCGGGAAGTGAAAACCCCCCCGTGCTGTTTCAGATTCTACGCTGGGCTGCTGCCACTGTCACTGTTTACTTCGTTCAGTCTTTCCCTTGTCGGCGGCGCGAACTGCAAAGCGACTGTGCCACAGTTGATGAGGGGTACTGGAGAAAAACACTAGACTTCTTCGTCTCCCGCTTCACACGCACCTCGGTCTTTTGACAGCGAGGCTCGGGAGGCTAGGTATGGCCGCACTGGCGGCGGGAGAACTCTGTCTGAAAGGCCCGTTTCACCTGAACCTAAACTTACCGCAGGGTCTCGACCTCATTGGTTACCGCGCACCAGGAACTCCGCGCCGCTTCCCTCTGGTCTTTGCGACTAGGCTGCCCGGCTGCCCGGCTGGCTCATGATGGTTCCCTCGTCCGCAACCTGGGCTGCCCGCCCGGCTCTTGCACCAACGTTGAGCCCAACAGCCGGGGACTCGGCCACTCTGTTGTAATCGGTCCTCATTGCGTCAATGTAGTAGTTGTTTCATAAGGCTAGATGCGCCGGCAGGGAGGATCTCGCGTCTTTCTCCCCGACTTTGGGCCGTACGTTGTGACTATTCGTATGTTTGCGAGGCTGTGTCCGATTCAATCACAGAGCATGGATGGCACCTCCAGCTCTTTCAATCCTGTCAGCTGTGTTTCCCCCGGGTCTGGACTAGCTACGTCCTAGCAAATAGACGAACACATTCGTCCGACCTCTTGCCGAGGCCAGGATGGCTATAGCAGCGACGAGCCTCGTGCCGGAGAAAGTATTCCTACTTGAGACACTGCGTCAAGTATATTGCACTGTACATCTCTACTATAGGGTTCTTCTTTCTTTCTTCGAATTGACTAGTCTGGACGATGACATGGATGTATTTAACGTATCTCCAGACAAGAGATATCCTTGAGTGTGGGTTTTCAACATGCTTGTTCCACAGCAGTATCTCCTTGACCTCACGACTATCAAGGATTTCCGAATAGACACGAAGCGTTGGATTCCACCGGGTCTGTGAGTGCCATGACGCAAATGCTTGTCAAGCCAGATGTTGAATATGAGGACTGCTCAGAGGCTCAGCTTACACGATGTGTTGGGCGGGTAGCTACCTAAGTACGGAGTTTGCCGAGGAACCAAGGTACCCAGGTACCACTAAGAAAGAGGCTATGACCTCACCTCCCCCTGCCCGTAGCTTTCGTCTCATCAACACCAAGCTCCCACATGTCCCCAAACTCACTATCTCGATCCGAGGCCACCCATCAGCCCACCGAGATGATGTCCGAAAGAGGCTTGCACTAGCCGCCACGCCACAACATTCGATATCACGCAGCTGCATGCACGGCAGTGGCTCATCGTCGGAAGCACAGCGAGTCGGCCATGGCTCCCATCCGACGATACCTCAGGATCTCCAAGTACTCGGTGCTTGAGTGCCGCATCTACCTCGACAACCCCGCCCTAGCGGACTCATGGCTCCTCAACCCGCGCAGCCCGGTGCTTCCCAAGGTCATCGACAGCGTGCGGCCCCTGGTCCTGCCCAAGCTGCGCGAGGAGCGGGAGCGCAGCCGCAAGAAGAGCACGAAAAAGCGTGGTATCAAAGATATCGTGGTTGAGGGCGCGTTCCCACCCCCTCCCTGTTTGAAACACTCCCCAGTGGTTTTGCGGCGCAGGGCTGAGCTCGCGCGGGTGGCAATACATTTGTTTGCCAATGCTGACCATGCCCATGCACCCCCGCAGATGACTTCGAGGTGTCCATTTTCCTGACGGAGACGAGCACGCGGCACTCGCTGCTGTACAAGCACAAGCACTTCCGCGACACGGCGCAGACGAAGCTGACGTCAAACTCGAGCAAGCTAACGGGCGCGTCCCGGGATGCGCCCATCGATGTCGAGGTGTCAGGCGATGCTGCCGAGGAGATGGCGGCCGCGGCCGTGGTGCGCGACGAGGACCCCGACGATGACGCAGTGGCTCTCTTTGACATACCAACTATGGACGAAGATGAAACAACACCAGCACGTGTCGGCTCGCCACCATCAATGCGACCATCGAAACGCCGCCGCGGGAGGGGCGCAAGGCTGGGCAGGGATGACGGCGAGGACAGTGGCGAACACGATGCCGAAGTCTCGACATCGGACGGCGGCAGAGAGAGGATCGTCGACGATGACCTCTTCGTGGGCGAAGAGGAAGACTCTGACGGCTCAACAGTGGCGCCGCCCCCGGCCAAGCGTCGCAAGGACGCCGATGGGCCTGCCGAACACGAACCCCCGCGGGACGACAAGAAAAAGCTAGCAATGGACATCCGGTACGAGGGCTTTTCCATATACGGCCGCGTGCTCTGCCTCGTGGTCAAGAAGCGCGGCGGTGGTCCCAGCGCCGGGAAGAGCGGACCGGCCAAGACGGGGTGCAAGTCCGGGCAGCCGGCCGCTCCTGCCGGGGGCCAGGCTGTAATGGAGAACTGGATCACGTCCACTCAGATGCCAGAGGCGGGCCCTGACGACATCCCAGCGGCGTCCTGAATGAAGGCTGCAGACTATTTGAAACTACTGCGGGAAGTGGGTTCGCCATGGTACCCGCGGCGCCGAGGCGCGCACCGCTTCCACGGCTCAGTCGAACTCTGATCGTGATCTCTCGGCGATAAGGCTGAGGCGATCGCATGGCTTGCTGGGGTGTCGGGTGCCTGTGCGGCATCTCATGTATGTTACGTCGGTGTTTGGGCCATATAAGCTCGGGCGCAAGGCAATCCCCATGCAGGAACCCATGAACCTCCCTTTTTCGGGGGGGGGGGGTGAAGCGAGACCGGATCATGGGAAAATGTACGGAGTATTCCTGGATTATCCTGTCAAGATCCTTGGCGCCGCACCGAGGAGGCTCGTGTTGGTTCTGCCGCAAAAGAATCGTCCGATAGGCCAGCGGGATCTCGATCCCACGACCCATCAAGGGCTGCAGAGTGTTTCAATAGAGTGGAAACTAATGTGGTATGGAGGGCAACGCACTGTCGCGGCCAAGCTGCTGGCTGAGGTAGCACGGACGTTCGCCTTGTGGCCCTGTCTCCTTCGCGGGAATGATGCATGGCACACGATGAGCAGATACTAACCTTGTCCTTGGGCCGTTTCGAGGTCTATCTTTTCGCCGTTACTAGTTTCACGACGGAACTACGGCTGCTGAACTGTTAAATTTGTCGAGGACCGGAGGTAGCGTGAGACTGCACTGGAGTAGGAACGACTGCGGGTCTACCGTCACGCTACCAAGGGGCTGGGCTTCCAATCGGAGAAGTTTGGACGACTGATGTTTGCCAAACTGGGGCGATGACTTGGTCCCCATGTAGCTGGACGATAGACCAGGAGAACGTGGTCGGAACACCGCGATCAAGGCACTACATTTTAACATGTACCAGAGCCCTGGAGGAGCCGGTTCAGGCAGGAGAGAGACAAGCCTGGCCAATGCAACAATGCATTTGTCTGACTGAACTATGTAGTGCTGAGAGTTATGGTACTTGTAAGTTATTACTATGCAGTCTGTGGGCAACCAGTGGAAGCAAAGGCCTGACGGTGGTCAGTCATGTCTGCGAATAGACCGATGAGGCACCTGACCCTTCTCGGGTCTCGAGCAAAGCCCCTCCGTCTTACCGGCCGGATCCATTGTTCACCAGCAAGTTCGGCGAGTTCTTTGAGTCCGCGACGACGTCCCGAATGGCCAGCTCGACAATACGGTCCGTGACCTCCTTGGGCGTGCCGAGGCCTCCCTCGAGGCCGCGGAGGTAGCACACGAGGCCGGCGACATGGGGCGCAGCCATGCTGGTGCCGGTCTTGTTCGAGGTCCCCTTTGTTGAGGCATCGAGAGTCAGCTTTCAGAGAACCAAGGACGAAGTTTCGTGCCGACGCAGCGTGGAACAGGCTACAGTGTGGCCATGGCTCTTGAGATATTGGCTCCCCCGGCGGTGGGGTAGTCTTCATCCCCAAGCAGGGACAACAAAACTTCCCGGAAGCTTACCTGGTCGGAGAGGTGGCTGGCGCTCGTGATCCCGAAGCCGGGCGCGAAGACGTCGAGCTCCGGCCCGTAGTTGCTTCCGGAAAAGCCCTTGATGCCGCTGACGCGGGCACGGTCGGCCCGGGTCATGCCCACGGTGAGTGCCTCGGGCAGCCGGGCGGGCGAGACGAAGGCCGCGGGCGCGTCCGAGTTGCCGGCCGCCACGACGCTGAGGATGCCCAGCTTGTAGGCGGCCAACACGGCGTTGTCGACGAGGGTGCCTTTGGTGTAGAGGCCGAGCGACAGGTTCAGGACGGACCTCTCCTCCGCGCCCCCGGCCGTGATGTTGTTTACGGCCCACTCGAGGCCGGCGAGAAGATCCGTGATTGAGCCCTGGTGGGAGCAGCGTCAGCGTTTTGCACCGAGGCACCCATGCGCGGACCAAAGGGAAGGGCGTCTTGCCAAACCACTCGCGCCAAACACCTTCACGTCGATGACCCTGGCCATCTTCGCCACGCCGTAGGTCCTGCCGGCGATGATGGCCGCAACATGTGTGCCGTGGCCGTACTCATCCGAGTTCGTCCCATTGTGCGTGGTCGAATTGGTGAGGGCGTTGAAGCCGAAGCTGGCCCTTCCCTCGAACTCGTCGTGCGAGAGCCGGATGCCACTGTCCAGCAGGTACGCGGTGGTGCCCTCGCCGGCCGTCCCGTCATAGACGTACTCCGCCGCGCCAGCCTTGAGGTGTGAGAGGTCCCCCAGGTTCCAGGAGCTGTTCGCCTGCGTCGTCAGGTCGCGCCCCGACAGGACGGGCGGCTGGGCCTGGGCGGTGCGGATGACCTGGTCCTGCTCGACCGAGTAAACCTCGTCCAGCTCGGAGATGGCACTGAGGGCTGCGTCGTCGAAGGTGCCGCCGTAGGCCTTGAAATTCTCGCCGATCTGAAAAGTCCTCTCCACGGCGCCGCTGGAGCCATCACGCCGGCGCAGGAGGCTCCCTACAATATTGTGGTGCGTGGTGACCGCGTCCTGGCTCGTACCGGGCTTGAGCTGGACGATATACCTGCCTTCGATGAAGCCTGCGTCCGCGCGGGGCACGATGCCGTTCGGTTCCGCGAGAGCGGGCACAATGGCGCCGAGGAATGCAATTGAGGATATTGCCTTCATCTTGGCCGGTCGGTTGACAAAAGCGGCCCTGGAAAAGGCAGGCTTCTTTCGTGTCGGGGCGTGGCTGGTTTTCAATATTTACAAGTAGAATTCACAGACAAGGCTCTGGAAGATGGTTCCAACCAGAGCCTTGTTCGTATGCCGTGCGAAAGTCGCCAGCTTTGTACTGACCCATCTTGTCTGGGGGTGCCTGGGTTGTGAGGCAGAGAAACTTTTACGTGGCGCTTGACGTTGTCCAACCAGTTGGTGGCTAGAGATAGCCTCGAACTTGACGCTCGACAGCGTGTCAACAGCGTCAGCACGAACTGGACCGGAGACTACGCACAGCCTGACACTAAGCCCTTTCCACCTAATATCGCTCCATCTGAAGAGGGAGAGGTACTGCTATTCTGGAAGGAGAAGTCACTACCCATCCACCGCTTGAGTCGTGTTGCAATCCACGCGATCGATCGAAGAGCTTCGCGTGCTATTTGCCTGATTCGCCCTGCCAAGTCCTATGATTTCAATACACGGGCGGGCTAGGGAGAACAACCGAGGTCAGCCTACCTAGCTCTTCCTGAAGTCCCGTGTGTCTGTATAGTATACCTTCTACAAAAACAAATTTCCCAGAAATATAAGTAGAACTCGGAGCTTCACTTCTACAGACCATCGTGGTTTGAAGCCCCTGCTATTGTTTTCATGTGTACCTAGGTATTATCTAATGCTGAGCCTTTGAGAATTTGTGGCTGTATGGAGGAACTGCCTGAGGCTCTTGTATGGAGAGGAGAGTAAGCTGAGCCTGGTTTCGTTCTTAAATCCGATCATAATACTCTTTCTTTTTTCTCTTTTTTTTTCTCTTTTTTTTCCTCTTTTTTTTTTCTCTTTTTTTTTCTCTTTTTTTTTCTCTTTTTTTTTTCTCTTTTTTTTTCTCTTTTTTTTCTCTTTTTCTAAAAAAAAAAGTTGCAAGCGGTCGCTTCATATAGTAAACGCTCGAAGACCCAGCGTTAGATTCTAAACACAATCAATACCGATAACAGGAGGTCCAGAATACGATAGTCTGTCACTAAGGAAATAGTGATAGCGTCGTGACGTAAGTGACCGGGTCAAGAATGAAGCCAGTTACTGGAGCTCTCCCCTTTATCTCCTGAAGTCGGCCTCGACACCCTCTACATATTCTACACGCTCTGCCCCTTGAAGACATACCTGCTTTCAATCCCCAAGGTTTGAGTAAATCAGTACCTCTCCGGGGTGTGGAATAAGGGTGTAGGTACTGGCCATACGCAGTAAGCCCGAACTGACTACATGCATATGCTGTGTAACCAAATGTCTCGATTTCTAGATGTGACGTGGCAAGTGGAGAGGCTCCGGAGAGCGGATATGAATTTTGAACTGTAAGGCGATGCTCTTATCTAGCTTTTATGAATTTTGGCACCTTCCTCGCACCTACTACGTGCTCGAACCTCACATATCTGGTTTGCAGTCTCTCTGGCTCGCTCTTGTCTGTTGTTGGTTCCCAGAGGTTATGGTGCAGAGCGAGGCCAGGACATGGGAAACAATGGATGCACACCGTGACAAAGCAACTGAACTTGAGATACTTCAGCTCAGTTCCAGGGCAGGAAGCACACGAAGCGGCAACTCGGTATCTGCCAGCGACGAGCAAGAACAGGCAGTAATTCTCTCTGATCGTGATGTTCATCAGCTGCGAGAGTCATCGACCAAGAGATTGTGCACCTTGGCGGCGGGGGAAAGGCTTCTGATAATGGGTAAAACATCCCATCAACACCCAGTCAGTAGTTACGATTACACAGAGCGAATGTGGACCATTCAGGAACGTTTCGAAAAGGCGGCTCATATTTACGACATGTGGTACTGTTAAGTGGGAGTGCAACTGTTTCGAATAGCCCGAATCTCTGCACTACTATGCTGATGGTGAAAAATCGATGGACAACTGGGTAGCTTTGGGCTTGAAGTCATGCATCCCGAGTATGCAATCCCTCACCCAAGTTGTCAGAGAATTCAACGGAAAGAGCTTGACTTACGATGAAGATGTTTCCAAGGCCTTCTCTGGCATTCAGACACACTTCGAAGGTGTATTTCCCTCGGGATTCTTACTTGGTCATCCTGAATTCTTCTTCGATACCTCCCTATGCTGGTTTACTTGGTCAACCCTTCGAAGAAGGACGGTGTCTGAGAAGTTCTCAGGAGATCCAATGCGCAATGGGCTACCAAGTTGGTCTTGGATGGGTTGGCAAGGGAACACACTTTTGCCGAATGACGCCGAACTTAGTCCCACCCAATGTGGTATGGGGTTCATAGAGTCCGTTACGAAATGTCACTGCGCAGAATTGCTGTCTTCGAACTCACCGCGGCCCATCGACACAAGATGGCACCGCTTCAGAGCAGCCGCAGCAGAGGGGCGGGTGGACATGACGGGCTGGGTTTGTTCAAATTTTGACCCGCCGCGGTGGTGGAGTGGGTTCGACCATACTAACCCACATGCCATGCCAGGATTAATGCCAAAACAGCCGCCAAAATACATATATCGCCGGCATGGGCTAGATGATTCAGCTGCGACGCGGTTCTGGTGGTACCCAGTTCCCCTGACCCCTGGGGACTTGAAGGCCGCAGAAGATGAACCCGAGAAACTGCAGCATTGCCAATATATCCGTTGCATGACAACTCGAGCCTTCCTGACAACAAGTCTAGAATGTCCTCTGGAAGAATTGAAGGAAGACTATCTCAATCCGATTCAGCCTCTAAATGACGATGCTGGCAATGCAGTGGGTGCTTTGATGCTCCACCATCGGGATGATCACTTCCTATTCAGAGGGGGGAGAAGGGTCGAGCTGGTGGCTGTGGCAAAGGGATGGACTAGCATGCTGAATACTAGTTACCAGTATTGGTGGGCTAAGGACTGTCATATTCCAGCGGAAAATGAAAAACATGTGGCAGATAACGATGAGGAAGTGAGCAAAAAAAGGTGCAGTAGATGGATTTGACATCACAGCATCGGGACGAAAAGGAAAGGAAGGCTCTCCATCTCCTAGGGGTTGTGCTTCAACGGAGGATGAAAAGATTGTGGCGAGGGATACTAACCCGACAGCTTCAGAGGGTGATCAGAATAAAAAAAGTTGGCTCATACGAGTGCCATGACAGCCAAGGCCTTCCATGGATGTCGGAATGGGAGCAGGAGAAGAATATGAAGCGGGACTGTGTATTCGTCCTATGGGTTGAATGGGATAATGGTATTGCGTACAGGAAGGCTTTCGGGCTCGTTCTTGCTGAAAAGTGGGAAGAGCTTAAGGAGCCTGAAAAGATCGATTTGATATTGGGATAGGGGAGGCCATGGTCTCAGATCTTGGTATTTTCCGTCCTATATAGTACACAGGCACAGAGAGATAGCATCAAGCAAGAGAAGTGTTCAGAAAATTTATTTCTCTGCGTGAGAGGATTGAGGACCCGAGTTGCCGAAGGCTGGGCACACCAAGAAGATTGTGTATCACTGAATGCCTATGTTGAGATGCTCTCCCACAATGTCACCAAGAAGTAGTAGTGCCACCCATGTCTGCAGATTAGACTTTCTCAACTGAAAAAAGTGTCCCCAACCTCATTTCAAAGTCTGGGCTCTTGATAAGTGTGTCCAGTGATGATGCTGACGTCAAGTGTGAGACGGTACATAGGATAAGTAGTCCATTCTAGGGAAGACTTTGCACCGAAGTAGGCATGTGGCATATTACCAGCCGACAGGAGCGTCTGGCGGAAAAATAAATCCAGTCACAACCAAAACATTGTTCTTGAAGATTCGGAACATGGAGATTTGAATGGAAGTTTAATTTGCCCCGCTGATGGATGAAAATCCCAGATTGGTCTTGTCCAAAAAATCAACCCATCTTGATTGTGATGTAGTCATCGCCACAACATCCTCGACCCAGACTGCCTAGACTGCCTAGACTGCCATCAGTGTTTGGAGGCATTACACAACACTGTGGGAAGGTCCTGGGCCTTGGAGCAACGAGTACGCTTGGCTAAACTCCACTGCAACCAAAAATGAGTCTGCAAATCCAGCAAAAGAAAATGAACTGGTCCCAGAGAGGATTGAACTCGCAACCTCGGCATCACTAATGATTCCCTTTACTGCACGACACAGCCCTGGTAGGCGATTAGTCATCCCGGGGCATTCCAAGCACCCAGGGCAAGCCAACAAGGACACAGCCACACCAAAACCAAAAGTATATGTCCTTAAACACGGTACAAGACAACGAATTGGTCCCGGAGAGGTTCGAACTCTCGACCTTGGCATCACTCATTTTTCCCCTGTCGAGGAAATATTAGTACCACGCGCTAACCAACTGAGCCACGGGACCGGTTCTTGTTGAATGAAATTTGAAAAGGGCTACTTGTCGTTGTGGCAATCAAATTTTGGCGTGGTTGGGCCGGATATTCATCGAGATATCGAGACTTTGGTGGGCGGCTAAGACTTTGGTGGGCCCGTGCGCCGCGCGTGGCCGGGATGGGCCGGGATGGGCCGGGGCGCGATTAGCTAATCGATACCGGCTCTGAGGTACGGAGTACCTACCGGTACACTATATATTTTGAGAACACTGGGAATGGAAGAGAGACGGTTGGCCTTGTTCGGGATCTTCTGATGCTGAAGAATTTGGTTGCGGTGGGAATGGCTGGAATGTGCCGTTTGCATTCTGGTAGCTGAGGTTCCTCCATCACCGTGCTGCTTGACGCGGCTAACAGCCTGGGTGCAATGTGCAAACAAGACGCATCACAGCCATTATACAGCATGTCTATCTGGTCATTCAAGAGTCATAATTCCAGTGGGCCTTTGACCTCTGATTATTCATCTGCAAAGAAATAAACTGTTGGTGCCAGTTGTGATAGGGAAGAGAGCGAAGATCTATTAAATATTTACACCACAGTATCCGCAGTGTATCCGAGAGAGCAACCCTGTCGGAGCTTGACAGGGGTGGTGAAGCTAAGACGCGCCCGAGTTTTGCGGCCGCGACTTTCCTCTGGTGACCATGTCAGCAGCCCAGAGGTGCAAGAATGAATGAAACTTGAGGGACCATGTCAAAGTCGTGGCAGTCGACGCTGAGACTGCCAAAGGCTTCAATTCCGTAAGTCTGGCCCACACCCACGGCCGGCCCTCCACTGCACAAACAGCAGCCAAAGCCTAACAGCACCCAAACAGACCTCGGCCGACACCCCAGCTGCAAGAACACTACCTGCGGAGGTGCACCGACGCTCTCTATGAGTGGCAAGCTGCAAACCGACCAGCCGACAGGCAGTTCATCCTCCACGATGGCCCGCCCTACGCCAATGGCTCGCTCCACGTCGGGCACGCCCTGAACAAGATCCTCAAGGACACCATCCTCCGAGTCAAGGTGCAACAGGGCCACCGGGTCAAATATGTCCCGGGCTGGGATTGCCATGGCCTGCCCATCGAGCTCAAGGCCCTCGAGGCCCAGGGGGTCAGGGCCATGCCGCCGGTCGAGGTGCGCAGCGCCGCCAGGCAGCTCGCCAAAGACACCGTTCTCTCGCAGATGCGCGAGTTCCAGTCCTACGCCGTCATGGGCGACTGGGATGGGCGCTGGACGACGATGGATCCGGAGTTCGAGATCCGACAGCTCGAGCTGTTCCTCAGCATGGTCCGCCGGGGGCTGATATACCGGAGGTACAAGCCCGTGTACTGGTCCCCGTCGTCGGGCACTGCCCTCGCCGAGGCGGAGCTCGAGTACAAGGACAGCCATGCCTCGAATGCTGCCTACGTGGCTTTTCCGATTGCCTCCCCGGCTGATGGGAACCCCACGCTCCGTCAGCTCCTCGGGGACGACTTTTCCGGCCAGCTGTACGCGGTTATCTGGACGACAACACCTTGGACGTTGCCTGCGAATAAGGCGATCGCGGTGCACGACGACCTGGATTACGTGATAATAAGAAACGGACAAGATGCCCTCATAGTAGGGCAGGGGTGTCTCCAACAGGTTCTCAAGATGTGCTTCGGCCGCACCGAGCTGGGCGAAAACGACGTAATCGCCTCATGCAAAGGCTCCGACCTACGCCGCTTCACGTATCGGCACCCACTTCACGGCGAACACGTAGCGCAGCAGCCCATCATCCACGCAGACTTCGTCTCGGCCGAGTCCGGCTCCGGTCTGGTGCATCTCGCCCCCGGCCACGGCCACGATGACTACGAGGTCTGCAGGTCCCTGGGCCTCGAGGTCTCGGCTCCGGTGGACAACGATGGGCACTTCACAGCCGAGGCTTACCCCCAAGACCCTCAGCGCTTAGAGGGCCTCTTTGTCCAAGGCAAAGGGAATGCGGCTGTGCTGGAGATCCTGGGCCCTCACGTCCTGCACGCCCACAGATACCAGCACAAATATCCTTACGACTGGCGCACCAAGCGGCCGATCATTGTCAGAGCGACGGCGCAGTGGTTTGCTGATGTCGCGGGGATCAAGGATGAGGCACTCAAAGCCGTGGAAGATGTCCAGTTCATCCCAAGCAGCGGAAAGACCAGGCTAGAGAGCTTTGTAAAAGGTCGAAGCGAGTGGTGTATCTCAAGGCAGCGTGCGTGGGGTGTTCCAATCCCTGCGCTATATGACAAGGCCGGCGACGCTATCATGACCGAAGAGAGCGTCCAGCACATCATTTCCGTCATACGCGAGAGGGGCACGGACGCGTGGTGGTCTGACAAGCCTGACGACCAAGCTTGGGTTCTGCCGTCGCTTAGGGACAGCGGAGAGTACCGGCGAGGAACAGACACCATGGATGTCTGGTTCGACAGTGGCAGCAGCTGGACGCACGAGGGTGACGTCCAAGCGGATGTCTATCTTGAGGGCTCTGATCAGCACCGTGGCTGGTTCCAGTCCAGCTTGTTGACGCGAATTGCTGCCGCCGCCGCGGGTGACTGCGACGGCGGCAGCCTCATCAAGCAGACTATTGGCCTCGCTCCATTCAAGCGTCTCATAACACATGGTTTCACACTGGATAAGGACGGAAAGAAGATGTCCAAATCGTTGGGAAATATCATCAGTCCCAACCAGGTGATGGACGGAACCCTGTTGCCTCCGGTCAAGAAGAGGAAGGACAAGAACGCCCCGAAGGACACGGCGAGCAAAGCTCCTGCCGGACCACATTATGACGCCCTCGGGCCAGATGCCCTCCGGCTTTGGGCGGCCAGTAGCGACTATACCCGCGATGTGGTGATCGGGGAGTCGGTCTTGAAGTCGATACACATTTCTCTGATCAAGTACCGGACAATCGCCAAGATGCTGCTCGGCTCGATGACCGAGGATGCTCGGACCGCACCGCTCACGGCCACCGATCACATCGCCATGATCCAGCTCCGGGACACGATGGAGGAGGTGGGCAAGGCCTACGGCAGTTTCGAGTTCTACAAGGGTTTCAGCCTGCTGAACAGGTGGGTCAACAATGACCTGTCCGCCTTCTACCTCGAGGCCCTCAAGGACCGTCTGTACTGCGGCGACGGGGGCGGCGTGCTGGAGCCCATATTCTGGGGCCTCATGCGCATGCTGGCGCCCATCACACCGATGCTGGTCGAGGAGTCATGGGACCACGCGCCGGAGTGGCTCAAGAAGGACAGCACCCACCCCCTGCAGCAGCTCTACGCGGCCCCAGTCATGGACGAGGGTCGGCTGCCGGGAGGGGAGGAGCAGAAATTGCGCGAGCTCATGCCTCTGCTCTTCGCCGTCAGCGCGGGCATCAAGTCGGCCACCGAGGTGGCCCGCAGGGACAAGAAGGTGGGCTCGTCGCTCCAGTGCTCGGTTGTGCTGCAGGTCCCGGACCAGGCCATCGCGGAGGCCCTCCTGCGCTTCGACGAGCTCGAGAGCTCGCTCGTGGTGTCGCATGTGGGCATCAACGAGCCCATCCCCGAGGATGCGGAGTGGAGGCACTCGGTTGGCTTCCAGGTTCCGAGCGGGGGTAATGTCGCTGTTCGCCCAAACGGAGGCGGCGAAGACGTAGAGGCTGAGGGCTCGTCTAGTGGAGTGGTCTGTACTGCATGGGTTCTGCCACCAAAGGCGCACAAGTGCCCTCGGTGCTGGCGCTATGTTGCTCCCCAGGAGGACCATCTCTGCGGGAGGTGTGAGGCTGTCGTTGAGGAAGGCGGGATCTGAGGGCAGATGGGGATTGATGGCGCCATGCGCGGTGGAAAACGTGGAGCGAGTAGAAAACAAAATGGCAGATACTCAAAGATACCCATTCCTCTCCCAGCCTCAGCTTCCAGTGGCGTGGCCGTTGTTGTGCCCAGTGCGGTCTGTGTGCGTCCGACCTTCTGAAGCACAAGCGGAAATGTTTAGGCAGCGGCTGAGCTCCCAAGTTTTTTTTCTCCCCCCCCCCCTTCTTTCTTTCTTCCTCTTTCTTTCTCGTTTTGAAATCCAAGACACCTGAATCCTGCAGCGTAACCAAGATGGTGAATAATCGTAGTAGACCGGCCGGGAGTGCACACTCTGTTTCGGCGCCCGACTTCGGGCGGCAGCAGTTGACTCGAGCGACTGCGGATCGCCACGGCACTAAATAAATCCACCCTCAAAATGCAAAAGCAGCTGAAATGCTGCGAGCCTCGCCAGGCCCGGGGGATCTGACATGCAACATGCAGATCTTGTATCATAACCTGCGATGCGCCATGCATTGTTAAGAACCGGATCCACCACCAAGTCCACGCACTCACCCCGCCTTCTCATCACAGGCCGGCTCCGAAGCCCCCAGCACCTCAGAATGAGCACCACCGCGCCAGGGAGGACCTACGAGGTGAGTCTGGGCAGCAACAGACAGTTCTGCTTCTCCTTCTTCCTCTCAACAAACCCATGCCTGAGAGGATCCCACCACACAAGAGAACCGCATCGCTGAGACGACCACCAACCAGGACGCCATCGACGCCCTCAACACATTCCAGACCCCCTTTGCCGTCATCGAGGCCCGCCGCAAGGCCGGCATCCGGCCCGATGAGTCTAGCATCCGCGAGATGAAGGCCTACTGGGCGCGGCTGGGCCACACGCCCGAGGACCTGGACCGCCTCAGCGTGGTGCATGTGGCGGGCACCAAGGGGAAGGGGAGCGTGTGCGCCTTCGTGGCCTCCATCCTGGGCCGCCACCGCCGCCGCGGCGCGCCGCTCCGGGTCGGCCTCCTGACGTCGCCGCACCTCGTCGCCGTGCGCGAGCGCATCCGCGTCGGCGCCGCCCCGCTCCCCGAGGCGGCCTTTGCGCGCTACTTCTTCGAGGTGAGCGACGCGCTCGCGTCCCCCGCGGCGGCGTCCGTCCTCCCCCGCGACGCGGAGCCCGGGTCGCGGCCCATCTACGCGCGCTTCCTCACCCTCATGGCGCTGCACGTGTTCCTGCGCGAGGGCGTGGACGTCGCGGTGGTGGAGACGGGCGTCGGGGGCGAGTACGACGCCACCAACATGGTGGCGCGCCCGGCTGCGGCGGGCATCTCCACGCTGGGCATCGACCATGTGTTTGTGCTGGGCGACACCATCGACAAGATCGCCTGGCACAAGGCGGGCATCATCAAGCGCGGGTCTCCGGCTTTTGCGGTCGAGCAGCCTGCCTTCCCGTCCGCCGAGGCGGTCCTGCGGGCGCGCGCGGCGGACAAGGGCGTGGACCTGAAGGTGCTAGGCGTCGACCCGCGGCTTGCCGCGTCCGGCGTGCGGGTGCGGCCAGACGCGGCGTTCCAGAAGAGAAATGCGAGCCTTGCCGTTGCGCTGGCTGAGGCAGCGCTGGCCAAGGTCGACCCGGAGGGGTTCAGGAGGGACGAGGACAGGCTGCCGGCCGAGTTCAAGGACGGGATCGAGCGGGTGGTCTGGAGGGGCCGGTGCGAGGTCAAGGAAGAGGAGGGCGGGCGGCTGAGGTGGCATATCGACGGGGCGCACACGACCGACAGCCTGAAGATGGCGGCGAGGTGGTTTGTGGAGGCGAACGGGGGCCGGCGGGGGCCGAGGGTCCTGATATTCAACCAGCAGGGCAGGACGGAGGCCATCGACTTCCTGGAGGGGCTGCACTCCGGCGCCAAGAGGGACGACGGCTCGTCCTTTGACCATGTGGTGTTCTGCACGAATGTGACGCACGCAACGACAGGCTACAAGCGAGGTATGCCACAATGCTCTCGATGGGAAACCTCGCATTACGTACGCTGACAACCGCCAGACTTTGTAAATCACCAGTATGACCCCGAGGCAATCCAGAAGCTCACAGTTCAGCGGGCGTTTGCGGAGCGGTGGTCATTGCTCGATCCCAAGGCAGAGATCACGGTCATTCCCAGCATCGAGGAAGCGCTCAGCGTGGCGAGGGGCCTCGCAGGTTCACTCAGGGAGGGCGAGGCGGTACAAGCTTTCATAACTGGCAGCCTCCATCTCGTGGGAGGGGCCTTGGGTATCTTGGATGGGGCTGATGCTCTATAAACGGGGGGACGCCCATATCCTCGTTCTTGTTTGTTTTGCCTCTCTCCTGCCGAGATCCCCTATTGAGATAAAATAGAAAAACTAAGGGTTACTTGATGTGATGGGGGGGGGGGCAATTGTGCTCAACGCGCCCGGTACATAAAATCCAGCCTACGGTTCACCACCTGGTTCCAACAGCTTCAGCGCGGGCCCCACCAGGTTGAAACTCCCCGTGACCAGCACCTGCACCTTGAAGTTGTCCTTGCTCTTCTTGGACCCTAGCATCACGTTCCTCGCCATGTCCAGCGCTGTCGATATGCTGTCTGCGGGGATTGCTGCCGTGAAGGGGCAGAACTGCCGGATGACATCGCAGTTCTTCCTCTGCACGGTGAATTCCGGCTTCTTCATGAAGCTGTTGGCCTCGTTGGTCGGGCAGAAGGCATGGTGGAAGATCTTTTGGTTGGGTATCTCGGTCTCCTGCAGGATGGTCTCGAGGAGCGTCTGCAGGAGCGCGGCGGAGTCGCGGTCCTGCTGGTTGAATATGAGGACCCGGATCGAGTCCTCCCCCGAGATCTTGCCGGCGAACCACCGGCCCACCTGGACGAGGCTGTCCTCGGTATGCGCGCCGTCGAGGTACCACTGTATGCGGTCTTGGGTAATCGTTTCGCAGCGGCCCCGGAGTGTCGCGGTCTGTAGTCCCCTGATGAATTCCTCGGGCATGTCGCCAAACTTGCTGGGGAGCGGCGAGCCCCCGCTCTCGAAGAAGGGAAGCTCGAACTTGTGACCAAGGGCCTGCAGGTGCCGCCTCGAAACGACCGCGGCGAGAGCCATGTTGGCTTTTTGAAAGGTTCCCTCCAGGTGGGCATCCTGCACCCCTGCCCATGTCTCCAGCACCTGGCCGCCGATCGAGTCCAAGGTGGTGCCTCGCTCATGCGCGCGGTCACTCAGTACCTTCAAGATGCTGTCTCTGCCGGACCTCCCAGCCTGGTACGAGTACGCCGGAACTGCCTTCTTGAAGATGCCGGCCTTGTGCCACGCAATCTTGTCCACCGTGTCACCCAGCATGGCAACATGGTCGATGCCCAGTTGTGTCACGGCCGAGGCGGTGACAGCCTCGGGCGGCAGGACGTTGGTGGAGTCATACTCGCCCCCAATGCCACACTCGATGACAGCAGACTTTATGCCCTCCCTGAGGAAGGCATGGAATGCGAGCAGCGTCAAGAAACGGAAGTAGAAGGGCTTCGTCGACGGCCCGTCCGCGCCGAGCTCGTCACCGCCGGGCAGCTCGTCGCCGGCCTTCCTAGCCGCCTCCGAGAGTCGGTCCCACAGCTCGAAGAAGTAATTCGTGAACTTGTCCTGGGAGATGGGCTCCCCGTCCAGGCAGATCCTCTCCCTCACGGTGACGAGATGCGGTGAGGTGTAGGTGCCGACACGCCCTGCCACCCCGGGGTACTGGCGCAGGATGGACGAGGTGAAGGCGCATGCTGACCCCTTGCCCTTGGTGCCGGCGACGTGGATACAGCGCAGGCGGGCCAGGTCGGACGGGCTGTAGCCGGCCCGGGACAGCCAGGCTGTCATCTCTGGGATGGCGGAGGCATTGATGTCTGCTTGTGAGCCTGGTGCTGCTGTGAAGAGGCTGATGACGTTCTTGTTGGACTGCAGCAGGGACAGGAGGTGGAGGGCGTTGTCATAGGTCGGGACAAGCTTATCCGAGGCGGCCATGGTGGCGAGGGACTTGTGTCTTCTCGAGATGAGGCTGCTGAGCGTGAGTCTGAGTCTGAGCGTCGATGTTGACGAGAAAGCTGGTCTCGGGGAAACAGCCCGAGACAGAGCCTGAAGTAGAGGCTTGGTCCTGAAGAGGGTTGAGCCGACAAGAGCTCCACACATCTGCTCTGGGCTCGGATGTTGTTGTTTTTACCTTTTCCGAGCTCAAGCTGCAGTCCAATCGAGAGCAAGGGTGTGCGTCCTTGTCCACAAGTGAGGCCTATATAGCCTCAGCTTTCGCTTCCTGCAGAGCCTCCTGATGGGCCGGGGCAGGGATGCTCCAGATTTGATGCTGACAGGAGAGACCACTTGCGAATGAAATCAGCCCAGGTCAGCCCAGGCCAGTTTGGACTAGGCCCGTGGTCAGCAGCCTGCAAGCACGAGTGGACGCGTGCAATGCTCTCTTGATGTTGTGAACTTTTGGAGAAGCCGACGTTTTGTAGCATCCAAGCTGCGAGCCCCGCCCTCGTCTGGTTCCTAGCGCAGGGGCCTGAGTGGGCGTGGATGGGCTGGGCCTCGCGGAAGCCTGTACGGTACTTCTGTATCCCCGCCAGATGCCTGTGTGAACAGACAGCAGCACCACGAGCCCGCCGAATCCAGAGGTCCTTTTGTGGCGGAGGCCTGAGGACATGTCGTGCCCTTGCAAAAGGACTCTATCGAGAAATTAATACCGTTGATCTCCAGTCTCGCCAAGTAATGCCCAACATACACAGAAGAACATACGCTTGGACAATAAGCGACAACACCGCCACAGAACTGCACCATTTCTAAATAGGCGCTTACAACATAACATGTAGATAGAGACCTTCACAGCAAGCAGGGCCAAAAAAGATGACACCCACCTCCCGAAACCGCCACGAACGAACAAAAGTAATGACAACTGTGTGACTCGAACACACGCCTCTTTCGAGACTACGAAGATGACATCCACCTGAACGTAGCGCCTTAGACCGCTCGGCCAAGTTGCCTTGGAAGCGTTTGTTTTGCTTGATATAATGTTAGCAGATCATGCGTGGTATCCGAGCACCAGAATGCCCGGAGATCCCGGAACCAAGGCCGCGCGGTGAACACATAAAACCCACCGTTCCATTCTTGGATTTGCTATTTTCTTTTAACGCCTATGGCATTCAGAACAATTGTGGTCAACTAACAATTGTACAGAGACCGTTCCTGGCAGAGTGGCTAGAAGCAGGGGGAGCAGTATAGTGCACAGGCTTGTGGTGAGTGTTGGTGCAGTCTGCGTGGATTCATTCTCCACACCTAATAAGTATCCAGCCCAAGGTGTGTCCAGGCAACAATATAACCGGCTGCCGCAGCTGCACCGTTCATGCAATGGAAACTCCAAGGGGCTCTTCAGGGGTTGCGGCAACGGGAGACTCGAAGAAAAGGGAAGAAACAAAATCTTGACTTCAACCCAGCATCAAAGGTCGAGCACTGCAGGCCAGGTGCCATCACCCCGGGATGCAACTCCAGATAGTATCCGACCTCCATCTCGAGAGCCCCAAGGCTTATGATTTCTACGAGATCAAGCCTTGCGCCCCACACCTGGCGTTGCTGGGAGACATCGGCTGCGTCTCCGACCCGGATTATCTCACCTTCCTCGCCACCCAGCTGGCACAGTTCCGGATCGTCTTCCACGTCCTCGGCAACCATGAGCCCTACGGCTCAACCTGGGACGCCGCCATCAAGACGCTCCGCGACTTCGAGGAGCACAACCGCCAGGAGCGAGCACGGTCACCGAACAATACCACCACCGGCCAATACGTCCTCCTCGACCGAGATGAATTCCACCTCCCGTCCCCCAACCTCACTATCCTCGGCTGCACGCTCTTCTCGGACGTCCCCGCGCGCTCGGCGGACGACGTCAGCTTTGGCCTCAACGACTTCTTCCGCATCGGGGACTGGACGCTCGAGCAGCACGTGGGGGCCCACAGACGGGACCTCGCCTGGCTGAGCGGGCGGGTGGCCGCCCTATCGCGCGAGCACCCCGCCCGCCGTGTCGCTGTCCTCACGCACCACAGCCCCACGGTCGACCACAGGACGGTCAACCCGCGATTCGCGGACAGCAAGGTCGCGTCCGGGTTCGCGACGGACCTGAGTGGGGAGAGGTGCTGGACGGGTGGGAATGTGGTGTTCTGGGCCTTTGGGCATACGCATTATAACTTTGCGCCTTTTCGTGACGGGGCCACTGGGAAGCTTGTCTATACGAACCAGCGGGGCTATTACTTTGCGCAGGCGGCTGGCTTTGTAGAGGTTGATGTGGTGGACTTCAGCAGCGACTTGTCTGGGTGAACTTGCTGTGTTGAGATATTGCCAGAATGAACGTACTCGGCTATGGCTGGTATCCAGGTACATAACATCCATACACATACGCTGAATCAATACATAGTCTGGGTAGACATCAGCTCATACCCGCCCACCCAGCTTTTGACTTGTACCTATTAAATATAAGGCTTTTTAAGAAAACCATTAAGATTTCTGACTTATTAAATAGAAAGGCTACACTTGATTAAGCCCCAAGCCTTTACATATCTAGCCTTTTAAGCCTTTTAGGCCCTCTGCTTTAGGTATATGGAGGGTCTTTCCCTTGGGTCTAACTATGGAGCCCCCTTCCTCTGGGTATATGGAGTGGCACTGGGATATATTAGGGAGCCCTAAGATATAAGAATCTGTGATATGTTATATAATTACTTGATTACTTACATTAGGTGGGTAGCAGTTAAAAAGTGGGTGGGTGATCCTGAAAAGCCGGGTGGGCAGATACGTATGTATGGTCCGGGTAGATGGTCCGGGTAGACATTAGTACTTGCAATCTGTAAAGGCCACATGATTCTAAAGAGTCCCAAGGCCTGTTTGTTTATTTGATTCATAACTAGGTGGAATGTGGCGAAGCGGTCTTATACTGCTTCAATGCTAAAGATGACTATATCGCCAGATTTAAGAATGTTGTGCGTTCCGTATGACACTGATTCAGACTTCCTGCTAACATCCATTTGCCCATGCGATGACAAGTGCCATTGTAAGCCAAATTGGTGAAGAAATTACAGGTTAATATGCGCCGTCAGTAAAGACGCTACCGAATGGGTTCCAGATCTCCATGGGGTCCATTGTGAAATCCATGTCCTCAAAGTCTTGACCTTCAAATTCCATCATCCCAGGATCATGTGAAAACCCGGCATCTTGGCCATATGTTGTGCCAACAGAGCCTCACGCTCAGTAGCAGGATGTGAGTGGCTGCGTAATGCATCCCGGCGGACATCATCCCGCACGGCGCCGGCAATCGCCAGGGGCCCACGCTGCAGCCCAGTTGTGGCACAATCCGACGCGGCTGATGGGGGCCCATGCCTCATGTACCAGGCTTCTATCTCTTCAGCACGGGACAGGAACTGACAAACGGGATGAGGTTCGGCACTCGTGTTTGTGTGTTGTGATATGAATTTGCGCAGGCGCTCAACGAGGCCCCTTAGGGTCTGGGTGACATCTAAGGTCCGTCGGAGGTCCGTCGCTGCTGCGGAGCTTATGCCACACGTCGTGCACAGGATGTCCAGTTTTACACCCAAGGAGAGGCCGTAGCCGAGAGTAATCCAGGCCATATTGGTGAAGCAGAGCTCCTGACCTGGTTCTGCGGAAAGCAATGTGTCCGTCAGGGACTTCACGGCGGAGATAGTGTCGGCAAGGCTGGCGGAAGGATCTTGTGAGGGGCTCACTGGAGAGCCGGGAAGTGAGAGCTCCCCCAGCAAAAGCTTCGCGGCACAGGTCTGGACTCTCAAGAAGGCTTCCATGCTGGTGTTAGCCCGCTTGTAAACTCAAATATGGCCTTGAGATTGCAGCAAAGACTACTAACGAGAGGTTTCCAATGCCACATGGCGTGGCAGAGATTCTTCGAGAAACTGCCATTCGTATGTCAGATGACTGATACGAGTCAAATTCTCATCACTCTGGCGAGGAGACTTGATCTTGGATAAACTATCCACATTCTCAACAACACGCAGCAGACCGACGATCTGTGGCAAATATTGATCTGTCGGGTATTCAGCTTGCACAGCCAGCGCTTCCCAGCTTTCTGTCAACAGTGGTATTGTTGGGAAACATTAAAATTTGTCCAAGATGACGGAGGCACTTTCACCAGTCAGAACACCCCAGCCGGACTAAAAATTGACGTGACTCACCACGAAGCAACGCTGTATAGCCCCAGCCAGCGCGCGCACCTCATCTGCCCTCAGTCCACCCGTCGATAACATTAGACTGTTCTCGTTTTCCCGTGTTGGAAGCTCGCGAGGCTTATAGAACCGCAGGTCATACATAATGCTCATAGCAAGGAAGATATTTTGCGTGTGCTTCCGGGGCTTAGGCTGATATTGTACCCTGGAAACCATTAGACAGCTCTCAGGTATAACAGGCGGACGAGCCGACAGATACGGGTGCCAAAGCCAGAGCGAGCTCACCAAGCGGTGTATACCAACAAACTCTGTAGGTTCTCGAGAGATGCTAGCCTTCCCTGCAGCATGCAAGTGGCTAGCATCTGCTCAAACAATCGCGAGAGGCGACCCTGCAAGATCCCGTCATCGTAGGTGGACGCGAAGAGAATTGCAAGGCACACTATAGGCTTCTCTAGATTGAGGTCTGCCATCTTTGATGACTCTGGTATAATCACGAAGGGAAAGTATGGAGTTAATGCCTTTCTGAAGCGGTCGAGCAGCATATCTCCAGTTTCAATAGAAAATAGGCCCAGCTGGAAGGGATCTACCGAGACAGCGCTAGCAGGCTGGGTCGGTGATGACTGTATTGTTTCGCCAGATGCCGTGCAAGGGGATCTCGAGGCACCAACATCGCTGACCGAGGATGACTTCGAGCGTCTGCTGTCCAGCTGCTGAGAGCCCAAAAGACTATCGAGCTCGGCTATTTTGGCCTCGAGCTGGCTGATGCGACTGTTTTTACAGCAAGTCAGCCAAGGGCCTCGAGGCTCCGCGTGACAGCTGACCAGTTACACCTCAATGCCTCCTTACTTTACTCTCCGTGCGGGTGCAGTTCCTCGCCGTGCACGAGGGAAGACACAAGTCTTTTCCAGCCGGTGACAACGGTCGCACGAGCCCGAGTCCTGGGTCCTGTCGCAGCGCAGTTTTGCGTGGGAACAGATCTGAAATGTTCTCAGGAGTGTCGGGTCAGCGCCGCTACGATCCGCTTCCCGTTTCTCTAGCTGACTTCGCATGGCTTGATTGCTTCTCTATACAGGTGGTCGGTGGTGGTGATGTCGCTCAGTGCTGTTAGAGAAATGAAGGCTGATTCCGAATGCGGTATGAAACCATAGGAGAAAGTCAATGACGGGTTGTAGAGACGCCATAAACTTTTGAAAGAGATTTTGTGGGTATTATCGGGTTTTATGTGATGTACTCTTGTCATCCTAGAATATACATGCTGACTATGGTCAGTATAATACCTAAGTAGGGGCAGGGTGGGGTTGGCTTTTTTTTTGGGGGGGGGGCGCAGCTTGTATTTAGGGTTCTTTGTTCGTGAACCAATTGCGGGCTAATTCTTGACCTTTCACAAACGGTCAAGAGCACACCAGGCAAGAATTACGAGGCCCAGCCTGCGTCTCTGGAAAAATATTTGACGTGTTCAATCGAGGCGCAGTTCGGCTCACTCAACCAGACCACTACTCAGGACGTGCTGCGATCCTTCGGTGGTCTTGACACATGCGAGGCCAGGCACCGAGATGAAGTGAGCTGACCGAAACGGCACCGACAACTCTCGCGCTGAATGCCCCTTTCTCCTTGATGAGGACGATTGGGGCACTCCTTCATGCCTCCAAAACAAAATCCTTGCGGCTACTTCAAAGTCCCAGCTGGAGATTCACGTCACAGAGGACAGCCAAGCGACCAAGGGTGATTCTCGGTCTCCCTCTCACGCACCGCAGACCTCCCCCGGCTGCGTCTCACCACTGGGCTCAGATTCTACCGCTGGCGCTTCCGCTGGCGCGGAGGCCAAGGCAGAGGCTTCCGTTTCGCAGGCACACAGGCCACCGAGCCCGGAGCTCATCGCGCTGCGCAAAGCGGCTTTGGCACATCTTGACGAGTGGAAGAAGGACTTCCACACCAAGCTGAGGGAAATCCTATCTGCCAGCGATGGCAACAAGATCCTGGAGGCGCGCTCGGAGCGCCATAAGAAGATGACCCAGATGAAGGCGGACAGTCCTGCCGAAGGCGAGGATCTCATCGACCTTGGCGGCGGGCCCTCGCCAAATCAGGCAGCCCAGGAAACTGCGAAAGCGGTCCAGTCTCTCCAGGCCATCTACCACCCGATCCCAACCAGGCTTACCACGGTGCCGGTGGAGGATCGCAAAGAGGTTGCCAGCGCCGCCCTCATCCTCCTCCTCTCTACCGGGAAATACACAGCCTACGCAAGGACATTTATAACCTACCTGACCTCGGCCCTCGAGCTTCCGCTCTCCTTTTTGACGGACGAGGAGAAGGAGATCGCCAAGACCATGATCGAGGCGTCAGCCGAGGCAGGGAAAGCAAAGAAGGACGAGACCATGTCCGCCGAGGCCGAGGCCCAGAAGCGTAAGCAGCAAGGACAGGTGGGCAGGTTCTGGAAGGTCGGCCTCGCGTCGGTGGCCGGGGCCACCATTATCGGAGTGGCTGGAGGCCTCGCAGCACCGGTCGTGGCGGGTGCCATCGGCGGCCTGATGGGATCCGTGGGACTGGGAGGGCTGGCTAGCTTCCTAGGTATCTTCTGGATGAACGGCGCCTTGGTCGGAAGCCTTTTCGGGGCATTTGGAGCGCGCATGACTGCAGATACCTCCCGTTGAAGTGACCCTGCTTTGAAGTCCGTGGCTAACTCCGGCTCGGAATAGGGCGAAATGGCAGATAAATACGCTAGAGAAGTCGAGGACTTTAGATTCCTGCCGCTTCAAGATGAATGGGGCAGTGAGTTCCGAAAGGAAGAAAAGGACGTCCGAAGGCTGATGGTCTCCATCGGCATCAACGGCTGGCTCATGTCCGAAGACGAGGTGACTAAACCATGGCGTGCCCTCGGCGACGAGACCGAGGCCTTCGCCCTCAGGTATGAGATGAACAGCCTCCTGGATCTCGGGCATTCCCTCGAGGAAACGGTGTCATCGTACGCGTGGACCGTGCTGAAGATCGAGATCCTGAAGCGCACCGTGCTCGCGACCCTCTGGGCGGCGCCCTGGCCGATCCAGCTCCTCAAGCTGGCGGCCGGCGTCGATAACCCGTTCAACCTGGCCAAGAACAGGTCAGAGAAGGCAGGGCGGATCCTGGCGGACGCGTTGATCAACAAGATCCAGGGGGAGAGGCCAGTCACGCTCATTGGGTACTCCTTGGGCGCGCGGGTCATCTACGTCTGCCTCAAGACGCTTGCCAAGCGCAAGGCGTTTGGTCTGGTGGATACTGTTGTCTTCATCGGAGCACCGACGCCATCAAACAGAGACGAACGGCAGTTGACCCGCAGTGTCGTCACTGGGAAGCTGTTCAACGTCTACTCGGAGAACGATTACATACTCGCCTTCCTCTACCGCGCGACCAGCATCCAGCTCGGGATCGCCGGCCTGCAAGCTGTGGAGGACATCGGAGGCGTCGAAAACCTTGACCTGACAGAAGATGTCAAGGGACACCTGAGATACCCGGGTTTGATCGCCCAGATCCTCACCAAGTGCGGTTCCCCAACATCAGCGGCAACGATCAGCCGAGAGAGAAGGAGGAGGGCATTAAGCTCGAGGACATGGATCGCACCAGCAAGACCGGTATCCTTCTTGACCTCGACGAGCCCCCCGTCACGCCGGTGGCGGTCAAGCCCCTGGCGAGGAAGACACACCGGGAGATTTCGTTCCCGAGCGGGTTCCCCAGGACAGACGAGCGGCCCGTGGTCAGAAAGGTGCAGTCAACGCCTACCTCCGAGTCATCCAGCTCAGAGCTGCAGATGGCTTTTGATTTGCACGAGCCAAAGTCTATGACTGGGCCACCTGAGACTAAGGAAATGCAGCGCACACGGTCAGATGCACCAAATACCGCCCCTTCAGCGGGTTCGCAGCCCCCGCCTCTGTACAGCCCCGGCAAGTTCATTTTGCCCCCAGAAGCGGCAGAAAAGTTGTACGGAGCCGCAGCCTCAGATGACGAGGACGACGAAGATGAGTACTACGGTGGTGGCATAAGCATGATGGATAATGACGATGGCCATGATGATGGCGACATGGCCACATATATGGAGCCATTAAGACTCGGAGACAAGGATGAGAAGCCGTAGGGGTTTGCTAGATAGGCTGGGAAAAGAGGCCCTGAGGAAACACCCAAGGGATAAGCGCAGACGGGAGTTACTGACCCGAGCACGAGGAGCAGCACTCTATGGTACCCTGGGGCTTTGGAGAGGAAGTGGCCCCTTTGCGAGGGCAGGCATCCTTCCGGGAGCAAGGCGTCCCTCTGGTAGAAGGTGTCCTTTGGGAGCAAGGTCTAACTTTCTGACAGAATTAATAGCGGTGGGAAGCTCTTGCTACGTAACTCAAGTATAGCTGGGAGAGCCCCTCATAAGCTCGGGTCACTCCTGTCTGCTTAATAACGTTGCAGGAATCAGCTCTGCCATGCTGATCACAGCAAGCGGGTTCCAGCCCAGCGTCCTTGAATCCATGATGGACTATGTATGCGTACATGGCATGGCGAGGTAGGCATCACAGGGGCAATATGCCGCGACCAAGCTGACACACGTTGTTTGTGCCGGTGTTTGGTGACGGTGACGCATTTTTCATAACAAATGTCTGCCTGGCTTTACCGCCTTCCACCGCAGTCTGACTGAAGGCGACGGCGATGTAAATGCTTTCAAGCTGAATCAGAACACATCGGAAGGTTTCTACACTTGGATGGACACGCACCCCGTCCAGCAGCGCGCCTCCCACAACTTCATGAAGGAAGAGTTCGCTAGCCTGCCGACATGGCTGGACGCGCAAGGCTTACAGCCCGACGGCGTTGTGTTCGTGGACATCCGTGGTGACAATGGGTCTCAGTGCGTGGCGGTCAAGAAATTCTTGCCTGACCTTAAAGGCGGGATCGTATTGCAAGATCATGCGTATGTCCTTGAAAAAGCCCTCGTGGTGGAAGGGATGGAGAAGATGCCCTGTGAATTTTCCAAAGAGCAGCCCGTCAAAGGTAGGCGTCGTAGCGCAAAAGGTGAATCCATTGTAACGGAAGCTGACCGATTAGGCGCGCGCGTGTACTACTCTCGCCAGATCCTCCTTAATTTCGACCACGCCGCGTTCATTCGCATCCTGGAGTCCCAGGCCACAGCTCTCAGGCCCGGCATTGTCATTGTAATAGATGACAAAGTCCTGATTGATAAGAAATCGCCGGCCGGGACGCCTGGGATCGTGTACAAGGCTGCACTGAGTATTGCAATGAAGGCGATGTTTGAGGAGCAGGAGAGGCGTGAGACTCACTCATGAAGGGTATCGGACGAGGCTGGGCTGCGGGTCAAGGACATGAGAAAAGTCACCAGGTTTGACGACGCCGTAATCACTGCCGCGAAGAAGTCCCGGGTCGGCTGAGCGAGCCAATGAGTGCTTCACAGCTTGGCTGGCGTAATGGGCGGGAGAAATGGTACGGGGTTTCGGTGTATACCTTTTCGTGTAGTTTCTAAATCTGTCTAATTTCCTTGCCGACCATTTCCGGCCTGTCGACTTCCCACTCATCCCGGAGCGCCGCGAAGGTGAGATCACTGACGAGCAGACTTTGGCCCAAGCTCCACACAAGGGTAATTGCGTAGAAGAAGTTGGCGTTGCCGCTCCCGGCGTATATCCAAAGATAATAGAATGCTGGTCCCAGAAACGTGGCATAAAGTATTGTCGAAGGGACCACGAATGTATACCGCATTAGGGAAAACACGTGACTGTAGAGGGGAACCATTGCAAGGAAGAGTGACGTATCACTGATGCTAGGGTATGGCTTGAATATGCCAAAGATACCCAGGAGGACCGTAATGACGAACAGCGGTTGCGATCGGATGCGCACACTCAAGGCACCGACGTAAGACGACAAATGCAGCCAGAAGACGGCCAAGAAGAATGACCGGAATGAGTCGAACATCTCAATGAAGAAGTACCACCACAGGCCGACGTTTGGTGTCAGATCGGTGAGGGTGAGCTGGATGCCGTAGGTTGAGGAGAGGAACTCCCACGATCCAGTGATAAAGTATGACACCTGGAGGAGAAGCGCCACGGTAGCTGCTGCAACGCCAACGAATTTGACCACGAAAGCCAGCGGTTGCGTTTTCCCTTGCGCATAGCTTCTGTCATAAGCCAGGAGCGCCAATGGCGGGAGTAAGAGGGCGGGATACATGGACAAGTAGGCGGCGATGGACATGGCAATCACGGCGCTGTATGGCGTACCAGTGACTGCCTTTGCGACAGCGTGGAGGATGGCGCATGTCGTGAAGATACTCGTGGGTCTCCCAATACAAGTCGCGATCGTGAACGGATTGAAGAGAAAGCTAGAGAGGCCCAGGTTAGCTCTCCAAGACCGAGCAGGGCAAGCAGCTGGTGGAGTCTCACAGTGCAGCAACCACGAAGCTACTCCAACTCTTGTTTCGCCTCGGAGAGGCGAACCACAGGGACGATCCGGGCTCCCCGGACTCGGAGATGATTATGAGGGAATTCGCGTTCAGAATATCGACCACTATATAGAGCAGATATGTAAAGACGGGCCAGGAAGCGAAGCTTGGCAGGAGGGACAGGACGGGCAGCAGCAGGGGCGCTTGGTGATAGACGCCGCCATCGTAGGGCGAGACGTTATGATTGTAGAGGAAGAGACCCTCTTGTACTGTCACCATAGTCAGAACGGCCAGAACTATTGTGGGTTGCCCAAGGAGAGTGAGCGGGGCGCCATACATCTTTTGAAGCTGGTGACGGGAGTCGACACCTCGACGCGGCCAGCCACCAATTCTGGTAAACCTGGGAAGGCAAAGAACAAAACAAGTCGCAGGAGGGCGGCAGCCAGGTAGAGGCCTCGTAGCCTTTTCAGGCTTGGATTTGATCCGGTCATCTCTGAGCCATCTCCGGGTGAAAGGGTGTGGATTACTACCGGGAGTTGTGCCGTCGATGTTGTCTGGCCGGGCAGTTTGGTCGGAGCTCTGCCAGGCTGGCTTTGGAGAGTGCGTTGCTGACTTGAGTCGCGGTACCTGGGTACATTGGACCCCTGGCCCCAAGATGGAGAGCTCCATCCGCCTATCCCTGCGCCGACCTGGCGCTAACCTGGGACTGGAAGGCGGTGAAGGCGGCAGAAGTCGAAAAGTTCCTTATTGATGAAAAGTTGAGAGGAGCAAAGGCCCCTTGTTCTTTGCATTGGGAAGTTTGGAGACGCTTTTTTCTTCTTCTCTTGCTACAACAGTCCAGCGTACTTGTCCGGGTTGGCGACTGGAGCTCAATACAGAAAATATGGCACGTATCAAGAAGAGGGGAGAGGCTGGAAACGCCAAAAACTTCATCAGCCGCAACCAAGCCATCAAGAAACTGCAGCTCAGCCTTCCCGACTTTCGAAAGCTGTGCATCTGGAAGGGCATCTACCCAAGAGAACCGAGAGACAAGAAGAAGGCGTCCAAGACCTCCACCCCCTCCACAACCTTCTACTACTCCAAGGACATCCAGTACCTGCTCCACGAGCCGCTTCTCCAGAAGTTCCGTGACCAGA
The DNA here is from genome assembly GCA_002270565.1 of Stenocarpella maydis. NCBI lineage: Eukaryota > Fungi > Ascomycota > Sordariomycetes > Diaporthales > Diaporthaceae > Stenocarpella > Stenocarpella maydis. Next base: position 147,052 of record NQMI01000053.1, read on the forward strand.
AGGCCCTTGAGAAGAAGATCTCGCGCGCCCTCGGCCGAGGCGATATCGGGGACGCCGCCCGTCTCGAGCGCAATGCCGTCCGCCCAGAGAAGAACGGAAAGCCGCGCTACACCCTCGATCATGTCATAAGAGAGCGCTATCCTACATTCGTTGATGCCCTCCGAGACCTCGACGACTGCTTGTCGATGCTGTTCCTCTTCGCCAATCTTCCGTCCACCTCTACCGTCCCTGCGAAGATGATCGCTCGCTGCGAGAAGCTATGCTTGGAATTCGAACACTACCTCATCGTTTCGCACAGCCTCCGGAAGTCATTCTTGTCCATCAAGGGAATATACTACCAGGCCACCATTCAAGGCGAGGACGTGCTCTGGTTGGTGCCGTACAAGTTCAACCAGCGAGTTGTTGGGGACGTCGACTTCCGTATCATGGGTACCTTTGTTGAGTTCTACATGACACTCCTGGGCTTCGTCAACTATAGGCTGTACACCTCGATCGGCCTGAAGTACCCACCTAAATTCGACCAGGCCAAGGACGACCAAGGCGGAGAGCTTGGCGCCTTCACTCTGGAGGGGGCCAGCATTGCAGCCACCCAGGATGAGCCCAAGCAACTGACAAATGGGGAGAGCGAGCACGGCCCCGACCCCAAAGTCCAGGCCCAGGTCAACAAGCTGGTGCGAGAAATGCGGGATGGCGAGACGAATGGCGATGAAAAGGAGGACGGGGAGGCGGACGGGGACAATGAAGAGGAGCCTACCGACGCCATCGACAAGTTCGAGCCCGCGGTCCCCGGCGGCGATCTCCTCCCTCAGCCCTCATACAGCGCCAACGACCCTTCTCAATTATTCTCAAAATGCACATTCTTCCTCGGGCGTGAGACACCCCGGCAGCCACTCGAGTTCATTCTGCGGTCGTTTGGCTGCAAGCGCATAGGATGGGACTCGGTGCTGGGCGAGGGCGCATTTACCACAAATGAGCTTGACTCCACGATAACACACCAGATCATCGACAGGCCGCTTGTCCCAGCTGCCGTGGAGGCCATTGGCGACGGGCAAGACAACCAGACTTCTCAAAAGCTTGCTCCCAACCAGAGGGTACCTGGCCGGATTTATGTGCAGCCGCAGTGGGTTTGGGACTCGATCAACGACGAGGAGCTGAAGGACACGAACCTCTATGCCCCGGGAGCTGAGCTGCCGCCACACCTGAGCCCCTTCGTGAAGGCCGTTCAGGGCCAGTACGATCCTACCATCGCCCTCGAGGAGCAACAGACCGAGGCGGAGGCTCTGGCGGACAGCGATGCCGAGATAGACGAGGAAGCAACTGGCATGGATGCCGATAACTCGGAGGATGAGGGTGATGCCGACGAAAATACTTTTGGAGGCTTCTCGGGTGAGGAGGACGCAGACGAGGATGAGGGCGAAGAAGACTCGGCCGCAGCACAGAGGCAACTGGAACTGGAGGCTGAGCTGACAGGCAAGCCAGTCAAGTCCAAGCAGCAAACGCCCAAGGAGAAGAAGAAGGCCGAGGCCCGCAAGGCGCTGGAGAAGAAGACCAAAGAGGAGGCTGAGGAGCTGGAGAGGGCCAAGGGCATGTTGAGCAAGAAGAAGAGGAAGCTGTTCGAGCAGATGCAGTACACCAACACGAAGAAGAGCGCCGAGGACGAGAAGCTGCGGTCCAAGAGGAGAAAGATCGAGAAGCAAAAGGGTAAAAAGGCGTAGATTGCAACATAAGCGGAGTTGTTGAGGATACCACTTAATGAAGTTACTTGAGGCTGGGAATCACCCATAGACTTACTGTCCACTCGACTCTGAGGACTGATGTTGAGATGGGCTTTGCTTGGGTATTGGCTCTGTAGCCATAGCATCTATGTGGTGAAGCAACTAGGCATTACCCACTGCCCAACCTACTATGGGATAGACTCCTGTATTGTGACTTCCAGCATCCTGTGTGGGAAGCCTCCTTTTCGAAAATGCCCTGTGGCATAGCATCCCACGGAATGGCCCGGTGAAGGGCGCGCCTGGTACTCCGTACAGTACCTGCTAGCTCTGCCTCTGGGCTAATTTTAGCGGCAATGCCCTGAGCCATGGCCTGTAACCTGACGACGGCCATCTGAGAACCTCCAACACAAGATCTGGCACGGCCATAATATTTAGCCAACTTGTAGTGCGCCATGGGGGTCAAGCTCAGGACAACACGGTTGCAAATAGTTTGCCTCTGAGTCAATAACCTTGAGGCACAAAATTGCTCACTACAGTTATTTTCCAGCCTTTTGGAGTTCCGCTGCTTGTTTTTCTGCTGTCAGATGTCTCAATATTTCAAGCCCCTCGGTCACGACACATCGGAGAGACCCGCCCAAGAATGGCAGGATCAACAATGGCAAGCTCGCGCGACGAGGATGAGGAATGGGACAAGAGCACGTCCGAAATCCAGTCTGAGGACTCGGACGATCTGCATGAGAACCGCCCCAACCGCTGGAGAGGACCTCCGCAGAGCTGGCGCACCATCACCGAGGAGGACCGCCTCACTTATAATGCCCTCCAAAGACTGAGGAACCAGGACCTGTCGCTGCACTTGTACAATGCCTGGGCCCTCAAGCAGCGGCCACCTCCTGCAGCTGAAGGCGAGGGCGATAGCCAGGAAGAGGTCTGTCCCACCCTCAACCCCGAAATCAGGCGCTCAGCATTTGCTGACGTTGCGCTCAGGATGTCGACGCAGAGACAGGCCAACCTGTGCTAAGCGAGCCATGGGTCCCGCCTAGGAGCTGGACTGCCTGGCCTGTGCCACCCAATGAGCTGCCGCCGGACGATTTCATGAAGACGGCGGACGACGAGGATGAGGCCTTCACGTTCCGACGTTCGGGAGACCAATCGGCCAGATCCAGGCTCGAGGAGGTCATATCGGCGACCACGCTGAGATTTGCAAAAGAGCGCCTCCGGCAACGGGGGATAACCGAACCGGATCAAGGAGGCGGCGAAATCCAGGTCAAGGAGGAGCCACTCTCGTCTGAATACGAGTCACAGGCGAGTGAAGCAGCGGGTGAGGACGATGAGGGAATAGAGGTGAGACAGGAGCCAGGAGATCGGAAAAGGCGAAAGGGGAAACGTCCCGTGAGGACTTTCAAGCCAGTGGTTTCTACGGACGACGACGTTTCATACGACCTCATACGACCTTCCACAACGAGGATACTCGAGAAGCTGGATCATACCCTCACCATTCTGCACAACTCCCGAATGGCGAGCGCGCAAAACCTCGAAGATTCCGAGGACGAGGCTTCGGAAAGCGAAGGCTCACGGCAGCCGTCGCAATCCCAACAATCCTCCCGGCCCGGAATCTCCCCAGAGCAATTGCCCAGCAGGTCAAGGATGTCAACAGCCGACGAGGCGGAAACAGGCGGTACCCCGAAAAGGGAGTCCAACCGTGGCCAGCCCCGCAAGTACGTTCAGCGAGAGGGCGAGAGCGAGAGGGACTTTTTGATCAGGCGAGGCAGAGCGCTCAAGGGCAAATACAGACTGCCACCGGCCGAGGATGACGGCGGCGGCGCGACGGCGGCGGGCGAGGGCCAGAGCTCGCCGCGGAAGAGGCGCCACGGGCGCACGGCCGAGGAAAAGGAGCGCCGGGTGCTGAAGAAGCTCGGCCGCTGCAGGCCGCGGGACTGGAGGGACGTCATGGGCGCCGCGGCGCTGGCTGGGTTCCCGCCCGACGCCGTGGCCCGGGCGATTCAGAGGTGCGCCGACCTGTTCGGCCAGGGCATGGAGATGCACAAGATCAAGGAGGTACCTGCGTCTTCCGGGCATAGCGGTGTGGAGACGAAGGTGTTCCGGCCCGGAGGGGACATGGTCTCTAGCAGCCCCGAGGCAGAGGACGACGTTGGTGACATGGATATTCTTCAGGCCCGGTCTCTGAGCGGGCGGTCCAGCGCGGCCACGAGCAGGCAGGCCTCTCCGGCATCAGACGAGACGGGTGATGAAGAGGGGGGTTCGCCCAAGAAATCCCAGAAACGCCGTGGCAAAGATCAACATTTCTGCCCGTACTCGGAGTGTGATAGATCCCTGAACGGGTTTGACCGGCCCTTCAACCTTAAGAGGCATACGAAGCTTGTCCACGGGCAAGACATGGTGCAAGTCGTTGAGGATCGGGAAACTGAGACGGATGGCATGCTTGGAGGCGTTCATCGTGACGGCTTTCTTGAGCCCATACGAGTTCGGAAGGGCTGGAGGGCTGAAGATACTAAGAAGAGGGCTCAAAAGAATTCCTAGATAATGCGTGATACCACGGCGAATAAGGGAGTATCAACGGCCGATTTTCAGACCCACAAATCCAAAGACCAGTTTCTGTGAGTGGGTGTCAAGGTATGGGAGTCGTGAGAGTAGGTGTTGCAGGAGTAGCTATCGTGGGAGCAGATGCGGTGGGATTAGGTATTGTTGGGCGTCGGTGCGGGACAGTAATATACTGGGCTGTGATCCGTTTTTGTGAGCGCGAACCTCGTGTCTTTGGAATATAAAGTAGGTATCCAGCATCTTCAGAGAGTCGGAATAGTCACTGATCCTCTCAACACACCTTTACTGTAGGAGCCACTCACTCACGCAGCTTCCCTCCTCCCGGGCCACTACTCATCATCGTCTCCAAACTGCCTCACAACCTCCCTCGCAAAGTCCACAAGCGTATCAAACCTCCACTGAAAACTAACCTTCCCCTCCCTCACCATCTCCTCGTAGTCCCCACCAACCCCCGTCCCCTCCCTCGTCTCCCCTCCCCTCGAGATCCAACAGCTCGCGAACCCCATCGCCCTGGCGGCCGCGTGGTCGATCCTCAGGCTCCGCGCGACGTGCAGCAGCTCCCCCGCGCCGGCGTCGACCCCCAGCTCCTCACGCGCCCGCCGGAAGAGGTGCTCAAAGTTTGCGCGCGAGGGCTTGTAGCTCCCAATCTCCTCGGCTGTGTAAACGGCGTCGAAGGGCACCGCGCCCAGCGGGCCCGAGGTCGTGGCTGTTATGTTGGCGTTGTCGATGTTGGACAGGATGATGAGCTTGTAGTGCCTCTTTAGGGTCCGCAGCGCGCCGATCGTGTCCCCGAACGCGGGCCAGCGCCCGGGGCCCCGCGCCATTGCGTCCAGGTCCGCCTGGGTGAGGGACCCCTCCGGCAGTCCCGCGTCGGCCGCGAGCTTCTCCAGCGCGGTCGCCAGGTTGAGGTCGTACCTGAGCGTGGGCTTGGTACGCTCGAGCTCGCTGGAGAACTCGTCGAAGCGGAGGAGGGCCAGCTTGGGGTCCTTTGCCCAGTGGGCCTCCGGGAGTTTACTGACAACGGGCCGGAGGGCCTCAATCAGGCCGGGCTCCCACTCTATGAGTGTGCCGTAGCAGTCGAAGCTGAGGGCCTTGAATTTTGTCAGGTCCTTGGTGTTGTCTACGTCGGCCATGGTTGGTTGGGTTTGGAGGGTGACGGCTGAGTGTTGTTGTGCGGCTGACAGTAGACCGGGGCTCTGCCAGTCGGTGTTGATATGTCTAGATGGACCGGCGTGAGAGCCATGCCCGGTTCCCGGGTACGGATATTGAGAGAAATATATACCAGGCCGTCAGGATCGAATTCCTTCAGATGAGTGTCGAGAACCATTCACTGCCCACTCAAGCGTGGCACTTATTCCCCGCCCACAGGGCGTGCATTGACAACCGCTCCCCCAGAATCCTGCCGCTTTGGGATTGTACGGCATAACCTACACGCCCTTGTCGCTGCATCAACTCGTCACTTTGCATGTATCCAGAATGAATCATCGACAAAGGGCGCGTGGAGTGGGGAGTCTGGCAACATAGGAATAAGTACATTGTTTATTTCGAACCAATCAATTCGAGTGAGAAGTCCGAAAACACCAGCTCAGGGGTATCGAGTATACTGAGTAAAACCTACACATCGCCGTTCAAGAAGCCTCATTCGCACAATGATTCGAGCCAGTCGGCTCCCATGCTCTTCGTGTCCCTATGTGCCCAGTTCGCCACCAAGCTCCTTGCAAACATTAAAATAAGCGGTGTCAGGCTCGCGCCCTGGATCCTCATAACTTTCAATACATTAGCGCAGCCGAGGGCTCTTCCGTCGCCGCGCACTCTGAGAGAAGTCCGATGGTGGCATGTTTTCCACGCCATCCAGATGAACCTTCTTGACCTGCTTTGAGGGGATCCTAGACTTGCTCTTCTTGACAAGAGGTACGGTGTTGTCGTCGGCTGGAGGAGCGGCAGACATCGTACTTGCAGTTGGGTCGAATATCAGCCCAGTGGTTGTAAGATTCGCGTCGACCTCCCGCAGACTCTGACTCAATGGGTTGGTTGCAGAGTCGGAGGAAGCTGGTCGGGTCGGAGACTTGGTCCCTTCAGATAAATCAAGATCGTTGAAGATAGCATGTGCAGGTGTTGGTGTAGCCTTGCTCAATGGGAACGTGGGTCGGCTGGGTGTCTGCGAGGGAGTGTCGGACATGCCAGCTATGAGGACGTCGTGTGCGGCAGTCCGAGGCAACTCGGTAGGATAGCTGTATTGAACCCTCTTAGGTGTTTCCCCGGTGGGCTCGTATTCACGGAGGGATGTGCCCGAAATGTCTTCCCTTAGCTTGCTCAAAGGCTGGCAGAGGCTCTCGTCAAGGGGTTGCAGGTCTTCCTGAAGATTCTCGATCTCCGCCCCCATCGTTTCGCCAAGGTCGCGAACTCTGTCGAAAGTGCCCTTATAGTGAGATGCTATGTTGGAGAATGAAGAATCCACTGTATCCGACAACTTAGCCACAGAGGCTTCGTGTTGCGCGTGGTGCCCAGCATTCTCCGACCGAGCTCGGGTCACGAAGTCATCGAGTTCTGTCATCTGCATATCCAAGTCTTTCATCTGTTCATCCACTACACGGACTGTCTCGGCATGTACTGATTTCGTAGTATTCTGGATCGAGGTGCTATGGCCATTCGCCGCCTGCGTTTGAACTGGATTAGTACGGTAATTTGGTCAGACGTTGCATACGGGCTCAGACTCACTATCCAGTCATCCTGAAGCCTTGCCTTCAATACGTCGCGAGACTGAGCTACATCCTGCAGGAACTTGTCCTCGCTCGTGTCCCACGCATCCATGCCCGTTGAGTACGTCGTGATTTGTCCTTCGAAGGTCTCTGTGGCGTCCTTGACACGGTCTTGGATGGTGGCAGCCTTGCAGGCCAAGCGGGTTTCCTGCTTCTCAGCATGGGCATTGATAAGTGTTGTGATCTGTGCCAAGAGTTGCCGTCGGTCTTCCGCCGCCTGTCGCCTCTCCTCGTTGACAACTGTTTCGATCTGAGCTGAAGTGGTCTCGTTCGCCCGAAGCATAGCTTGGGTCGCGTCCTCCAGCTGCCTCCTCAAAGAATCGGATTCGCTTCGTTGAACACTAATGTGGCGAAGCAAGTCCTCGAAGAGGGTCTTGAAGTCCTTGCCGAGGGAGCTGTAGGATGCGTGGAGATGAGAATGGAACGTATCCAGCTCACTCATGACATCGGCGGCTATTCTCTCAGCTGCGGCGGCGATAGCTTGGAGGCTTTCCCCGACTCGTTCTTTGATGTTGTCCCTGACAATCTTGATCTCCTCCAACACATTGTCCATGTCATCCTTGGACCGCTGTTTCTGCTCGATGAGGTCATCCCTCGACGCGGCAAACCTTTCCAGGTTTTCGTCCAGGAAGGCTTGAGTAGCTGACAGCTTCTGCAATTCCTCCCGGACAAAGTCTTGCATCCTCTGAGAGACGCCGGAGATGTGGTTTTCTTGGTCGCTTCGAAACTCCTGAACACGGCTCTCGACGAGCTCTGTGACATCCGACACCTGAGACTGCGATATGGCCCATGTGCTCCGGTTTAGATTTTGTAAATCCGACTTCCTCTTATTCTTGGCTCGCAGGCCACTCACATCACCGACAGTCTTCTTGAGTGTGTTGATGAGCTCTCCTCCCACGGCTATCAGCTTTTCTTCCGTCTTCTGGTGGGCCTCGCGGAGCCGAGTCTCCTCGGCGAGTGTCTTCCGTGTAGCTGCCAGGACCAGCTCTGTCTGTTCGAGGACGCCATGCGTCTCGTCAAGCTGCGCTTTGGTGCCCTCGTGCTCCTTCTTGAGTCCCATAAAGCTCGAAGTCAAGGAGAAGAGCTCTTGTACCTTATTTCGCAGGTTTGACTCCAGAGTCACGATCCTGGCAGCTTGTTCATCGGCAAGGATGCGGCGAGACTCGCTTTGAGCCGTCATTTCCTCGTACGCGTCATTCGTGAGATGCACGCCATTGCGTAACCGTGTCGCGATCAGTTCGGTTCTGAGCTTTTCAATCTCGGCGGTGAACTCCCTCAACAATGCATTCTTACTAATCAGGGGGTTGACCTGAGGCCTGTTCCTGATGTTCTTGGCCCGGAATGCGTAGTCTAGTGTGGATATGGTCTCCTCGAGGTTGCTTTTGGCAGGTGATATGGTCGCGATGATGCACGTCTTCGTCCTTCCACCGAGGGAGTCTTGCAGGAGCCGGGTAAGTTTTGACTCCCTGTAGGGGATGTGGGAGCTCTTGTCAACGAGAGCGTTTATCACGCGGCCCAGTGTCAACAAGCTCTTGTTGATCAGGCCCGCTTCTGCCGCACGCTTGTTCTCGGCTCCGGACCGTTGGATGTTCTCGCTCCCAGCAAGATCAACAAGGTTCAGCTTCCCAAGGGCGATGAAATCGTCACCGCTGCTACCTGGTCGCTTGGTATGGACTGTGATGGTGAAGACGGTATGACTCCGACTACTCAGGTCGTTGCACTTAGTCGCGGCGACTTGTCGCCTCAAACTCCCCTCCTGTAATCGCGCGATACCCTCTGCAGCGGTGGTGATATTCCGCTCCTCGACTCCTTGCACCAGGGTTGACATGGAGCCCTTTTTGGACATGTCATCGAAGATTTTTAATTTCGCGTTTTCGTCTGGCGTGAGCAGGTCGCGTAGCTCCTCGTTGTAAAGCTCGATAAAGGAGCAGCGAACGCAATTCTCGGTGCCGTCAGAATCGAGCTTGTTGAATAAAGCTTGAAAGACGCGAGGGACAATACCGGCCTCAGGGGCAAGGATACCTAACGATTCAGTCATGTCACCAGACATGGTATAGGTCTTTCCAGTACCGGTCTGGCCATAGGCAAAAATAGTGCAGTTGAAGCCGGCAAGCATCTGCTAGAGTCAGCGACGTGTTTCTGGGACGTTTGGATTGTTGGCCGGCTTACATCTCCCAGAATGGGTTTCACCACGTCGTCAAAGACCATTGACTGGTCTGCTGCCTGGGAGAAGACGCGATCAAAAGCATAAGTCTTGTTGCTCAGGGCATTAGGCCCCATGGACAACTCGACGTGCTGTCCCATGACGCCATTTGTCTTGACGACAAGGGCGCTGTTTTCGCCGACCTCACGCTCGCTCCGGCCTCTGCATCGCACCACGACGGTGATGTTCGTCTCGACATTGACGTCGGCCTCGAAATCGCGCTCTTTGCGCTTCATGCCTGCGGCCGGAGATGCCCTGGTTGACGAGGCAATGTCGGCTCTTGAAGCGGCACCGGACCTGTCGGCTCGAGATGTGACGGTGGCGGCGCTCTGGGGTCGGCCGCTGGGGGCGCGCGTTGTTGACCCGGCTCGTATGCTTGCGCGACCGATGGCGCCAGGTCGCGATGGAGGTGGCATGGCGGTTGAGGATTGGGTGCCCCTCCTCAGCGGAGCCTTTCGTTTGGAATCCAGGATGACGGTGTGCACCAGTGGGGACTCTTGGACGCTGCTGTACGCTGCTGTACGCTGCTGTACGCGCAGTACAACGGAGCGGGAGATTAGCAGCTGAAGGCCAATGGACAGACAAATCAATTCCTGATGCGTATTGCAGGACGCGAAGGGGGGCCGAGGCAATCTAATAACGTGTTGAGCGCGGAATGCAGAAGCAAATGATGGGTGTGTGAGGGTATAACTGTGATGGATAGATAGCAAGCAAGAACTTAGGAGCTCTATCAGACAGGGTCCAGTCCAGTATCGATTTTGGGGGTGATTACTGTGTACGGAGTGAGCAGACAGCAGAGGGGGCTTATTACCTGGGGCAGATGAAGTTTGCGCGTTGCTCCATGTTTACACTAAGAGCGGGCACGAGTGTCTGGGGCAGTGGCACCCCTGCCTGACCTTCCCTGTCTTCCGACTTTGGGGTTGCTGCAGCAACTGTCGATAAAGAACCCTGGAGGTGACGGTACAAGATACCTACCTAGGAACTGTGCAGCATAACCGTCGCATCCCTGTCGAAACGGTCCCCTCCTGTCAGGCGTGACACATGCAGATGACGTTTTTGAACATGTCCCGCGCTTTCCCTTTGGCCGCCCCTGAGGACCCCTCACTGTCCTTCCGCCTTTGTTAGTGCAGGCGCATCACGCGGCGGTGGCAGGCCGTGACTGACACTGACTGTGTATGTTTGCAGAGAGCCGTCGGCTTTGGCCGTCAAGCAGAATCACTCTCACTCCCACGCCCACCCTCCACAACATGAGCTTTGGTAGAGCAGACCGAGCTTGCAAGGCTGACCACGCGGCCCATCAACCCCAGACTTACAGAGGTGCCCAGCCAGCGCTCACTTGCACTTTTGCTCCCTCCTTGCAAATCCCTTGCGCTTCCCCCTCGGCTGTGCATGTTCCTCAGCTCCCAGCATGGCGTCGCTCTTCAGTGCTCAGCTCCACCCAGGTCGCGCGCTGGGGTTTCTTGGTATGCTACGTCGTGCTCTGTTACCAAACTCTCTCCTATATCGCCTAGGTTGCTGACACGACCCTCCCACAGTTCTCGGCGCATCCCTTCACGACATCCTAACCCGACTGAAGGCCGAGCCCCAACGCTTCCCGAAGCTCGACCTGGTATACGCACCAACCGACCCGGTCAAGGAGCCTGTCATTGTCACACTCCCAGCCAACGGAGTACGTCTGCGGTTCGATGGACCTGAACAACGCCTTCGCCTTGTTGAAGTCGTCGACTTCACAAAGAACCACATCACCTTCAAGGACCAGAGCACAGATCGTGACTTGGTGAAACCGCCCTCCAATCCCTCAACTCATTCTCATTCCGGAGAGCCTGCAACCGAACCCACCTTCAAACACATATACCAAAGATTCTTGGGGCCAACCTACGATGGCGAGTATATCCCGGGCCCTGACGGACAGGGCATCTACATGCTGTCGTACCCAGGCGTCGCTTTCACATTTCCTATGGCACAATCGGCCTACTCACCCGATAAGGATGTGGTGACACTACTGTCCTCATCCACACAGGTGGCTACGTCAATGGCAGTGTTCAGTGGAGACTCCTGGGCCCAGTCTCGGGAGACACTGTGGACCGAAATTCTACCCAGTATCAAGTCGTTCGCACCACTTGCAAAGGGCAAAGATGTTTGTCCAGATGAGATATCACTGGTCAAGATCTACGGAGGAGGGAAGTTGCAGCTGTTCAAGAAATGGACCAGCAGCTCAACTTGGCTATTCTTGGGCGACACGACCCCGCAGGAACTAGTTGCCGAACTGGGACCACCTGATGCCATCTACCGGAAGAACGATCAGCGCATGTACATTCACAAGATTCGCACAGCCAGCAACAGCCGGACGCGGCCAGATGGTGATGGTCTGCGGCGGCCAGGTGATCTCACCGATACGGACCAGTCCTCATCCAACACCATGTCTGAAGACTCCAACGACGACGAGGCAATCGAGGAGGAATTTGCTGGAAACGTGTCCGGCGAGTGTTTCTACAATTACTTCTACCTAGGTTTCGATGTTCTTGTCTCAACACCAACGCCACCGTCTCCACCGCCGCCGTCCCAGGACAAGTCGGGACTGCCAGAAAAGACCATCAAGTCCGAATCACCAGATCGCCTGGTAGCAACCAAGCTGATTCTTCACGCCAATGTTCCAGGCTCATACCCCTTCAACAGGCACCGCCGCTGCAGATGGGAGATAGCTTATCTGGACAAAGCGTCGCCCGACGCAGCGGTCAACACCGAGACGCCGTTCGCCGACATCTCAATGCATCTTCGACAAGAATGGCAGTCCATCTACACATCAGAGGCAGAGGCCCTCCAGAAGCAGAGAGGTATGGTTCTCAATCGCGGCTGGGGCGACAGTCCTGGGAGTAGCTGCGAGCTCCTTGGGGGCTGGGAGGACAGCGGCGACAGTACGAACGTGGGTGGCGCTGCCAGGCGTGCTGATGGCAGCGAGGACTCCACGACTACGCTGTATGGGTTCCCCGGTCTCGTTTTTGAGGTGCTCAAGAATGGCTACGTCAGCGCGTTGACAGTCTTCTGATGACTTTTCAATAACCTATCATTTTTAGCCTTGCGGTCAGTAGGCCGTCAAGTAGGACTGCTGAGCGATCAGCAGGTGAAGTTTCGGATTTATAGCAGGATGGAAAGGAGTTCAGCGTTTTGCATGCAAGACATTTCAAAGTGGGCCTCAGGCCACCTTTTCCACGCCAGATGGACTTGGCCGTGGTTTTGCCACGCGTCACTTGGCAAATCTGGGCTTTGGAAAGGCGCGATGCTTTGAGCGGTAATGGGCATTACTTTAGAAGCTATTATCGCTGTAACTGATATACAATGGGTCGTGCCTAATCTCATTTACTTATCTTCTCAGGATACGTATCCAGAGATCCCACAAGACCGGTCATGTCATCAAAGATTGGGGGCACGTTGCATCTCCTTCCTTCACGGGCAACATCCGCCCATACAGTACAAGCAATTAAGCGTGCAACCTACTCTAAATTCTTATACCGCCTTATTCAAAGCTCAAAATTACGCTACGCTAGAGCCCCTTAATGCATCCTAAATCCCCCCTATATATATCCATATGCTTAGAGGAATACCCTCCACTCACCCAGAAGCAGAGGGCCCAGAGGGTAACAGAGGACCCAAAGGCCAGAGCACCTAGAGGGTTAAGTCTTGGTACCAGATGGTTCTTTTTTCTCTTCTTATTTAATAGGTGGTCAAAAATCCTAATAGATACCTTAGTAAACATTGCGTTGAGTGGGCTGAAGTTAAAAGCTGGGTGGGCGGATGTTGACTGCTTCCTTCACCGTCCACATTTCAACTTTCTCACCATCTCCCCAGACGGGCTCTGGCTTATCAGTGCGAAATAAACAACGGCGCTTCCAGTGATTGCCTACGCCATTTATGACTCACAAGAATAGATGACCGGGAAATCTGTCTTCGCCACGTGCCTTCAGTTGGTATTTTGTGATGCCTGCCACACCTCATTCAGCTTCCTACAGCCTCTCCTCTTGCACCAGGCCTCTGCTTCAAACTCGTTCCGGCTATACCCTCGATCCTTTGAGATAATCCTCTGTAATCCTCAAAGAAATACCAGCCTGCTGAATGTGTCTCAGAAACTCGAGGCCCAGCTGCGGAGGTGAGCTTCCACGCTGTGTTGAGAGCTGCACCTTCTTATCCGACATCGCTTTGTCAACATGTCTCACAAGCTCAATGTCATTAGTTACGCGGATACCCGATTTTTGCACTGGCGGAAATGCACCCTGCACCGAAACTCGCGCTTTATATGAGACCTGGCCCCAACCAGTCCTATATAAACTTGGCTTGGGCCAGGAGGAACTTGCTGAAGGTGCGTCGGGCATGTCAGCCGGTAGGTGGGGATCGACACGACGAGGAAGCCGGCGCACAGCTTGACCGCTGAGGCCCATATTGTTGGTACCGCCTCCCCTGTGGTGCACTTCGGTTAGGAGATATCACTCGTTTGCCACGGCCCAGGCTTCCTACGCGGCCACTCTGCAAGATTGAGTTGCTGGGGGGGGAGGCAAACAGCGACCGACGTACATACATGACCAGTCGCGCGCTCTGATTTGGGAGGCAACGACGAGGCATGCGGTGCTAAAAAGGCAGGCACTGAGTTAAAAGATAGTCAGATTTGTTTCCGTCGATTAAATTTCAGGGCTGGTTGCCTCGCGCCCATGGTAAAGGCGAGATGGATCCACCCCCTCTTCTTTCTAGATACGTGGAGCCGTTGCACCTGCCGAATAAGCAGGAACAGGATTACAAAGTCGGTGACGATGTGGCAGATGGTGGCAGTGAAATTGCATAATCTCGTATCTCACACAGTTGCCCTGCACAGAGTCGTCCCAGGATGACTTGATCGGGACACACTGAAAAACAGCGCCGATGGTTGTTAACAGAGTCCATGAAGTGATGAAGGCCCCCAAGGCCCTGAGGCAATTTTGGAACCGGCAGGACGGGAAAATGGATCCGTAGAGAGCAAGGATGCTGAGGCACATGAAGCCCATTCCGGCGCTGTCGAAAATGTCAGCCACCAGCGCTGTCTACTAGTATCAGCGTAACTGGCTGTACTCCAAAGTCGGTATCTATACCTAGTCCTGTGACTTACAACGCGAAGGCCCTTCTTGCTTGTGACGAATATGATGTGTCGTCCGCCGCATACCTCGTAGAGAGCGCAGACCTGGCATTGGAAAGCACAACAAAAGCCTAGAGGACAGTATTTCAGTCCGGATGGGGTCTATAATTAGAGGCTTCGTATAGAATACTTCTTTACCCACGCCACTATAAGCAGACCATCACTGATATGTGTATACCAGCGGTTATGTGTCAGGCGCCGACCGAGAAGTCTCAGGAAGACGAATAATGTAGAAAGGAACACGGTGATGGTGGCGCATCTTAGGATCTTACTCACTCGAGAGTCGCTCGCATACTGCAAGAAGTATTCATACTGCTCTGGTGTGAGGTCCTGCCCTCGCTTGGACATGACCGCTAGAACTTTCGATATTCATGTGACCTACTTACTTAAGTACCATCTGACCCCCACTAGTAGAACACCCCTACCAGTGGAACGAGGACCTACATACAAATATCACCATATTAACTTACATGTATTACAGCTAATTTTAAAGCTATATACATAGGAATTTAACCAATCTATAGATATTTACTTAGTAAATAAGCTTATATAGGTAGTTAGTATTTTAGTAGCATTAGAGTAGCTACAATTAGATTTCAAACCCTATACATAAATGCTAATCCTAAGGCCTAATTTCTTAATTCTCTTTATAATAGCCCAGTGTTATGAACCACCAGGCGATTAGCGGCTGACTACTGCAGAAGACAACCCCGCAGGTTGTTATGAATCAACAAGCATCGGCGGCTGACTACCGCAGAAAACACCCCTGAGCTCAGCGGGGTAATCCCCAAGCCAGCCAAAACACCTGATGAGTTAGTAATAACCAGCCCCTACTAAGGGTTAGGGTCTAGCTCGCAACGCTTAATTACAAGCCATATAAGCCCGCTCACAGGATAAAGCATTAAGCCTCATATAATGGCTTGATGGCTCGGTATGCAAGCCTGCAAGCTACTAAAGAGTCAGAATATATATATAAGATATAGTTATCACTATAGTAGATAGCTTTTATAAAACAGACTCTTCAGTTATTAATCTAAGTATTTAATCCCAGTATTAGATAGTCTTATAGCTAGTAATCATTATTAATCAATAATATTACTTAATAAACTACTTAATAATATATTCTAAATATAAACCCTTAATCTTTTAAGTTTAATATACTTAGAAACCCTCTAATTATTATATTTTAATAACTCTTGTTTATATATTATTATATGAACGTTAAGTAATATTATATATAGAACCCTTTATAATATCTAACTCTAGAATAACTACTCCTACTTATAACCTTCTCTATAAGTTAGATAAGCTTGCTAATAATAAAACTATAAACCCCTATATCCAGAAACTAGCTAATAAGGTTAAGCAGTTATAACTCCTTATAAAAGAATAAGCTTAATATAATATAGAAGTTAAATAGCTTTAATAGGAAATTACTACCCTTTAAGTAGGAGCTAATATTATTAATACCCTAATTCTAATGAAGGAATATATTAAGCTTAATACTCCGGCCCTATATAATTGAACTGCTGGATAGCTTTAGGCATACCTAATATAAGTTAGAGCTTATTAGTGCTTCTATGGGTTAGATATGCAGCCTAATGGGAAAAGAATTATATATATATTCTCTTTCCTCAAAGGATGAGCCTTAGCTTAGTTTGAACCCTACTTAATTAATTTTATTAATGTAGAATTATTTAAAGCCTATAAGCTTAAAATACAGCAGATTTTTAGCAGTTATAAAGGTTATAAANCATATGTATTATGCAAGTTGTTATGAGCCAACATGCATCGGCGGCTGACTACTATAGAAAACACCCCTGACCTCGGCGGGGTAATCCCCAAGCTAGTTAAAGCACCTGATGAGTCAGTGACGACCAGCCCCTACCAAGGGTTAGGGTCTGGCTCGCAACGCTCGATTGCGAGCTATATAAGCCCGCTTGAAGGATGGAGTATTAAGCCTCATGCAATAGCTCGATGGCTCGGTATGCGAGCCTACGAGCTACTAAAGAGTTAGAATATATATATACAATATGGTCATCACCATAGTAGATAGCTTTTATAGAACAGACTCTTCAGTCATTAATCTAAGTATTTAATCCTAGTATTAAATAGCCTTATAGCTAGTGATTATTATTAAGTTAATAATATTGCTTAATAACTACCTAATAATATATTCTAAATATAAACCCTTAAACTTTTAGGTTTAATATACTTGGAAATCCTCTAATTATTATATTTTAATAACTCTTATTTATATGTTGCTATATGGACTTTAAGTAATATTATATATGGAACCCTTTATAATATCTGACTCTAGAATAACCACCCTTACCTACAACCTCTTTTATAAGTTGGATGAGCTTGCTAATAATGAAACTATAGACCCCTATATTTAGGAACTAACTAATGAGATTGGATAGCTGTGCCTCCTTATGGAAGTAAAATAGCTTTAATAGGAAATTACTACCCTCTGGGTAAGAGCTAACATTATTAATACCCTAATCTAGACTAAGGAATATATTAAACTTAATACTCTAGCCCCCTATGATGGAACTGCCGGATAGCTTTAGGCATACCTAACGTAGATTAGGGCCTACTAGCATTTTCATGGGTTAGATATGTAGCCTAATGGGAAGAGGGTTATGTATGCATCCTGTTTCCTTAAAGGATGAGCCTTAGCTTGATTTGAACCCTACTTAATTGATTTTATTAATGCGGAATTATTTAAACCTGTAAGCTTAAAATGTAGCGGATTTTTAGCAGCTATAAAGGCTATAAGGATGCTCTTAGGTCCCTATTCTAGAACCTGAATAAGGAATAATAAGCAGAAAGAGATCTAGTAAATTGCAAATAGTACGGCTTAGTAATTAATTATGCTGCGGAATTCTAATGAATCTATGCTAAAATCAACTATACCAATAATATATAGAAATTTATATTCTACTATAGATTGAAGGATAAAGTGAAGGATAAACTTAGTAAAATTATAAACTAACCTAATAATCTTTTATACTATATGGAAATAGCTATCTAGATTGATAATAGATTTTATAAATGATACTTGGAAAAGAAGAATGAATTTCTAAACAACCCCCGTTCTATAAGTATAAACTAAATACGGGAAAGAAGTATTAGAAACCAAGCACCTAGTAGGGATAGCATGCAGGCCCTATGGAGCTGGATGCTGCCTAATATAGGGATAAGAAAAGCATTAAGTACTATAATTATAATAAGATGGGATACTTTACTTTAGAATGCAGGGCTCTAAAGAAAAATAGGGACTGGAAGTTAATACCTAAAGGAACCTAATAAGCTAATAAAGCTACCTATTAAGCTAATATAGCTACTTATAGCATATAAGGACTACCCAGGTCCAAACTATAATGGGAACTTGCAAATAAGTACTATATCTATAGAATAAATATATATAACTAATATTAAGTATATCTAGATTGAGACCTAGATAAAGGATGTAACTTCTATAATCCTGATAAAGAAGACGTTTGTTAAACGGAACCGCTCAGCAGGGCGTTAGTACTCCGTGCAAGGAGTTACCCTAGACTTCGTTATAAGGAGTTACCCTAGACTTTCTAGCAAGGAGTTACCCTAGACTTGCGAGTCAGGCGATTTTCGCTAAGTACGCCCAGTGCGTGCGTGACGCAAGATGAGTTTGGTGGCCGTGAGTCGATTATTTTGGCCTGCATTTGCACCTTAATTCAGACCTCTGCATTACCCTTATTTCTTACCCGAAAAGTATATGACTTAGTGCATTAGATAGCCTGATTTCTGAAGTTTGTATGTACTTAATTTGGGTATTGCTAGGGCTGTGGTTGGCTAGTTGTTTGGAACTAAAGATGGTGTGTTGGAAGGGCGAATTTTCCGGCATTTGCAAATTTGCACTAGAGCCTACCGTAGCGTGCCCAGGGGTGAGACGATGTTGGAGGGTATAGAAGGAGGGCTTATAGAAGCCCAACTTAATTCAATATAAAGTTGTCCAGACTATTGTTAATCGTCCCAATTCGCCTCAGAGCACCATACTGCGACCCTGCTGAAACACACACGCTGAACTGAATGCTATTCTATAGTACAAATTCATCAGAGTTATAATATTTTATCTCATTAGGTTTCTCTATAAAATTATAGTTAATATATTAAATATATCCATCTAGGTTATTCTCATTATAATATTTAGAGCATTAGTTCTATAAAGCTTTATAATATTACTAACTAATATTAGAAGTTAGAAAATAAGCTTTTAGTTATAGAAGAAAAGGTCCTTTGCTTATGGAAGCAGAAAAAGATATAATATAAGGAGATAATATATACTATATATTAGGGCATTAATAATGTAAAGGAGCTAGAGCGGGTAGAAAAGGAGGAGGCTAAGGCTAAAAAAATGGATTATTAAGCAAACTACTAAGGTTATATATTATAGCTCTATAGAGAAGGCTAGTAGAATGATAGCATAAGAGGTATAATTGAATTCTAAGGGTAAGGTAGGGGTTTTTAATTGGAATATAATAGTAGATAAGAGTATTAATTAGTTAAAGCTACTAGATGTTAGTTTGAAAGAAAATATATCTATAGGTAGATTGTTTGGTATTTAAAGTTTTAGCTAGTTGAATTTCTTAAGTTATCTGATAGGCCTAGTGGATTCTTATAGTTAGCTGAGCGAGGTTATTAGTCTTATGTGGTTTCTTAAGGTTATTCTATAGCAGATTAGGTATAGAATTATCTAAGTTTATTTTTATGGTGCATTAGGTTTTCCTCTAATCCTCGTATATTCTCACTTAAATTATAGCCTTTCTATTTAATAAAGTACTCTATTATTCCTTAATATTATCTTAAATTTATAATAATATTTACTTTATATTCCTTATTATATTTATTAATAATCTTAATCTATATTTTAAGTTTTATATTCTAGGGTGCTAGTTCTAATAGTAAAATATAAAACACTAGGTATTATCTTATTCCCTAAGGTAATAAATGTCTATAGTTAGTATTTAAGAGTTTCTTTAAAATTTTAAAGGGGCTAATTTTCTTATAATTAATTTTATTATTAGGTTACCCAGTTTTATTATTTCATTATATAAGGTAGACTTTATCTTTCTTTTTAAAAATTAATCCCTTAATTTGTTTCTAGTTTATATATTTTATTATTCATTTTTATATAAAAGAAAGTTCTTCCTAAATATCTTATTAGATTTATCTAATTTGTATTACTTTTCATTCTACTAATTCTGCTAGTATGGTGTCTGTTAGTAACTTATAGTATGCTTAAGGCTTATATCTGTAGAGTATAAAGAAAGGTGACTATTTAGTTATACTAGAGGTTATACTATTATAGGCAAACTGTGCTAGTAGTAGTAACTTAACCCAATTATCTTATAATTAATTAATGTAATATTAAAGGTATTATTTTATAATCTAATTAATTTATTCTATCTATTTATCTATTTATAGATATACTATTATTAAGAATTTATATTTTACTTTAAGTTCCTTTATTAGTAACTTTTGGAAGTTTAATATAAAAAGCTTATATCTATCTAAGATTATTTCATATAGCATTCGGTAATTACTTATAATAATTTATAAGAATATATATATAAGTTCTTCTGCTATACTAGCTTCCTTACATAATATAAAGCATACATACTTACTTTATCTATATACTATTACTAGAATTCTATTATATAGTACCCTAATTAAGGGTTCTTATAAGAAGAGTAGCTTAATAATAAAGTTTAAACTAATGGATAACTATATAGTTATAGGTACTAATAGGGGCTTTAATAGTCTATATAGTATATATCTATTAGCCTTATTTTTATTACATAAGTTACATTTGCTAATAATATTTTTAACTTTTTCTCTAAATTTGGGGATTTAATAGTGTTAAACGGAAACAGTTGAATTCGACCAACTACGCCTAGTGCGTGCGTGACGGGAGATGACTTGTATAGCCGTGAGTTGATTTTTTAGGGTATACAACTACCCCGACTTTGAACCTTTGCATTAGACTTATTTCTTGCCCAAATTCTTTGTTAAGTAAACCAATCAGAAGGCTAGCTTCTGATATATATCTGTATGTATTTTTATAGGCGTATGGGTTAGGGTTGTTGGGTTATTCGGGGTTAAAGTAGGTTAGTTTCTGACTAGATTCTTCGTCATTTGCAAACTTGCACCAGAGCCACCCGCAGCGTGCTGCGGGGTGAGACGATGTCGGAGGGTATATGAGGAGGGCTTACGGAAGCCCACTCAAAATCAGTACCAGATAGCAACAAGCAATCACAAGTTTTCCAACCAGTACTCTGCAGCCCCCTGAACCACTTCGATCCAGTATCGTACCTACCAATACCTAGTAGCTATATACTAGTGCTGTATATATTTCTTAAATTAGCTTATTTTATTCCTTTAGATCTATAGGTGTCCTTTTAGTTTAGAAGTTAAATCTAATTATAGCATTAAGCTTTTAGTTAAGAATAAAGCTTTCATCTTTCTAAGTTTTAAATACTATTTATTTTATAAGTAAATCTTTATCCTAATGGTTAGGTCTCCTGCTAAACGCATCTGCTCTAGCGTTTTAACTCTATTTATATAGATAACTTTAATATTAAATTATAATAAGAACTCTATATATCTAATTTATTAATTATTAAGAGTCTTTATCATTATAAAGGTTATAAGATTCTTATAATCTATATAAAGCTTAATCTATTTTTTAGCTCTCATAAAGTAGTGTTACTATTCTTAAAATACATATACTATTATTATAAATTTCTTATCAAGTATAATATACTTAATCTCTAGTTTACTAAATTTCTTACTAAAGTTTATAATAATGTATATTCTGCCTTAGTTATCTTTCTAGGTAAGTTCTCTGCCTGTAGTATTATCTAAGTCATATATATGAATTTTAAATTCTTTTTTAAGGTTTACTTCTATTAATATGGAGTCTTTTATAACTTTATCCGTAAGTATCTAAAAAGCTTATTATTCTATTTTTACCTATCTAAATATAAGATCCTTCTTTATAAGGTTTATAAGAGGTTTTATAATATTGCTATATTATATAATGAATTATCTATAGAAGTTAATATATTTAAGGAATGTTTTAATATCCTTAATATTGGTTAGTATTAGCTATTTCTTAATTACCTTAACTTTACCTTCTTATATCTTAATCTTTCTTAATTTAATTATATATCTAAGGTAGTTAACTCTCTAAGAGTGCTATTTATATTTCTCTAGTTCTATAAGAAAGTTTGCATTTTAAAGCTTCTATAGTACTTTCTTAATATATTCCCTATAGTTTTTAAGGTTTTCTAAAAAGATAAGAATATTATTAAGGTAGGTAATAATAAAGATATTTAAATATTTATATAGAGTATAATTAATTATTTCTTGAAATAAAGCTAGTATATTAGTTAATCTAAAGGGTATTATTATTATTTTATAATATCTATAGTATATTCTAAATGCTATTTTCTATTCTTCTCTCTTTTTAATTTAAATAAGGTTCTATTTATACTTTAGGTTAAGTACTATAAACTATTTTGCTCTTCTAAATTAATCTCTAAGTGTTTTAATAGGAAGATAAGAGTATTAGTTTTTAATTATAATATTATTTAACTACTAGTAGTTAGTATAAAGTTATAGCTTGCTATTCTTCTTTAATATAAAGAGGATTAGGTATTATATTAGTAATTGTAATAGTCTAATAAATTCTTTCTTAAGATTCTTATTAAGGTATTCCCTAAGTACCTTAAGTTATTCTTTATTAAATCTATAAATAGGTTTAAATTATAATACAGTTCTTAATTTTAAAGGTATCTTATAATCCCAATATATTTATTATAGTAATACTATATTAAGTCTTTCCTAAAAGACTTTCCTAAATTTATAATATTCCCTTAGTATTTATACTAGTCTGTTTATATTCATTTCTATCTTTTCTTCTTCTAAATAAAAGAG